>CANJKZ010000103.1:3045000-3350000 GCA_947471745.1 Closterium sp. Naga37s-1
CTGCTGTTCACTCTTGCGCGCCACAGGCTGCCAAGAGATGGCTTCACAGCTCCCACGTGATGAGCGAGAAGCTCACGCCCGCGCTCTGCGGCAAGAGCGGAGCTTTGAAAAATGGCAGCCAACATCAGCAAGAAAAAAATATCCCTGATGCCCATGTTTCGAGATACTAGGTTGCAAATCCGAAAATAGGAGAATGGAGCCAAGTTCAAGCGTCTGGAGTGAAGAGGGCTTTTAGAAAGAAGTGTCCTGAAGGTGTGTGCGGAATGGTGTTGTGCTTCTGCTGTGTTGGCTGGAACTGGATTTGGAATTTATGTTCTCCTCCACTCACATTCCCCTCATTGCTGAAATTTCCTCCCACAGAATTGCACTTGCCAAGTCGCGCACGCCAATTTGCGACGCGACATCGGAAATCGAGGGCGAGAACATTGTCGGTGGAGATCGACGGCCAATGTTTCTTCCGGTGCTGAATGTAAACTGCGGCGAAGGAATGGATTTCGTGACGTGGCTGCAAAGACGAGTCAGTTCAGGACGAAGACTGGCAACTGGTGAGTGGTCGGTTGGGCTGGTGTTGACGAGTCTTTTCTCCAAAAGTCAACGATCCATTCAACCCTGGATTTCTGTACACCGCAAAAAAAAATGTACTCAATGATAGCATCAGAATTGTCTGTATCACTCTGGATGAAACAAAGCATAACAGAGCAGCTAACAGCGGAGATTCCAATTCCACCAGATTCCAATCTCTTACAGTGCCAGCTGAAATGTGGCTGCTCGAGTCTGCTGACCTAGTACAATCCTTCTTGCAACAATCCTCGCTTGGAATGCGGGTAGCCAACTTGTTGTCTTGTTCTCTCGGCAATGCGAATTTCAGGAGTCGCTTTCCGCGCGAGCCTTTTCCGCGGAAGCATTCTCCGCGCGAGCACTTTCCGCCGTCCGCCGTGCGGCCTCCCCAATTTCCTTCCGCATCTGGCGCGAGCCGGAGCATTTCTGCTTCTGTCGCAGGGATGGCGACGGGTAGGGCGGGCAATACCGTCGCAAGGCAGTCGCACATGAGACCTGTGCGACAGGCTGGGGGTTTTCTGACTCAACAGGAGCTGCTTCGCTTCCCGCATAAGTGAGTCTGCTGAATTCGAGTCAACGGAACGTGCACCAAAGTTCGGAATTCTACCATCGGTTTCGGTATTCGTTGATAAGCTCCGGTAGCTGCTTTCCACGCCTCGCCGACCCCTTGTTCTCCCCCCACACCTTCTTCTGCCCCCCCCTTCTCCTTTTGCCGTCTCTCCCCTCCCCCCCCCTCCCCCTCTTTTCCCCCCGCTCCCGCCCTCTCCCCTTTGCCAGACTCATTCGAGACATCGCCTTTGTCGTCTTCTGCCCGCCGTTACTGCTCTCCTCCGACCAAGTACGCTCCCTTGGCCTTGTATCCTCCACACCTTCTAATCTCCCTTCCCGCAGCTGCCGCCTTGCCAGCACCAAGCCGCCATTTGCTGTGCCTGAGACAAGTGGTGGTCCCACACGTGTTGGCCCACAACTCTTCCTCTCTTCTCCCCCTCTCCTCCCTCTCCCCCATCTCCCCCTTCTCCCCCCCCTCCCCCCCTCTCCCCCCTCTCCTCCCTCTTCCCCCCTCTCCCCCCTCTCCTCCCTCTTCCCCCCTCTCCCCCCTCTCCTCCCTCTTCCCCCGTCTCCCCCCTCTTTTCCTCTCTCCCCCCTCTGGTTCCGCCTGTTACCAGTGGGGGACCCACACGTCTTCGCCAACAGCTCTTCTTCTCTCTCCCCCCTGTTCCCCCCGTCCCCCGCCCCCACCCCTTACCATTCCCCCCTGCCAGTTACCAGTGGTGGACCCACACGTCTTCGCCAGAAATTCGTCCCTCCTAATGCCCACCACCCTCCCCTACTCCACCTCGTCCGATCACCATCCTCAGTACACTAATTTACCAAACCCTTGCGACTATAACGACCAGTCGGGTGCCAATTTGTGTGACAGTAACGAGATGGACGGTCAAGATGCGTTAGTGGCGTGGCTGGAGTCACTGGATGGAGGACACGTGGCAGCATGGTTCAGGGAGAAGAAGCAGAGCGCCCGATTGGGAGATCACTATGCGCTTTGCATTCTCTTTGTTCTCACGTTTGGCCCGAACCTGAAGCCTCGGGATCTCCGAACGTCCGTCCAGGTCCACGTTTCAGAGGCTCGGGGAAAGCCTACCCGCCTCATCTTCCCCGAACCAAGCACAACTACTGACAGCAGCCCTTCCGAACCTCTGCCCAAACCTCTGTCCGGACCAGAACCGTCCACACTCAACATGACACACTCCAAATCATTAGAACCGGGTCCGGACCAGGCGAACTTACCGAGCCTAGAGGGCCTTGGTGTACCGAACCTGGAGCTGGCTCCGGCTCGGCCGGAACTGGAATTTCCGGAGCTGCGGCAGATGGGCAGGCGAGCCCGAAAGCGATTCCTGCGTGAATCGAGGGACAGAAAAGGACGAATCCAGACAGTGGGGGAGTTTGATGTGCTCTTCACACTGCCACACCGCTTTCCCCCTCCTCCTCACTCAACCTCTCCTCGTCCGCCTCTCCTCCCGTCTCTTCGTTCTAAATCGCCTGATTTATCGTTCAGGGGAGTGGGAGAGCTTGATGCGACTGCTTCTGCTGACGATTGCTGTGGGGATTCAGCCGCTGTTGCGGGTGTTGATACTGGTTGTGCCAATGCTGCTGCTGCTGTTACTGCTAGTACTGCTATTCAATCTCCTGCTGCTGATGCTGACGTGGCCTCAGGTGCTGCTGCTGATGCTGCTGCTTTTACTTCTGCTGCAGCTGCTGCCAGTGCTGGTGGGGATGCAGCTGTGGCTGCAGCCGCCCCTGTGCTCCACCACTGGGAACTTTCAGTGAAGTTTCTCCTTTTTGTGGGCTCGTGAGACGATGCTCTGGCCATCTTCTCCCGCCGCTTGCCTCCCACTCAGAGCGGCTGTGGCAGCAGTAGTAGCAGCAGCAGTGACAGCAGTAACAGCAGCAGCAGCAGCTGTATTAGCAGCAGCATCAGCGGTCAGGAGTCTCTTCGCGAGTCTGAAGTCCCACCTGAGGGAGGCCCACCTGAGGGAGCCCCACCTGAGGAATCACCTGAGCCTGAGTGGCTCCTAGGCCAGTACCTGGGGCCCCACGTGGGTGAGTCCCTTCGCGACCGCAAGGCCCGGTTAAGCCGCCAGCTGCAGCTGGGGCAGCAGGGCCATGGCGCCCAGCTGATAACGAGGATTTATGGTACAGTGGAGGGTGGCGGGTCAGAAGGAATGGGCCCCCAAGCTTGGCGTGAACAGGATAGTTGTGAAATTTTGCGAAATGGCGAAGAAATTGAGGGCTGTGAGATGTCTCAGAAGGAAAAGGCTGAACCAGGATTTGAGGCTTGTTGGGAGGAGGAGAGTGGAGGGAGAATATCCTCGTTACAAGCAGCTGCACTGTTACAGGGGTACCTGTTCTACGAGTATCCCGTGTGGTTGAAAATGAGAGAGATGGAGGGGGCTTGGGGAGGGAGGAGTAGCAACGGCGAGACGGCACTGACCACAGCATTGACCCCATTGACTGCATTGACCAGCGATGGGACTAGGCTAGGGAGTAGCATAGCAGCAGACGCAGCAGCGGCAGCAGTAGAAACAGTAGACCACACATCAGCAGGCACAGCAGAAGAGGCAGCAGCAGCAGGCACAGCAGCAGCGCCATGCGCTGGTGTGTTTCCGTGGCACTGGCATGGGTGGTGGACACATGATGCCGCAGCGGTGGTACACCACCCGAGACATGTCCATTCCCGCTGGTACATCCTTCCCAAGGCGGAATGGCTCTCACCTGTCATCGTCCCAGTCCCAGATAAAATCTCCCCCACGTGGCCACAGCATCCAGTTACCACCTCCCTTGGTCCTCACCTGGATGATATCTCCCCTGGTGCTGTTCCTGACCCAGGTGCCACCTGTCACAGTGCCGAATTAGGTGCCGGCTTTGCATCGCGGCCCGATGGGATTGCAATGCCGTTGACGGGAGACGACATGCTTAAAACGATTCGCAGGTGTTCTGAGGATGCCCGGTCAAGGAACCTTCCCCGAAAGCTCCGCTTTCTTGTTGCTGAACTCCGCTCGGACCCGGAATACGAGATCTTTAATGCTATCTGTGTATTTGATGACTGTATTGATAATGCATGGAAGGGGTATGGATATAGTGAAAAGGGAGCGTGGGTTGAGGTTAGCAGAGGATTCATCGTGGAGGAGGGCTGGCCTGACAGTCGAAGCCATCCTCCCCATGGGTTTGTTTGGAGAGAAGGATGTGGCACTCCCTTCTGGTGATGTGTGTATCTAAAACATTTTTTCATGTAATTTTAAATCGAAGCCCAGTGCAGCAGTTTCTAGTGCGTATGCTGCTGTGGTCACGTGAGTGGCAGAAATAGGGGCAGCAATCAAAAAGATCTCCGACAGCTGTGTGAGCTCCAGGTTTGCCCAATCAGGAAAAAGATCCTTCATGAGTCAGGTCAAGCCACGTGGCCCACACTCGGAGCCAGTCAACGACCCTGACCAAACAAGAAAAACGGAGCTGATGCCTCGCCTTGGTATTCCGAACAGGGGTTTGAGATGTCGGCGCCGCGTTTTTCAAACACGCGGTGCCATGCTGCTCTGCTCTGCCATAACCGGATTGCGTGTGGCACGCGAAAGTGCTTGTGTACGTTGTGTCGCGAGTCTGGTGTGACACATTGTGGTTGGCTGTTCACCGTTCGCAAAGACCATTTTGAACCGAAAAACTATTCGCAATACTTCGTCATCCATTCAGTTCCAAAAAGCCAGATTTCAACGAACCTAGTCCCTGGGCGCCGCCTCTGTGACGTGGAGAGTGTTCACTCTCAGATGCGCCTTGTTTGTACCGAGTCGCTGCTGACTGTGTCCGCTTGCCCCCTACAAGCCCCACTTCTCACCAATCAGGTTTACGCCTAGCCTCCATCCCGAACCAGCTCTGTTGCAAACAACCTGGTACGCCTAGGGGCAGGCATCATCGTGGGACCATCGCGCCCTGCTCCGCCCATAATTTTCTCCTGAGCACTCCGCCGCCCCTCTTCCCGCGGCCCCCCACTCGAACCCCCCCACCACCCCGCACCCGAATTTCTCCATCTTCCCGATCGAACCGGATTTATTTTGGTGCCCCTTGGTCACTGCTGCTGCGTGTGTGCATGTCCAGCCCACGCACTGTTGCACTTGCACCACCACCTAGTGTCAGCACGGCGAGCATTTGCACCGCACTGCATCAAGATTCAAGTAGTTCTTGAATCTCATTCTGCTCAGCAAACGCTGTATGCGGTTGTGGATCTTTTGGCTCGAGTTTGCAGGAGAACCGTTCTCTTGAGACGTCTCAAAAGTCGAGTTTGCAGGAGAACCGTTCTTCCTCCTGCCCTTCCTCCCTGAACGCGCGCAGCGTTTCCGGCGCAGCCAGCCATCTCCGCCCCCGCCACCTCTCCTTCCATTCGTTCCGCCGCCGCCGTCCTACACGCCCTCCACATGGCCGCCTCGTCAGCCAGCACCTCGCGCGCGGGCCGCGCAAGCCTCCGCGCAACCATGACCGCGCTTCCGCTGGTGCTCGCGATGCTGCTCGTCCACTCGCATACCGCGCTCGCCGTAAAAAACGCTCCGCCTCCGCCACCGCCGGCGGCGCTTTCGTTCTTCTTCCCGTTCCTCACTATGGGCTCCATCACCCGCGGAAACCTCCACTTCGCTAGCCCGCCTCCGCCTCCCTCTCCGCCTCCGCCTCCGTCTCCGCCTCCGCCTTCTCCTTCTCCGCCTCCGCCTTCCCCGCCCCCGCCGCCCGCGCAGCATAGCGCCGCGAAGTGCGGCCCGTCATCGCTCGCCGCCAGCGGGTTTACCTCGTCGAAGGTCCTCGCGCCAGGGTATGTTCCGAGTCGCGTTTACTCGTTATTTTCGGCGCCTCAATGGTCGCGCCACCGTATGCTTGGAGACGGGTTTGTTCGCGCCTTGCATGTGTCGATGATGTACTCGGAAGCGCGCCAATGGTGGTTTTTCAACGAGTACACCAGAATGTGAAAGAATGACTTCGGATTGTATTATTATTATTCTGTACACTCCATCGCGCCGTTGCTTCATAGTATCACACAATATCGCTGCTATACATAATATGACATGACGACCCACCTGTTATTCCTATCAAATCGCAGATTTTTACATCTCCTCTTTGGCCGCTCCCCCTTCCGCCGCCGCTCCCTTCCGCTCCCTCCGCCCCTCCCCTTTCCCCCGCCTGCCTCCCACACCTCGTCCTCCGCGCAGACTCACCTATCATTGGCGCGCTTCGTCAGGCTCGGTGGTTCAAATGGCGCTCGAGGCCGACCCGACGCGATCCAAGGGCTGGTTCGGCGTCGGCTGGACCGCCACCGAAAACGGCGTCAAGACCGACGCGGTTTTCGCGAACGTCGCGAACGGCGAAGTGAAGCCTTTCACGACGATGAGCGTCACCGCGCCGCAGATGCAGGGCGGCGAGACGCGCATGACCATTATGACGCAAACGAACACCCTCAGCATCGGGAGCGCCGGATCCGTCGGGTTCGGCGACAGCACCATCGCATTGTGAGTACTCCGCGCGTCGCTATCCATTTTCGTCAATGTCCCCATGTCTCCGTTTCGCCAATATCGCCACTCCCAGAATGTAACGCCTCGCTACCCACTGGGTCAAACCGAGGGTGTTATTTAGGCGCAGAGGATGCTCTTGCTATTAGTTTTGAGACTAGAAGAGGGTGTTATTTAGGCGAGGTGACTTGTGTGTCGACTCATAAGTCAGGCGCAGAGGATGCTCTTGCTACTAGTTTTGAGACTAGAAGAGGGTGTTATTTAGGCGAGGTGACTTGTGTGTCGACTCATAAGTCAGGCGCAGAGGATGCTCTTGCTAATAGTTTTGAGACTAGAAGAGGGTGTTATTTAGGCGAGGTGACTTGTGTGTCGACTCATAAGTCAGGCGCAGAGGATGCTCTTGCTACTAGATTTGAGACTAGAAGAGGGTGTTATTTAGGCGAGGTGACTTGTGTGTCGACTCATAAGTCAGGCGCAGAGGATGCTCTTGCCACTAGCCGCCACAGCCGTTACGCAGAAACTGCACCTTCTATGGCCGATCCCTGCTCTTTTTCCGCGCTCTGGTTCTTTTGCCTTCTGTGGCCGTAGTCGGTCATTTCAACTGACGGCGGATTGCCTCACTGACGGCTTACCGTTTAAACTGACGGCCGACATCCTGACTGACGGCTGACTGTTTGACTGACGATCAAACCAATGTCTGACATCGAATATCGCGCCTTGATGTGTCCGTGCTTCTCTCTGTTTGTTTTCAATGTCTCAGGTTTAGCCGAACCGAGGGGACAGGCTCGGTGACGTTCCAGTCGTCCGGACCTATGAACCTGGTCTGGTTCTACCCGAGCCGGGACGGGCAGCCAATGGGGAGCAACCCCGCGCCAGCGTAAGCAGAAGGGGGGAGGGGGCATGGGGGCATTGGGGGAGAACGGGGGTTGGCGGATGGGCGGAAAGGGACAGAGGAGGGAAGGGGGGAGGTGTTATAAGGGGACGGGAAAGCGGTGTGATATTGGGGAAGGGGGGAATCGAGATGAGCGGAGGGACGGGAGAAAGAGACGGATTGGTCGGCTGAATGAGGGAACAAGGAGAGGGGGGAACGGGAAAAGGAAGCCCTTTCCTTTCCCCCCTTCCTCTTCCCATCTGCGCTCAACCCCCTTAGTGCGCCCGCCCACGTGGTCTATTCCTGCAACGGCCCTGCTCCCTGCGACCCTTCATTCTGCCTTCTCTCCCCCTGTGTGTGTGTGTGTGCCTGCTCTCGCCCCCCCCCAGTGGGTCCGCCCAAGTGGACTACTCGTGCAACGGCCTCATGACGGGGGACGCCACCGTCATGGCGCCCGCCCCTGCCCCCTCCACCGACTCCCCCTCCCCTCCGCCTCCCCCTGCCTCCACCACGCCCTCCCCCCCGCCGCCCTCCACCGTCACTCCGCCATCTAAGGGCGTGCTGTGCCCCGCGTCCACGTTCTCGGGATACGAGTACCAGCTAGAGCTGGGCAGTGGCAAGTGAGTGGGGGGGTGTGTGCGTTTGTGAGAGAGTGTGTAAGTGGGTAAGTGGGAGTGTGTGTGAGGCCTGTAGTTCCTTCCTCCTTCCCTCATGCCCCCCCTCACCACCCCTCTCCACCTCTCTCCAACCCTCTCCACCCCTCTCCACCCCTATCCACCCCTCTCCACCCCTCTCCACCCCTCTCCACGCTCCCAGCTACCTGCTCCACTGGAAGTTCGCCTCCAACACGGTCATCAACTTCCTCATTGAAGCCCGCTCCAACACCATCATCAAGGACGCGTGGATGGCCGTCGGATGGTCGTCCAAAAAGGGCAAGATGAAGGGCTCAGATGCAGTCATCGGGAACCTCCCGGGCGTGGGAGCGTTCTACATGAACGGCTATCGGCTAAAGAACATCCAGCAAACGACTGCTTTCTCCCTGGGGACCACGTCGGTGTCAACCACGAGTGAGGGCGGCACGTCCATTGCATTCAGCAGGACGGTCGGCTCGGGGAACGTGCCTCTGAAGCTCAACACCACGAGCTATCTTATTTGGGCGTTCGCACAGACGGTGTCCAAAACATTGTATTTCCACGGCATGAACCAGTACGTGTGATAGGGATAGCAGGGGTGCTGCGGGGTGCTGGGGGGTGCTTTGAGTGCTGAGAGTGCTGGAAGGGGTGCTGGGGGTGCTGGGGGGTGCTGGGAGTGCTGGGAGTGCTGGAAGGGAGGGACTGCTGAGTGGATTTAAAAGTGTGCATGGGGATGACGGCAGAGCTGGGAGTGACAGCAGAGGTGGGAGGGATGGCATCACCTGTATGCCTGTAAGAATTTCGAGGCTACTCTGTCCCCTCCGTTATACATGCCACCTCCCCCTCTTCTGTAATCCATTCCTGGCCCTCTCCCATCCCTGGCCCTCTCCCATCCCTGACCCTCTCCCATCCCTGGCCCTCTCCCATCCCTGACCCTCTCCCATCCCTGACCCTCTCCCATCCCTGACCCTCTCCCATCCCTGACCCTCTCCCATCCCTGACCCTCTCCCATCCCTGACCCTCTCCCATCCCTGACCCTCTCCCATTCCTGACCCGCTCCTATTCCTGACCCTTGCCCTACCTGTCTCTTTCCCACCCCTTAACCCCTCGTCTTCCCCACTCCTACAGGGGCGGCTATGCGGTGGACTTTGCATGCTACCAGGTGCCTCAGCCCCTGTGGGGCGGCGGGCCCGACTACCGTGATGACTCTGATGCTGACAAGGATTACTCGGGCGGCCCCTGGCAGGGCGCCAGCCTTCCCACTGACGCTGCTGCTGCTGGCGATGCTGCTGGACTCACTGCCTCTCTTGTTGATCAGGGGCAATCGAGCAGTGCTGCTGGCACTGCTGGTACTGCTGCTGGTGACGCAGGTGCTGCAAACCGCAAATCGGGAGTGCGGTTCTATGATGGAGCAGCGGGCCGGTCGAATGGAGAGTGGTGGCAGGAGAGGAGTCCTTGAGCGGTTGGTGCGTGCGGAAAGGTTTGGGTTGGGTAGGGACTCGGGGGATGCAGACTGGGTCAATGGTTGATAGATAATCAGTCTAGCTCTTTGTAAGGCATTTCTCGTGCTTTGCTAAATATCCAGGTGATGTAAACATCTATATCAGGTGTAGTTTGGCTTCAGAATGCTTTTAATGCTACTACCATACTGTAGACTACCATACCTCATCCTGGTTTAGCATTCCTTTCAAAACACTTCGAAAGCTAATAAGTAATAATATATTGTTTGCAAATTTACTCCCCCATTTTTTCCTGGCCCTATACAGTGATTTGTGGATGAAGACTGGCGTTGCTACAAGCAAGCCAGGTACGGATGGAGCTCAGACCAAGCGAGGCTGGTTCGGCGGCTGGGTGTGATGTGATTGGTTGTGTGGGATCTCTGTCTGTGGGCGGTGTGTGGAGCCGGTGTGTATTGTGAGTTTCGTGTGTCCGACATGTGAACAAGGCGTGTACGAAATGCGTCGCCTGGGCGTGTTCGTCGCAGAAGAAGGCGAGACGCCTCGCAGGGCGGCGCTGACGCCCCTTTCTTTCCGCCGCCAAACCTCTGGAAGCCAATCAGAGACGGTTGATCGCCCCTCCCTCACCTTCGTCCCAGCTTGGGATGTTACTCGGCCCGGACAGAGTCAAGATTCACAAGAGTCAGGTAAGCGACAGCCACGGGAGAACCCATCGCCGAGCTTGGGGACCTTCCTGGCATAGAATATTCATCCCGAGCCATGAACTCCGAAGCTACGGTTTCAGTTCCGGAAATGAGCGCGGACCACGCCAAGGCAAGATTCCAATTTGTAACGTCCCTAGCCTAGACCTTCCGTGTACATACCTTGCTGCGTTGCCCCGCCGCCCCAAACCTGCCCACACATGCCCCCCAACCAGCAAGTGCGACACTCGGCTCGGCTCAATTTGCGCCTCCTTTTCAGCCTAGTTCCCGAATCGCGCTGCTTTGAATCCGAACCTACGGAATTCTATCTCTGCTGTTGCAAATTCCTCAACCTCCTTGCTCTCCGTCAATAAAAGCAGCGAGCAACCTCAGAACTCCCTGACAAACTCCCTCACTGCCTTGTCAAGCATCCGGCGTGAGTGGTCCCCCCCATCGATGGTGGTCCCTAGCTTGTCCACTGCTTCGTTGCTCCCTTCGCCGAGTTTCTTCCCGCTAGTTGCTCCTCCTCGCCGTGCACGCACACAGCGAATAAATCTACAACGGCGAAAGATAACGTCCAAACTGGGCTGATATTGCCAGCGAGTCGCTGGCGGCGTGTCGCAGAATTGTCTCGTCGTCACTGGGCTGATATTGCCTCGCCAATCCCACCAAAAACGCATCTTCTTTTCGCCATATCCACTCGCCCTCCACCATACCGCAGCATCCCATCCTCAAGCCTCATTTTCGCCCTTCCACGCAGCTAAACCATTTTGACGCCTCTCGTTCAAAAGCACATTTTTCAACGCAATGGCTTCTCAGCTCCTCGCGCTTCAGCTCACGCTGCTCGTTATAATCACAAGCTACGCCTCCGCCGCCGCCGCCGCCGGCGCGCCCGCGCCTCCTCCGCCCGCCATTTCGTCCTTCTTCCCCTTCTCCATCTCCGTTGGGTCGATTCAAGACGGAAAGCTCTTCTTCGGCGGCACGGAAACTCTGAAGCCGGCGGCGGCGCCGGCGCCGCCGGCGCAGGGGAGGCGGGGGAAGGCGGGATCTGGAGTGGCGGCGACGTGCAGCGCTTCGAGCCTTAGCGGTTACACGTCGTCGAAAACGCTGAAAGCGGGGTACGTGCAGCGCCACATGCTGAAAGCAGGATATGTTTGTGTCTAAAGCGCTTCGAGCCTCAGCGGCTAAAAGTCGTCGAATACGCTGAAATCGGGGTATGTGCAGCACCACACGCGGAGAAGAATACGCCGAAGCCTCAAATATCGTCTCACCATACGCTGAAAACGTTGTCGAAAATGCTGAAAGCGGGGTACGAGGCACCGCGTCATCCGCCGTATAGATCGAGTCGCGTCACCCATCACTGAGTTTTTACTCGACTAAAAAAAAATACCGGATCTGCTACTCACCGCGTTGAACCCCTGTAGAGTTGATTAAACAATCTACTCGGCGCGAAAAAAGATGGCTGTGAATCTATCCTCAGAATTTCACTTTGTCGGCAGAATCTGGTAATCATCGTAAACTTCTCGGTTTTGAAGTTCTCGTCTCGTATCAGAATTTCTCCTCCATTTCCTTCCCGCCCCTCCCCTTCCGCCTATTCCCTTTCCGCGCATCCCCCTTTCCGCCACCTTCCGCCTTCCCCCCTTCCGCCAGCCTGGTTCTGCACTGGAAGGCCACCACCGGGACTACCGTCGAGACGGAGCTGCAGGCCACGTCAGCAGGCGCCTCTCCCATTCCGCCTCTCCCCTTCCGCCCCTCCCCTTCCGCCTCTCCCCTTCCGCCCCTCCTCTTCCGCCAGCCTGGTTCTGCACTGGAAGGCCACCACCGGGACTACCGTCGACATGGAGCTGCAAGCCACGTCAGCAGGCGCCTCGGGCGGGTGGTTTGCGGTGGGGTGGTCATCGGGCGGCAAGATGTACCCCGCGGACGCCGTCATCGCGCACAAGGCGGGGGCGGACATTGGCGCGTACACCATAACGGGTTACGACAGCTCCAACGTTGCCTCCACCACCGCCTTCTCGCTCGGCTCGCCCGCGTATTCCGCCGGTGCTGCCACGTACGTTTATAAGTTGCACTGCCACGTGTGTCATTCAGGTTGCTTTTGAGTCGACTCAAAAGTCAGCATGGGGAGGGAGGGAGGGGAGGGGGGTGGGGGGTTGGAGAGGCGGACATTGGCGCGTACACCATAACGGGTTACGACAGCTCCAACGTTGCCTACACCACCGCCTTCTCGCTCGCTCTCCCACGTATTCCGCCGGTGCTGCCACGTACGTTCGGCCTTTCCCCTTTTTCGGACGTCTTTTTCTTTGATTGCGCTGCTGCGTGTGGTATTCATTCTGCTCTGCCGCATGGGTTCGCCTTTTCCACTTTCTATAATGCGCCATGCTGCTGGTTGAATCAAACGTTGCCTCATCGTGAGTCACCTCATTATAAGCCACCTCATTACAAGTCACCTCACTTCACATGCGCTCATCCACCCAACCTCCCTCCTCGTTCCCTTCCTTCACTCTCTCCCCTCCCCCCTCCTCCTTCTCCTCCTTCTCCTCCCTCCTCTCCCCTCTCCTGCCCTACACCCCCGCCTTTGTCGTCACCTTGCCCACTCTCTTCCCCACTCCACTTTCCCCCTTCTATCCCTTGCCCCCACAGGTTCTCTCGAACAGTGGGCACGGGCAGCAAGGTGACCTTCGTGAACGGACCCATCACGACCATCTGGGCCTACTCCGACGGCCCCTCCCCCACCCCTCTCTTTCCGTTCCCTCTCAACAGGTTCTCCCGCACGGTGGGAACAGGCAGCAAGGTGACACTCGTGAACGGACCCATGTACACCATCTGGGCCTACTCCGACGGCCCCTTCACCTCTCCCTTCCCACTTCTCCCCCCTCCACCCCCACCTCACCCTCCCACCTCCTCAGTTTCTCCCGCACAGTGGGAACAGGCAGCAAGGTGACATTCGTGAACGGACCCATGAAGACCATCTGGGCCTACTCGGACGGCGCCACCACCTCATTTGACGGCCACGGGGGCAACCGCGGCAGCACCACCATCGATTTCTCCTGCGACGGGACCCCCGTTGCCACGCCCTCCCCTCCCCCCGCCTCCGCCAACCCCTCCCCCCCGCCGCCCCCTGCTTCCTCCGCCTCCCCGCCTCCCCCTGCCTCCTCCGCCTCCCCTCCCCCCCCCACCGCCACTCCGTCACCTCCCCCGGCGCCGCCGGCTGCTGGTGTGGCGTGCCCGGCGTCGGCTCTGGAAGGGTTTGACTACCAAGTGGAGCTTGGGGGGCCGCTGTGAGTGCGAGGAAGGGAAAGGGGTGGGGGGTGGGGTGGTGAGAAGAGGAAGCAAGGGGCAAGATGGGTGGGGCACTGTAACATGCCCGGCGTCGGCTGTTGAAGGGCTTGTATACCAAGTGGAGCTTGGGGGGCCGCTGTGAGTGCGAGGAAAGGATGGGCTGTGAGGAGTGTGAGGAAGGGGAAAGGTGGGTGTGGCAGAGTGGTGGCGTGCCTTGCGTCGGGTCATGAAGGGTTGAAATACCAAGTGAAGCTTGGACGGCCGCTGTGAGTGAGAGGAAGGGAAAGGGGTGGCCCGATAGCTATCCCTATCCCCCATCGCCTTCCCTATCCCCCATCGCCATCCCCCACTTTCCGTTCCCCATTCCCCATCCCCCATTTCGCCCATCTCTTATCATTCCTTGGACCCACTCCCCCTTCCCCCTAATTTACCCTCCCCATCCACTTCACATCCTTACCCCCCCTCCCTCTCCTCTCAGCATGCTCCTGCACTGGACCTTCCACCAGCACCACCGCCAAATTCTCAATAGAGGCACGCGGCAGCACTCTAGCCAACCCTCCTCCCCCCCTTCCTGTCCCCACCCCCAAATCCACCCCCTCCCATCCCCCATCTTCCCCTGCTTGTCCCCAACCTACCCTAACCCCTTCCTCCTCTCAGCATGCTCCTGCATTGGACCCTCGCCGCCAGCACCACCATCAAATGCACTCTGGAGGCACGTATTGGCACCACCATAGCCTCAACCTTGGCTTTCCGGTCTCTCCTTCCCCCATCCTCCTTCCCAATCATCACAACCCCCTCCTCTCAGCATGCTGCTGCACTGGACCTTCAGCACCAGCACCACCATCAAGTTCTCCATAGAGGCACGTGGCGCCACTATAGCCAAGGACGGCTGGATAGCCGTTGGATGGTCGGGCAACAAGGGCAAGATGAAGGGCTCAGATGCGGTCATTGGGAACCTGCCTGGCGTGGCTGCGGTGCACATGAGTGGGTACAGCAAGAAGCTTGTGAAGCAAACGAGTGCGTTCACTATCGGGGATACTGCTGTCGCTACCACCTCTGAAGGCGGCACCACAATCACGTGAGTGTGTGTTTTGAGGGTGTGTGTGTTGAGTGTGTTTTGGCAAGGACAGGTGGGGGTGCACATGGGTGGTTACAGCAAGAAGCTTATAAAGCAAGCGAGTGCGTTCACTATTGGAAATACCTCAGCCGCTACCACCTCTGAAGGCGGCACCACAATCACGTGAGTGTGTGTTTTGAGTGTGTGTAAAGCGTGCGTGTTTTGAGTGAGTGTAGAGCGTGTTTTGAGTGTGTGTGTTGAGTGTGTTTTCCCCTGGCGTGGTACTGGTGCACATGAGTGGATACAGTAAGAAGCTTGTAAATGAGTGCGTTCACTATCGGATCCGTGGGATATCATACCCCTTTTGTCCCTCGCTTGACCCTTTCCCATCTCCCCACTTAACCCCCTCTCTCCTCTCTCTCTCGTATCCCCCATATGCCCTCTCCCCTCTGCCTCTCCTCTCCTTGCAGGTTCACCAGGGAGGTGGGCAAGGGAGCGGTACCAATCAAGCTCAACGCCACCAACTACCTCATCTATGCCTTCAGTACCACGGCCTCCACAACCCTCGCCTTCCATGGCTGGAACCAGTAAGCCCCCTGTTGCCCTGTAACCTGGTTACCATGCAACCGTGGTACCATTACTGGTGCGGCTGCGGCACTTGGTTACCCTTCAAACACTGTCGTTCAACAGTACACGGCTCCACAGTTTTGCCTTTCAGATGGCTGGAACAAGTCAGCCCGTGTAACCAGTGACTCCCCTCATACCAGTATATCCCCCCCCCCTCCCCCTGTCCGCCCTCTTCCACCCTTCCCCCGTCCCTGTCTCCCTAACAGGGGCGGCCTTGCGGTGGACTTCTCGTGTTTCAAGAAGCCCTCAGCCCTGTGGGGTGGTGGGCCGGACTACAGCGATGACTCGGATTATGACAACTCGTTCCGCAGTGCACGCGCTGCAAGCATGGATGGCACTAGTACAAGCTCTGCAGGCACCTCCTCTGCTGACTCAGCAACGGGTGGGGCTTTAAGCAGCGGTCGGCGAAACCGGTTGCACCAGCAGACGGGCTTGGGGCATCAGCACCATGAGAGTGCTGCTGGTACCACTGCTGGTGTTGCTGGTGATGGTGCTGTTGGCACTGGGGTCGGCATGACAAATGCTGACTGGTGGACGAGGAGGTCTGGATTCTGGAAAACTGTTTTTGGAGGTTGATTGATTGTGTGGATTGTCTTTGCCTGAAAACAGCTACCGGTAGTTCTCAAACACAAAACCAATTTCAGATTCCAAGTGTTCCTGCTAGTGCAATTTAGAAAGTAAAAGCGCCCAAGTCCGCTTGGGTTTGCAGCCTGTAAAAAACCTGTATCGATAATTATTCAACAAGGTGCCCAACCTCACGTACCCAAATGTATGTATTTGTTGCTATTGCATTTTGTAGGGTTTCGTAATCTAGATGGATCTACCGTGTCTATAAGCTGAGCTGGAGTCCGAAATGATTCAGTAGTATCGAGGCTGCTACTACTAGCACATGCATTTGTGGCGTGCCGCCTCTACGTTTCGCTTTTGTTTGACTCTAGAGGCAAGGCGACTCGTATCGTAGGGTCACAGTCACACACTTCAGGAATCCGACCCCGTTTGTTACAGTGTCGCCGCCAAATCGATGCGCGCCACACAAATACTGTACTCTGGTTCGCACCGCCAAATCAACCTTCTCGGAGTCAACGAGTCGAAGTCTCGGCTGCCCCTGAATTCATCCCATCCGATATCCCCGTGTAAGAAGCAAGCCAAAACGTACACAGTGCAGGACGTGGGCCCAATCGAGTTTGATCGCCTCGATCACACTTGTGCCATTGACATTTTGAAATGCCCGTACAGTAATCGCCACATCCTGCACGCCTTCCTGCCACCTACCATTCGACATGTCCTCCTGCCGCCCACCGCTTGACACAGTCCCCTTGGCGCCCCCGTTGCAACCGCTTCCCCGAAGAGCTCACTTTGCACCTGACCGACAAAACTCTTTTGAGGAAGCTGGTAGCCGATATGGAGCTTTTTCGACCACACACGGCTTGAGCTAGACTGTCTCCCGAAACTCGAACATAGGTTACAGCATGGCATACTACTTTACAACACACTTTGTGTTGCCCCATAATACAGCACCTGACCACAAATTTCACTAAGGCGGAAGCCTCCATCCATGCCACCTGGCATCGTCAACTGTGCATCAATTTCTGTTGGCACCCCCCCTCATGCCAGCACCCCCATTTCCCCCGCCTCACTGAAATGTGCAGTTGCAAAGATCCATCGACTCGTTTAAAGCCCGCGTCCCAAATTGCGGGCCGCGAGGGTCAAGTTTTTAAAACTTGACGAAGTTGAGTGTCCAAGCTTTTGAAAGTCACGCACTTGCAATTTGGGACTTTCGAAGACAGATTCACTCACCAGGGGGAAAACCGACGGTTGGCTGGGTCTCGCGAAAAAAACGAACCTAGACGAAATCGGAAACTCTCGCCAAAGCCCACACCAGAAAAACTCCCTCTGGTCAACTTTTAAAAGCATGAACAATTTGGGCCGCCGGCTTTAAAGTACCTTTCGGGGTCACAATTAGTTTAAAATCTGAAGGTAAAACTGAGATGTAATTTCCTGCATCCGAAAGTGTTTAGCAACGATCGGAATTAAACAGCATTGACCTTGGTAAGTTTCCGAAGTTCAGCGTTGACTTCATTACGTTTGGAGTTGTGACCAGAGTTTGGGAACGAACCACCAGAAAAAAACCATCCAGGAACGAAAACACCCAAGGCAAGTGTACGCAGGGCACAGTTCTGCACAGAGCACCGTAGTGGCTGTGGCGTGGCTCTATTCATATGCTTGGTTGCCTGCAACCATTTGGCAAAAAGGAAAGCTGGTTCGCTCTTCCAGTCGAGCATTCCGGCTTCCCCGCCGCTGTGTTGCTGGAGACTCTGCAGACTCTGCAGCTCGGAGCTGTTCGCTAGCTTCCGTGTTCCTCTGACGCTTCCACGCCACGGGCCGTTCCTCCTGAGAAGTCTCGATGGCCCGTCATCTGCTCACCGTGACGCCGCTGCTCGTGCTGCTATTTGCAGTAACACACTATGCCGCCATTTCCGCCGCTGCCGCCGCCGCCGCCGCACCCGCTCTCCCGCTTCCCTCCGTTCGCCCTTCATTTCGCTTCCCTACCTTCGGATCGTTGCTAGAAAGTGCCGGAAATCTTCTATCCGGTGCTGTGGGGTTGCGATGGAAATCACAGCGCGCTGCAGTCCAGGCGACATGCAGCGCGTCGAGCCGAAGTGGATTCACGTCCTCGGTAACGCTTGCACCCGGGTAAGAATACTGTTGTCTCCCCCGACTACATTACTACACCAACATTTTTTTTATAATTGCTAGATGTATGTCGGTTCTGGCATTGAACGAAAATGACTATATTACTACATTACTACACCAACACTATAAGTTTTTTTTTTCAAATTGAGGAGTCTTAATACTTGTGCCTTTCTAATAAATATTAATGTTTGATGTTACAAATCAACATTTTGATTTCCTATTATGAGGTGAGAGGAAAAAAAACATATAATGCTCTAAACGAAAGTTGTAATGGATGTGTCTGATAACCTATTCATGGGTCACATTTTTCCCCAATAAGAAATTTTATGACAAATTCGAGATGCCTTTTTGAAATATGTTTTGGAGGTATCTTAGTTCTCTACGTAAATTCCTCAATGTATTTTCTTTTTAAGAAGTCGACTACAACCTGGAACATTATCATTGCACTCCCTTTTTGCTTTTTTTTTATTTTTTTGCTCTAAACTTATGCATTTTTTTTTCACTTGTCCGTTCCCTCCTCCCACTAGTCCTTCCATGTGAAATGTCTCACTTTCATTTCATCAGAAAGTGGCAACTTCGTGGTGAAATGCGGCATACCATTTTCCTACTCACATATGAAGGATACTCCTTTTGTCAAACCATCCCCCCTCCTCTCCTTTCCCCTCCTCCCTCCCTCCCTCCCTCCCCCCCCCCCCCCCCCCACACCACCACATACCGGCAGGCTGATTCTTCACTGCCGTCTTGGGTGGGTGGTTCGGCGTGGGCTGGTCGGCAACCGGAGAAATGTACCCCGCGGATGCCGTCATTGTTCACATCGCACTCAACGGAGCCACTGGCCCCGACAATATGATCCACAACTCACAGAATATCCATCCTTCCTTCCCACCTCCCCCCACCCTTCTCCCCTCCTCTCCTCCTCCCCTCCCAACCTGGCAGGTTCATTCTGCACTGGAGGGTCACGACAGGCACGACAGCGAACATGGCTCTGGAGGCCCAAACAGCCGCCATCACCGGGGGTTGGTTCGGCGTGGGCTGGTCGGCAACCGGGGCAATGTACCCCGCAGATGCCGTCATTGTCAACTCCGATACCTACGGCGACATTGGCCCGTACAAAATGGAGCTCGACTCACAGAATATCCATCCCTCCTTCCCACTTCCGCCTTGTCCTCTCCTGTCCTCCCCCCCCTACACCTTGGCAGGTTTATTCTTCACTGGAAGGTCACAACAGGCACGACGGTGAACATGGCACTGGAAGCCCAAACAGCTGCCATCACCGGCGGGTGGTTCGGCGTGGGCTGGTCTGCCACCGGAGCAATGTACCCCGCAGATGCCGTCATTGTCAACTCCGATACCTACGGTGACATTGGCCCGTACAAAATGGAGCACAACTCACCCACGGCCATCATCCCCTTTGCGAATTTCCAGCTGGGTTCCGGAGCCACCTACACTAAGCCCGCTTCCACGTACCACGGCGGTGCTGCCACAAACACCACCAGCGCTGTCCCGTTCGCCAGCGGCGTTGCCACGTACGTATTGTCTATATATCTGCGCTTACCCCTTTGCGAATTTCCAGCTGGGTTCCGGAGCTACGGCCTATACCAAGCCCGCTGCCACGCACCCTGCCGGCGCTGCCACGAACACCACCAGCGCTACCCCGTACCCCGTATTTTGTCCCCCGTACCCCGGGGGACAAAATCAACTTCGTGAACGAACCCATGAAGACCATCTGGGCCTACTCCGACGGCCCCTCAGGATCATTCGATGTCGGCCACGCCGCTCCCCCCCAACGCTTCCCCTCCCCTCCCCACCCCCCCTGCCCTCCCCATCCCCACACCCCCCAATCTCCCCCACAGTTTCTCCCGCACGGTGGGCACGGGCGACAAGATCAACTTCGTGAACGGACCCATGAAGACCATCTGGGCCTACTCCGACGGCCCCTCCGGCGACTTCAGTGCCGGTCATGCCGCCCAGCGCGGCGTCGTCACAGTCGACTACAAGTGTGACCCCAACGCCGTCGCCGCCCCCCCGCCGCCCGCCCCTTCCACTGCCAAACCCCCGCCGCCCGCCCCGTCCACCGCCAAGCCTCCGCCTCCCCCCCCCGCTTCCACCAAACCATCCCCGCCTCCCCCGCCGTCTTCCACGCCCAAGCCCTCCCCTCCTCCACCCGCGTCGTCACCCCCGCCTGCGGGCGCGGCGTGTGCATCGTCGTCGCTTGCCGGGTACTCGTATCAAGTCGAGCTGAACGGACCACTGTAAGTGATGCTGGTGCCGCTGTCACTGAGTGACTGTGCCGCTGTCACTGAGTGACTGTGCCGCTGTCACTGAGTGACTGTGCCGCTGTCACTGAGTGACTGTGCCGCTGTCACTGAGTGACTGTGCCGCTGTCACTGAGTGACTGTGCCGCTGTCACTGAGTGACTGTGCCGCTGTCACTGAGTGACTGTGCCGCTGTCACTGAGTGACTGTGCCGCTGTCACTGAGTGACTGTGCCGCTGTCACTGAGTGACTGTGCCTCTGTCACTGAGTGACTGTGCCTCTGTCACTGAGTGACTGTGTCTGCTGACGCAGTGAATGATCATAGCGGTGAGTGATCATAGCGGTGAGTGATCATAGCGGTGAGTGATCATAGCGGTGAGTGATCATAGCGGTGAGTGATCATAGCGGTGAGTGATCATAGCGGTGAGTGATCATAGCGGTGAGTGATCATAGCGGTGAGTGATCATAGCGGTGAGTGATCATAGCGGTGAGTGATCATAGCGGTGAGTGATCATAGCGGTGAGTGATCATAGCGGTGAGTGATCATAGCGGTGAGTGATCATAGCGGTGAGTGATCATAGCGGTGAGTGATCATAGCGGTGAGTGATCATAGCGGTGAGTGATCATAGCGGTGAGTGATCATAGCGGTGAGTGATCATAGCGGTGAGTGATCATAGCGGTGAGTGATCATAGCGGTGAGTGATCATAGCGGTGAGTGATCATAGCGGTGAGTGATCATAGCGGTGAGTGATCATAGCAGTGAGTGATCATAGCGGTGAGTGATCATAGCGGTGAGTGATCATAGCGGTGAGTGATCATAGCGGTGAGTGATCATAGCGGTGAGTGATCATAGCGGTGAGTGATCATAGCGGTGAGTGATCATAGTGCCGTGGCAAGATGAGAATGGTGATGTAACCTTCCTTTCCTCCTCCCAGCGTGCTCCTTCACTGGACCTTTGCCACCAAGGAACGCATCAGGTTCACCATTGAAGTCAGCAGCAGCAGCACTCTTGCTTCAATCCCCCCGTCTCAGCGTGGTCTGTTACCTTTGCCACCAAGAAACACATCAGGTTCACCATTGAAGTCAGCAGCAGCAGCAATCTTGCCTCAATCCCTCCCCATCCTGTTTATCATCCCCATCCTGTTTATCATCCCCATCCTGTTTATCATCCCCATCCTGTTTATCATCCCCATCCTGTTTATCATCCCCATCCTGTTTATCATCCCCGTGCCCTCCTCTTCCTGTTTCTTTCCCCCCCCCACTCAGCGTGCTCCTCCACTGGACCTTTGCCACCAAGAAACGCATCAGAATCGCCATACAGCCTCGCAACCCCCATAACCCATCCCCACCTTATTACCCATCCCTTCCTCTATCCCTTTCCCCCCTCTCAGCGTGCTCCTTCATTGGACCTTCGCCACAAAGAAACGCATCAGATTCGCCATTGAGGCTCGAAAGGGCTCTCTGACAAAAGACGGCTGGATGGCCGTTGGATGGTCGGGCAACAAGGGCAAGATGAAGGGCTCAGATGCGGTCATTGGGAACCTGCCGGGCGTGGTGGCGGTGCATATGAGTGGCTACAGTAAGACTCTTGTAACGAGGACAAACGCATTCGCTATCGGGACCCCTTCGGTTGCTGCTACGTCTGAAGGCGGCACTACAATCATGTAAGGATTACGGGAGAGCTGCCTTACTTTCCCATGTGTTACACTATGCATCTCACATTTTCCCCATGTGTTACCCTATGCATCTCACATTTTCCCCATGTGTTACCCTATGCATCTCACTTTTTCCCCATGTGTTACCCTATGCATCTCACTTTTTCCCCATGTGTTACCCTATGCATCTCACCTTTTCCCCATGTATTACCCTATGCATCTCAAAATTTCCCCATGTGTTACCCTATGCATCTCACCTTTTCCCCATGTTCTACCCGATTTCCCCATGTGTGTGACCCTACTGTGTCGTCTGTTCTTTCCCAATAACTGCAACAGGGTTCTTTGCTGCTACATTATTCTGTGCTGCTGTTATTGTCACCAGCACTGAACATGCGCTTTGTGCTTGCTTCGTCTTGTTCATTTTCATGGGTCCACTGGTCATGAAAATACACGGCAGTGGAGGGTCCCCCTAGCAAAGAAGGGGCGTATTCTCAAATTCTCGAGAATTACCCTAGTCATGAAGAATGAAGGCAGAGAAGGGACTTCTTTACTTTGCTGACTGCCTTCTTTTCTTCTCTAGTTTTTGAAAATTCTCAAGAATGACCCTGGTCATGAAGAAAGAAGGCAGTGAAGGGACGCTCTGACAAAGTCCTTCTCCTTCTCCTTATTCCTCACTCCCTTCTTGTTCTCTGCCGCCGTTCCCCCACACCCCCCCACACTCCCTCGCACCCTCTCAGATTCGCCAGGAGAGTGGGTACGGGGGCCGTACCAATCAAGCTCAACGCCACCAACAACGTTTTCTTGTTTCCTACCCCCCCTTTCCGCCCCACTCCTTGAAATCTTCCTCTCTTTCTCTCAGTTTCGCCAGGAAGGTGGGCACAGGGGCCGTACCAATCAAGCTCAACGCCACCAACTACCTCATCTGGGCCATCAGCAGCACCGCCACCAAAACCCTCGCCTTTCACGGCAACCACCAGTAAACTCTCTCATTACCCTTCCTCCAATAGACAACCTTGTTACCTTGTAACTTAGAACCTTACCCTGCGACCAGGAAGCAGGTTGTTACCTTGTTACAACTAGGCACCTTGTTACCCTGTAACAAAAAAGCCATCTTATTGCCTCCATACAACTTAGAACATTCTGCTCTCTCTCCCCTTACATCCGCCACATGTTTCCTCCCACACTCCCACTGCACTCTCATGTAACCTCGTCTAGCCTCTCATGCACTCCCACCCTCTCATTCAACCTTCCACCCTCTCATTCAACCTTCCACCCTCTCATTCAACCTTCCACCCTCTCATGTAACCTTCCACCCTCTCATTCAACCTTTCACCCTCTCATTCAACCCTCCACCCTCTCATTCAACCCTCCACCCTCTCATTCAACCTTCCACCCTCTCATGTAACCTTCCACCCTCTCATTCAACCTTCCACCCTCTCATTCAACCTTCCACCCTCTCATTCAACCTTCCACCCTCTCATGTAACCTTCCACCCTCTCATTCAACCTTCCACCCTCTCATGTAACCTTCCACCCTCTCATTCAACCTTCCACCCTCTCATGCACTTTCGTCTAGCCTTACACCCACTTGCCTTATCACGAGCAGTCGGCTTTACAGTGGACTTCTCATGCTTCAGGACGCCAAGGTACCTCTGGGGTGGTGGGCGCGACTACGAGGATGACGATGCATGATACCAAGCCAAGTCCCCTCTTCTCCTGTACCCCTCCCACTCCCTCTCTCTCCTTACCAGGGGCGGCCTTGCGGTGGATTTCTCGTGCTTCAGGAAGCCAAGGTACCTCTGGGGTGATGGGCGCGGCCTACGAGGATGGGAATGCATGTTACCAAGCCAAGCCCCCTCTTCTCATGTACCCCTCCCACTCCCTCTCCCTATCAGGGGCGGCCTTGCGGTGAACTTCTCGTGCTTCAGGAGGCCCCGGTACCTTTGGGGGTGGTGGGCCTGACTGACTACAGTGCATGTCACCAAACCAATCTTCCCTCATACCTTCCTCCCTCTCCCTATCAGGGGCGGCCTTGCCGTGGACTTCTCGTGCTTCAGAAAGCCAAGGTAGCTCTGAGGTGGCGGGCCCGACTACGAGGATGACTCGGACTATGACAACCCGCCTCCCTCTGGTGGCCGCGGTGTGACTAACATTTCTCAAACCCGCTCTCTCCCCAACCTCCCCCCACCACTCTCTCCCAACCAGGGGGGGCCTTGCGGTGGACTTCTCATGCTTCAGGAAACCCCGGTACCTCTGGGGTGGCGGGCCAGACTACAACGATGACTCGGACTATGACAACCCGCCTCCCTCCGGTGGTGGTGGTGGTGGTGATGACGACGACGACGACGACGACGATGATCATGACCATCATGATAACCATGGTGACCACGGGGACCACCATGACAAACATGGTGACCACGGGGACCACCATGATCACCATGACCATGACGACCATCACCACCACAAGTCGAAGCATGGCGAGTCGTCTACCAGGAAGGCATCCAGCAGCAAATCTGCCCACCGCTATAGTGTTCCCACCACACGTGGTTCCTCCAACAGAATGGCTGGCGCTGCTAAAAGCAGCAAGCTTGCCGTGAACCATTTGTTCAGGCAGAAGCCGTTGGGCCAACAACAACGTGTTGCTGGTAACGTTGCTGGCGGTACTACTGGGGCCAGTGGTGCCGCTGGTGCTAGTGTTTCTGGTGCTGGCACTGCTGGTGCTGCTGCTACCAGTGCTAGTGGTGCCACTGGTGGTACTGCTGGTGCTGTTGGTGGTGCTGGTGTTATTTCTGGTTCTAGTGCTTCCGATGCCAGTAGTGCTGGTGTTGGTGCTGGCAGTGCGGGTGCTGCTGCTGATGGTACAGCTAGTGCTATCGATGGTGTAGGTGCTACTGAAGCTGCTGCTGCTGCTGGTGGCCCATCTGGTGCTGGACATGCTACTGCTGGTGGCCCTTCCAGTGCTGTACATGCTGTTGGTGATGGTATTGTTGGTATCAATGATGCTGCCGGCGTTGGCGCTGCTGGTGCTGGCCCTGCTGGTGCTGGTGGCTCTGCTGCTTTGGGTGCTGCTGCTGCTCCGGGTGCCACTGCTTCTGATGCTGGTGCTGGTACCGCTGCAGCTAAGGGTTTAACAATTGTTGGCTTCTAGGCAGGTGGTAAATTTGGCCTTTGGGTCGCCTTTCTTGGAGGTTAAATGACATTGTATTTGCATTGAATGACATTATCCAGCTCGCAACAGCATCTGCCGTTGATTCTAGTCACACATCATGGTTAGAATGAAGAGGTTTCGTTACAAGAAACACCTACAGACTACAGTAACTTGAAAAAAAACATAACGAGTTACAATCCGGGTCTAATAAAGTATAGTTTTACTGTGATCCAGATTTTTTTTTTTCTCAGAATCAGGCAATCCCCATAATAAAAAGCCCACTCATAAATATGTTATTCCAGAATTTGTAACTTTTGTCCATAACTTCTGACAGTTAGTTCCAACCAATGCAACTTAGGTGTTGCTCAGTGCCAGTAAAGAGTACGCGCTATTTGACGCACTCGATGCCGCTTCCGTTTTTCTGAGACGCTTGCTGACCAGCGAGCTCGTGAGATTTTTCTCCAGCTGGCATTATGGGAGCATTTGTGTCTTGAAAAACAAAATGTAACCGGGAGGTGTTGGTTTTAGGACCGGTACTGGTGGGGAGTCGGAGTGCGATGTCAGAGGGACGAAAATTGGCGGGTGAGGTGGGGGGGGGGGGGGGTTGTCTGGAGGGAACGGGAGGGGGAAGATGGGGTGGTGTGGATGGAGGCGCAACTGGGTCTTGCAACTGACCCCAAAATTTACCGAGCAATGAAACTTCCCCTCGGAACGCATCGCTGATCAGAGGGCTCTGGTCAAACACGGGAAACTAAAGGTTTGACTAGTGCCTGGAATGCACTGAAATCGACACCAGACCAGAAATCGATGAAAAGTTGGTAAAGTCAACACTGTTACAGTAAGTGCCGAGTTGCGCGCTCAAAATGCCGGGTAGCACACTGTAAAAGCCGGGTAAATGTGTTACGCAATCTCAATGCACTGGCATCTGCAGAGTGCCCGAAGGAAGATGAACGAAGCGCAATTTCACCCCAGCACCAGTTCAATCTGGCTCAATGTCAAACAGGGCAGGGAGGAGCAGCAATTTCAGCAATTCTCCAAATTAGCACCCAGGGTTCCAGTGCTGCGCCGTGACTGCTGCAGACAGCTGTTTGTGTGACTTGCTCTTCCATCTTCCTCTGGCGCTTCCACATCCATGGCGAGTCATTGTCAGCTCCTCGCTCTTCAGCTCGCACTGCTCGTTACAGTCACACACTACGCCGCCCCTACCACCGCCTTTGCCGCCGCACCTGCTCCGCCGCCGCCACCTCCGAGTCACTCCATTGCCTCGTTCTTTCGCCTTCCTAGCTCCTTCAGACGTTTTTTCTTTAATGGTGCGCAAAGCCTGCGACCGGCCGTAATTCCCGGGACGAAGCGGCGCGGGGGAGCTGCAGCGTGCAGCACGTCGAGCCGAAGTGGCTTTACGTCATCCAAAACGCTCGCTCCCGGGTAAAAAAAGGAAAGAAATGAAAAGAGAAAATATTGACGACTCGTCAAAAGAAAAAATCGCTGGAGGATTTTACTAAAATCTTCCAGCGAATGGCAGGGGGGTGAAAAAGGGTCTTGAAACACAACGCCAACTTCTAATATTCCCCGCACACTACTAGTGTGACATTTTGGAAAAAAACCTGGCAGGTCTCGCAAACAGAACCCAAGAAAAATGTACTAACCGCGACATTTAACAGTATACAGCATGTTTTACAATGAGTTATCGATCGAGCTCCAGGAAACGTCTTGAGAAAGTTCCTGAATACATACACAAATATTAATAAGTAACTTCATGGCAGGAAGTTCTGGATACAATTGCTTCTCACCGTGAGCAGCAGTTGTACATTGCAGATGTACATAGCACTTCGTGTAGATACTAGGGTGTTTTTGAGCTCTCTACGCGTGAGAATTTCTGCTCACAGATGTACATTGCACTTCTGCAAATGCTCATTTCTGCTTCTTCCCTGACACAACAGGACGATTTTTCAATGAAAGGCCACAAACAGGCATGGTACTAACTCACATCTTAGCTGAGTTCCCATTACACCTCTCCTTCCCTCCTTTCCGCACTCCCCCACTCCCCCCAACACAGCAGGCTGATTCTTCACTGAAAGGCCACAAACAGGCATGGTAGTAACCCACATCTTCGCGCAGTCCCCATCCCTTCTCTCTTTCCCTCCTTTCCGCCCTCCCCCATCCTCCCCAACACGGCACGCTGACTCTTCACTGAAAGGCCACAAACAGGCATGGTAGTAACCCACATCTTCTCTCAGTCCCCATCCCTTCTCTCTTTCCCTCCTTTCCGCAATCCCCCATCCTCCCCAACACAGCAGGCTGATTCTTCACTGAAAGGCCACAAACAGACATGGTAGTAACTCACATCTTCGCTCTGTCCCCAACCCTTATCTCTTTCCCTCCTTTCCGCCCTCCCTCATTCCCCCCAACGCGGCAGGATGATTCTGCACTGGAAGGCCACAAAAGCCACCACAGCAGGAACCACAGTGAACATGGCCCTGGAAGCCACATCAACATCCGTCTCCGGTGGTTGGTTCGGCGTCGGCTGGCCAACGACAGGCGGGATGTATCCCGCAGATGCCGTTATCGCTAACAGCGCAACCTACGAGCCCATTGACGCCTACACTCTAGCGGGCGACACGTCGACCGCCATCATCCCGTTTGCTTCCGTCCCGCTGGGTACCCCTACCTACACTGGCGGCGTTGCCACGTACGTTTGTGTTTCCAGGCTGCTGTGTTTTTATAACAACTTTTTTCTCATGTTGATCTCAACGCGTACAATTTTTTTCTTCTTCATATTCTTCTTTCTCTTGTGGTATCGCACATACCCTCTGTTGTTGTTTCCCCTTCCATACTTCATGAATCATGCTTAGCCACTTCTTATCTCCCACCTCACTGAGACAAGCATTCGCACCCTTTATCACTTATTGCTGGTAGTGTTCCCCCTCTCATCCACACACCGTCACCCCTTTTTTATCCAGATGTATTCATATCGATGCCAGATGTATATTCTTTTGTTCACTTTATAACCTCATGCCACACTGCACTCCACACTCCCTTGCGTCCACACCCCCTTACCCTCACACTCCACGCTTACACTCTCTCAAACCCGCAAGTGTTCCCACACGGTGACACGGGCACCAAAGGTCACCTTCTTGAACACCTCTCCTACCCTCCCCCTCCTCCTCCGCCTCCCCCCTGCTTTCTCCCCTGCCACTCAAATCACAGCTTCTCCTGCACAACAAGCACGGACGCCGCATGGAGACCATCTGGGTCTGACGGCGCAATTCTCTCTCCCTCCCTCATCCCGACCCCCCTCCTCCATCATCCCCCACACCCTATCTGTTTTTTTAGAATTCTCTGAGAATTCTCAAAAAAACATACGTTGAGAATTCTCAAAAAATCATCCCCCACACCCTTTCTGCAGCTTCTCCCGCACGGTGGGCACGGGCAGCAAGGTCACATTCGTGAACGGCCCCATGAAGACCATCTGGGCCTGATTCTATCCCCTCCCCCTGCCCACCCCCTCCTCCCGCACTCTCTCTCTCTCTCTCTCTCTCTCTCTCTCTCTCTCTCTCTCTCTCTCTCTCTCTCTCTCTCTCTCTCTCTCTCTCTCCATCCTCCTCTCCCATCCCCCACAAACCCCCCACAGCTTCTCCCGTACGGTGGGCACGGGCAACAAGATCAAGTTCGTGAACGGCCCCATGAAGACCATCTGGGCCTACTCTGACGGCCCCTCCGGCTTATTCGACAACGGCCATGCCGCCCACCGCGGCACCGTCACAATCGACTACTCCTGTGACGCCACCGCTGTCGCCAACCCCCCGCCACCACCCCCTTCCTCCGCCAAACCGCCACCCCCTTCCAGCGCCAAATCCCCGCCCCCTCCAAGCACCTCGCGCTCCCCCCCACCACCTGCGGGTCGAGCCTCCCCACCTCCCCCACCATCTACTTCACCCAAGCCGTCCCCTCCCCCCTCGGCCCCACCTGGAGGTGCTGCGTGTGCGTCGTCGTCGCTTGCCGGGTACTCGTATCAAGTGGAGCTGAACGGACCGCTGTGAGTGATGTTGTTGCTTCTGCCAGTGATGTGGTAGTGCCAGTGATTGCTTCTGCTAACGCCACGCTGGTATTAGTAGTGAATGTGGCGGTGAGTGATGTTGTTGCTGAGGCTAGCTGCTGTGATAGTAACGAATGGCGGTGTGGTGGGTTGTAATCTCTATGGTTCCCCTGTAGTGCACCATGGTGTTCCCGTTTTGTTCCTTTTCTTTTTCCTTTTAATTCTCTAAAGCACCTGCTAACAGAATCGTTTCCGCGTAGCCACCACTGAGCTTCTTCTTCCATACACCTTCAGCCCTTCCCTGTCAGCAAACTCCCGATTAGACGCTCAACACACTCCCCTTGAACACTCACTGGACGTTCACTGAACTCTCACTGAACGCATTGAGCTCTCACCAAACTCTCACTGAACTCTCATTTAGCTCTCACCAAACTCTCTCTGGGCTCTCATTGTAATCTCACCAAACTCTCTCTGGGCTCTCATTGTAATTCACCACAAGAACATCCATTAGAGCATCAACTGAATATTCACCACAAACTCTTCCTCCAATAGACGCTCGCCAGCAAAGAAGCCCATCAAATTCCCCATTGAGGTCTGCAGCAGCAGCACTCTTGCGTCAACCTGTCTCTATAATGTTTCTCATCCCCATGCCCTCACCTTCCGTCCCCCCTCTCAGCATCCTCCTTCACTGGACCTTCGCCACCACGACGCGCATCAGATTCGCCCTTGAGGCTCGCAAGGGCACTCTAACCAAAAATGGCTGGATGGCCGTTGGATGGTCGGGCAGAAAGGGCAAGATGAAGGGCTCAGATGCTGTCATAGGGAACCTGCCGGGTGTGGCTGCGGTGCACATGAGTGGGTATAGTAAGAAGCTTGTAAAGCAAACGAGCTCATTTGCTATCGGGACTCCTACAGTTTCTTCTACATCTGAGGGCGGCACAACAATCATGTAAGGGTGATGGAAAACTTGGCCTGTTTCCCCACATGCTACTCTACTTCCGCTGTATTACCCTACTTCCCCATGCGTTACCCTACTGCGTTGTCCTTTTTTTCGCCAATGTTTCAATAGCATCACGTGCTGCTAAGTTAATCTAAGTTGCTGTTTTTCTCACCAGCGTCTTTTGTTTCGCCTTCCTTTTCCTCGTTCCCTCCCGGCTTTCCCATCCCACTTCACGACACTCCCTTGCACTCTCATACATTCCATCACCCTCCCTCACACTCCCTCACACTCTCTTACACTTGCTCAAACTCCTCGCACCCTCTCAGTTTCGCCAGGAGAGTGGGTACGGGGGCCGTACCAATCAAGCTCAACGCCACCAACAACGTTATCTTGTTTCCTACCCCCCCTTTCCGCCCCACTCCTTGAAATCTTCCTCTCTTTCTCTCAGTTTCGCCAGGAAGGTGGGCACAGGGGCCGTACCAATCAAGCTCAACGCCACCAACTACCTCATCTGGGCCATCAGCAGCACCGCCACCAAAACCCTCGCCTTTCACGGCAACCACCAGTAAGTGCTCTTGTTACCCTTCCACCAATAGACAACTTTGTTACCTTGTACCTAGGAACTTTACCCTGCGACCAGGAAGCAGTTTGTTACCTTGTTACCACTTGGCGCCTTGTTACCCTGTAACAAAAAAGCCACCCTATTGCCCCCGTAACACTTAGAACATTTTGCTCTATCTGCCCTCACATCTGCCACATGTTTCCTCCCACCCTCACACCCTCCCACTGCACGCTCATTCAACCTTCCACCCTCTCATGCACTCTCGTCCAACCTTACACTCTCTTGCCTTTTACGGGCTGTCTTGCTGTGTGACCTCGTGGCTGTCAAGTAGGCCTACGAGGTGACTTTTGAGTCGACTCAAAAGTCACCTCGTTACCATGGCACACGACACATCTTATACGGGCTGTCTTGATGTGTAACCTCGTGGCTGTCAAGTAGGCCTACCTCCCTCTGACCCTTAAACCACTGATCCTTGGCCCTATCATAGCACATCCCCAATCCGCCCCCACTCTTCCCAGACCTCACACCCCCTCTCTCATCCAATCAGGGGCGGCCTTGCAGTTGACTTCTCGTGCTACAAGAAGCCCCGGTACCTCTGGGGTGGCGGGCCCGACTACGAGGATAACAATGCATGTTACCAAACCACCCCCCTCATACCTTCCTCTCTCCCTCCCTATCAGGGGCGGCCTTGCAGTGGACTTCTCGTGCTTCAGGAGGCCCCAGTACCTCTGGGGTGGCGGGCCCGACTACGAGGATGACTCGGACTATGACAACCCGCCTCCCTCCGGTGGCGGCGGTGGCGGCGGTGGTGGTGGTGGTGGTGACGATGATGATGACGATGATGATGATGGCGATGATCATGATCATGACCACCACCACAAGTCGAAGGGTTTAGTCATGGCATCGGGCGGCAAGTCATCCAGCAGTGGCAATGGCGTCTCCACCACATATGGCTCCCCCAACCCACTGGCTGGTACTGCTTCCAACAGCGATCTTCCCATAAACCATCTGTTTAAGCAGAAGCCGTTGGGCCAACAACAAAGTGTGCCTGGTGCTGCTGCTGCTGCTGCTGGTGCTGGCACTGCTGGTGTTGGTGTCAGTGCTGCTGGCACTGGTGCAATTGATGGTGCTGGTGTCAGTGATGCTTCAAGTGCTAGTACTGCCGCTGCTGGTGCTGACAGTGCTAGTGCTGCTAGTGGTGGTAATGCTGGTGCTAAGGGTGGTTCTGGCACCAGTAAAGTTGCTGGTGCTGCTGGTTCTGGTGGTATAGGTGCTGCTGGTGCCGGTGCTGCTGCTAGTGGTAGTGCTGGTGCTATTGATGGTGCTGGTGCCACCGAAGCTGCTGGTACTAGTGCTTCTAGTGCTGGTGCTGCTGGTGGTGGTGCTGCTGCCAGTGGCACTGCTTGATGTCGGTGGCGCCTGGAGGTGCTGCTGCGGGTGCCACTGATTCTGATGGTGCTAGTGCTGCTTCTGTGGGTCCTGCTGGTGGTGGTGCCGCTGGTGCCAGTGGTGCTGCTGACGTTACTACTGCTTCTGACGCTTGTGCTGATGCTACAGCAAAGGGTCTAAGAAATGCTGGCTTTTAGGCAGCTGGTGGATCTGCCCTGGAACTATGTCTGGAGGTTAGAAGTCTTTACATGTGCTTTGCTTGCCACCTAGTGATAAAAAGAACATCATTATGAAATGAAAGTCCGTTTTCCAAGTGTTCATGTGACAACTGGTCGGCTTAGTCAGGGTTGGCAACAAAAATCCTAACTGTCAGTTCTTATAGAAGATTTTTTCTGTACATCTCACCATTGTCTTCTACCACATCTCCACATTCTTCATCCTCGTCACCTTCTCCTACCATTGTACCTACTCTTGAAACCTGGCCGTTAGAAATCAGTGGCTTCATATTGCCATGGAAACAAAAGAAAGAGCTGGCTTTCAAGCATTGTTTTTTTCTTTTGGGTATGTACCTCTATATGAATCCCTAGTCCATACAATAGGAACCTCCCTCAACACGTGTTAGGGTTTGTACTTGTACCCCCCTCCCTTCTAGTGGAGCTGCTTACCTTTCTAGCATGGTATCAGAGGCTAGGCTAGGTCCGTACCCACTGCCGTTGCCCTTGCGCGGGCGTTGCCCTTTCCTACCGCGCTACCCCTAGCCCGCCCTGCTCCACGCTGCCCCATGCTGCCCCTTACGCGATGCAATTCGTGCGCCCCGCGCTGCCGCACGCATGCGCCCTGCCCTGCACTCGCTCTGCTCTGCCCCGCGCATGAGTCGCTGCCCCGCGCGCTGTTGCCTTGCACGCCGGTGCTCCGTGCGCCACTGCCTCGCGTGCCGCTGCCCCGAGCGCCGCTGCCCCACGCGCTGCTGCCTCTCCTCGCGCTGTCCTCCGTGCTGCCACGCGCGCCCCGCGTTGCCCCGCGCGCCATCGCTGCCTATGCACTGGTGCTGCCCGTGCGCCGCCCTGCAGCCACCGCCCGCATTTAAGTGAAACAAAATCTGACCTCCAAAGAAACGGTTGGTAATGGACACTGAAATGGCCCGTGATGGTCTCTCCAAGGGCTACATGTGTTGTATTGGGGGGGTATGGGTCTGCTTACCCACTGTTGCGATCAATTGTTCGACCCTAGGATCACCCCAGGAAGGTTCGCATACAGTTGATTGGTAGTGGTGGGCCCTTGACCTCAATTAAGAGTGAATGTAAAATGATTGAGATGATAAAAACATGCAAATACAAAGGTATAATTATGGAATACGAAACGACCTAGACTAGCCATGTACTCTAAAGCGTACATTCCCTTATTACAGCGAAATTCAACCGTGCGACTTCAAACGGTTACGAAAATGTCTGGGCAGAATCCTCGCCACTGCTGCTGCCTGATGCTATCTGCCCTGACAGTCCATATGCTTCGTAACCGTACGACACTTCACGTCACTTATGTCTTTTCGTCTTCAGCTTCAGTACTGCATGCTTCGATTGCTACTTGTTAGGAGTGCACAGCAACACTTCATTCTTTACTATTTGCAACTGTCGAACTATATATGTGTTAGTTGTGTGTAGGCTATAGTGGGGTAGCCTGTATGGGGTACAACCCAATGTTAGTGTTAGTACTTGTACCCACAATCCTTTCAATGCAGTCATTCCTGCTTGCTGTCTTGACATGGTTTCAGAGCAGTAGGTCCGTAGGACCGTTTTTTTTTCGGGCCCACCATTACCTAGTGTCCGACTGCGGTTACCGCGTTACCCCACGGCTTGCCCTGCGCTGCCCTGCGCACGCCCTGCCCTGCCTTGCGTTGCGCTGCCCCGCGCACGCCATGCCCTGCCTTGCGTCGCGCTGCTCCGCGCACGCCCTGCCCTGCCTTGCGTCGTGCTGCCCCGCGCACGCCCTGCCCTGCCCCGCGTTGCGCTGCCCCGCGCGCGCCCTGCCCTGCCCCGCGTCCTGCTGCAGCTCGCGCCCTGCTGCAGCCCGCACGTCGCGCCTTGCTGCCTTACGCGTCGCGCCCTGCTGCCTTGCGCGTCGCGCCCTACGTCTGCCCCGCGCGTCGCGATCTGCTGCAGCCAGCGTATCGCAGCATGCTGCACCGCACGTCGCGCCCTGCTACAGCCCGTGCGTCGCGCCCTACTGCCCCGCGCGTCGCGCCCTGCTGCAGCCCGCGCGTCGCGCCCTGCTGCCCTGCACAGCGCGCGCCCTGCTGCCCGCGCCGCCCAGGCCGAGTCGCGCCGCCCAGCACGAGCCGCCCTGCACCACCTGATCCACCCTACTACTGCTGCTGCTGCTGGTGGAGGTACTGCTAGGAGTACTGGAGGTGCTACAGCCTAGCCTCGCCGATCCGCTCTGCTGCTCTTGCTGCTGCTGCTGCTGCTACTCGTGCTACTGCCTTCACTCAGTCCTGCCCTAGATGTCACGCTCCTCCTAGCTTGCCCACCATGAATTCACTTCGCAGCAGCAGTGGGAGTGGTGGCGACCGTAGTAGTAGTCACTGTGGCGCTGTTCGGTGCGGAGTTTTTGGCGGTGGCCAGATGCAGCTACAGCGACGTCCGACCCTTACGCCCCAGCAGCTTCGTGAGTGGCTTTACCAGCGTGGGACGTCTCCGAGTCTTGGTCGCTGCACGTACGTTATTCACATAGGTCGTCGAGCTGGCCAGACCTGTGGGACACCTGATCACGCACAGTCCCGCTGCTTCTCCTATTTGAGTGACGGCTGGCACGCAGAGTTTGGAGACAATGCTGAGATCCCCCACTGGCTTGAGCTGCTTTAGACTAAGCTTTGCTTTAGACTATGACGCCTTCCTTACTGCCATGTATGCTTTGCCTGGTGGTGCTGAGGGTGACTGTTACCTGTGTGTGCAGCACGACCCCGGTATAGAGGTTACTGCTCTAGGAGCTAGTGATGCTGCTGCCTTAGGTGCTAGAGAGTCTGCTCTCTCAAGTAATACGCCTGCTGAGGCCTTGCACACCTTCACGCTTGACTCAGGTGCTTCCTGTTGTTTCTTTCGCAACAGTACCGCACTCACGCCACTTCCTGCAACTGTTGCAGTGTCTCTGGCTGACCCCTCAGGGGCCCAGTTCTGGCACGGTCCACCACTGTGCTCCCGTGCCCGGCGGTTCCGTCTAGCTCACTGACAGGCCTCCACCTCCCCTCGTTCTCTACGAACTTGGTGAGCAACGCGGTTCTCCAGGACCAGTGGGTTGACACCTTTAGGGCGGGTCCAGCACGTACGTTTTCCGTACATTACAGTTCATTCAGTGCGGTAATCTGTATTGCATCACGGTTCAAGACGGTGCAATTCCAAAACCGCTGTGCACCGCCTGATATCTTTCCAAACCAAGACAGATGAACTGTATAGTACCTGTAAACGTACGCGCTGGACCCGCCCTTACCCCTGGAGGACAGCATGTGGCAATTTGTACGTGTTCCCGGACCGGCCGCCACCTGGCCACGTTTACCCGTCGGCCAGGGTCGAGTCTTTACGCACTGATGACTGCGCCTCCCTAGGTAGCTGCTACTGGTCAGGTGTCTGCGTCAGGTCAGATAGCCTCCCCTTGTGAGTGCCGCTCCCTGTCGCACCAGACTCTTCTCCGGCACCACCATCTGGGTCACCCCTCCTTGCCACGTCTACGTGGCATGCACCGTCGCCTCCTTGTGTCTGGCCTTCCCCGGTCTCTCCCTCCCCTCCCTGCGTCCCCTGCGTCGCCCTGCCTTCCTTGCGTCGAGGGGCGGCAGCCCGCCGCTCCTCACTCCTCCTTGTTTCCCTCGACAGAGGCTCCTCTGCAGACCCTCCACCTGGACGTGTGGGGCCCAGCCCGCGTTCGTGGACAGGGCGGTGAGCGGTACTTTCTGCTGGTTGTCGACGACTACTCGCGTTACACCACAGTCTTCCCCTTGCGCACCAAGGGTGAGGTCCTTGCTGTCCTGATCCCTTGGATCCGAGCAGTTTGTCTCCAGCTCCGCCACAGGTATCGCCAGGACCTTCCTGTCCTGCGTCTGCACTCTGACAGAGGTGGTGAGTTCACCTTCGACCTCTTGCGGGCCTTCTGTCAGGGGGAGGGCATCGAGCAGTCGTTCACGCTTCCGGGCTCACCGCAGCAAAATGGGGTTGCTGAGCGCCGCATTGGCTTGGTCATGGAGATCGCACGTACCTCCTTGATCCATGCGGCAGCTCCCCATTTCCTGTGGCTGTTTGCGGTCCGGTACGCCGCGCAGCAGCTCAATCTCTGGCCCCGTGTCTTCTTGCCAGGGACCTCGCCCTCACTGCGTTGGATGGGGGAGGTTGACGATGCGTCGCGTTTCCGAGTCTGGGGTGCTCGTGCCCTTGTCCGTGATACGTCCGCAGACGAGCTCTCCTCCCGCACCATTCCCTGTGTCTTCCTTGGCTTTGTCCCTGACGCGCCTGGCTGGCAGTTTTACCTCCCCAACTCGCGCCGTGTCTTCCCCTCTCAGGACGTCACCTTTGACGAGTCGGTTTATTTCTACCATCTCTTCCCCTACCGCACTGCCCCTCTCCCTCCCCGCCGCTTTTCCTCGCTCCAGGTCCCCCTCAGGTAGACCCCCTCCCCCCTCAGGGTCCTGCCCCTTCAGGTGTGTCTCAGGTAGACCCACTCCCCTTGGCTGAGCCTGTAGAGGTCACTAGCGACTCAAGTACTGCTGCGGGTGGTGCTACTCGGGGTACTGCGTCTGGGGGTGCTGAGCCTGTGCGTGAGGTGCTGGGGGGTGCGGAGCTTGGGGGTGCTGGGCCTACGAGTGCGGAGCCTGGGGGTGCTGAGACTGAGGGTGTTGATTCTGGGGGTCTCTCTTCACGACGGGGGGCTCTCTCACCACACCAGCTACGAGAGTGGCTGGCGTGTCGTACCCGCCTGAGGAGTCGTGCTGCTGGTGCTGGAGGTACTAATGCTCGAGGTGTTGCGGTTGGAGCTGCTGGAGCTGCTCGTCATGGAGGCGCTAAGGGTGCTGGCGCTGAGGGTCCTGGAGGTGCTCGTACCGGAGGCACTCGAGCTGCCGGGGTCCGTGGTGCTGGAGGCACTGGAGCTGGAGGTGCTGGCCCTCAAGGTGCTGGCCCAGGGGGTACTGAGTCTGTTGGTGCTGAGCCTATGGGTGCTGAGTCTGCTGGAGGTCCTCCTGGTGCCGCGTTGCAGCGGTCACCTTTCTTGCCGCGGCAGCTGCGCGAGTGGCATGCTTCGTGCACCCGCCTTTGGAGTCGCGCTGCCGGAGGTGGAGGCACTGCAGCTGGAGGCGCTGGAGCTGGAGACCTTGGGGCTGCAGGTGCCGAATCAGGGGGTACTGCTGCTGGAGGCACTGGAGCTGGGGGACCTGGAGCTGGTGCTGTCGACCCTGGAGTTGGAGACCCTGGAGCTGGAGGTGCCGGTTCTGGGGGTGCTGCTGCTGGGGGCACTGGAGCTGGAGGCCCTGGAGCTGGTGCTGTCGACCCTGGAGTTAGAGACCCTGGAGCTGGAGGTGCCGGTTCTGGGGGTGCTGCTGCTGGAGGCTCTGGAGCTGGTCCTGTCGACCCTGGAGTAGGAGACCATGGAGCTGGAGGTGCCGGTTCTGGGGGTGTTGGTGCTGGAGGCCCTGGGGCTGGAGGTTCAGGAGCTGCTGGAGGAGCTGGTGCTGCTGGTGCTCGTCCTGGAGGTGCTGGAGCTGCCGGAACTGGTGGTGCGGCGGGCTTTGGAGCTGGAGGCGCTGGAAATGGAGGCGTTGGAGCTGGAGGTACTGGAGCTGGAGGCGCTGGAGCTAGAGGCGCTGGAGCTAGAGGTTCTGCTGCTGCTGGAGGTGCTGGTGCTGGTGGTACTGGTGCTGGTGGTACTGCACAGCCGCGACTGTTCTTCCCTCCGCCGTCACCGTCGTCTCTACCACCACCTGACTCCGTGCTTCGCCAGGTTCTTAGCCTCCCGTCTTCTACTGGCCTCCCGTTACAGCCAGGCTCTCCACTGTCTGCTCCTTCTCCTTGCACTGAGCAGACAGATTTGCTTACAGAGCGTCGTGAGCCTGCGTCTCGTCCTTCCTCGCCTGTTCGCGCTGGTTGCACTGGTCGTCGTGTTCCTCGTGAGCGTCCTCCTCCTGCCCCCGGCACGCACACTATGGCTCTTCGTCCTTCCTCTATTCCACAGCGTGTTCCCCTGCCGTCTCCTCCTGCATCTTCTCTGCCTGACGTTCAGGACCCTAAGTCTGACCTGGTTCGTGCTGCTCACCCTACTGTCACACGTCTGCTAGCCACTGTTGTCACTGACCCGTCGTTTGAGTCTGCTGCTGCGTCTGCCTTAGTCTCTGAGCTTGTTGACTTTGCTGCTGCCTGTCGTCTAGACTTCGCTACTAGTCTTGTTGCTGAGTCTGAGTCTGTCTCTCCTCCGTCCGTCGGGGGTGAGTGTGCTCTTGGCACGGACGACCTTGAGGACAGGCAGGAGGACTTCGAATGTCTTGCAGCCGCTGCGCCTCATCTCGTGGCCATGCTGCTTGCCCCTAAGGGAGACAGACATCCCGACCCCGCGCTCTTACGCTGAGGCGATCGCGGGTGAATTATCCTCTAAGTGGCAGACAGCCATGGACGCAGAGATGGCATCCTGGAAGTCCACAGGCACTTACGTCGATGAGGTTCCCCCTCCTGGGGCGAACATCGTTGATGGCATGTGGATTTTCAGAGTGAAGCGGCCGCCGTGTTCTCCGCCTGTCTTAAAGGCTCGTTACGTTGCACGAGGCTTCAGTCAACGACAGGGAGTTGACTTCTTCCAGACCTTCTCCCCCACCCCGAAGATGACCACTCTTCGGGTGCTGCTGCACGTTGCCGCTCAACGTGAATACGAGGTCCATTCTCCGGACTTCAGCACAGCAATCTTACAGGGCAGTCTGCACGAGGAGATCTGGCTGCGCCGCCCACCTGGCTTCACTGGGTCGTTCCCTCCTGGTACCCAGTGGAGCCTCCGCCGGCCGGTCTACGGTCTCCATCAGGCGCCTCGTGAGTGGCACGACACACTGAGGACGACACTTGCGGCTCTTGGGTTTGCACCTTCCACTACTGACCCGTCGCTGTTTCTGCGCATCGACACTTCGTTGCCGCCGTTCTACATCCTCGTGTACGTCAACGACTTGGTCTTTGCCACTGCTGACACTGAGGCTCTCGCCCTTGTGAAGTTGGAGCTGCAGAAGAGACACACGTGAACAGACCTGGGTAAGCTGCGCAGCTACCTTGGCCTGCAGATCACCCGCGACAGAGCACGACGCACCATCACACTGATTCAGTCACACATGGTGCACCAGGTCTTTCAGCACTTCGGCTTCACTTGGTCCTCGCCACAGTCCACTTCCATGGCTTTAGGTCACTCGCTCTCAGCTCCACCTTCGGACGAGTCCGTAGAGCCGACTGGTCCGTACCCAGAGCTAGTGGGCTGCCTCATGTACCTGATGACATGCACTTGTCCTGACCTTGCGTACCCTCTTGGCCTTGTGGCTCGCTAAGTGGCTCCTGGTAGGCACCGAAAGGTGCACATGGATACTGCGAATAGGGTACTGCGCTACTTGTGCAGTACATCGGGCATGGGGCTCGTGCTTGGAGGGCGGAGCTCAGTTGTCCTCACTGGGCACTCAGACGCTTCTTGGGTTGACGACCTGGCTACGCAGCGGTCGTCACAGGGTTACACGTTCAGCCTTGGCTCTGGCTCTGTTTCTTGGTGGTCTACTCGCTCGTCTTCTGTTCTCAGTTCCAGTTGTGAGGCTGACATCTACGCCACAGCCATGGCTGCACGGGAGTTACGCTGGCTCACCTACCTGCTGACCGACTTGGGAGAGAGGCCTCGTTCTCCTCCAGTTCTGTACGTCGACAACAAGGCTGCCATTGCCATATGTCAGGACCACAGACTGGAGCACAGAACGAAGCACATCGCTCTGCGTTACTTCCTTGCTCGAGAGTTGCAGCAGCATGGTCAGCTTCGTGTCGCTCACGTGCCCACCCGGGCAAACACGGCAGGTATGTTCACCAAGGCCCTTCCGGCTGGTGATCATCAGCGCTTCTGCACTGCTCTAGGCCTGGTGCCTACGTTTCCTCACTTTCTGTAGACTTTGCTTGTACTGTGATCTATATTGTATACCTGCATGCCTACTCCTGCTAGGTAGTGATCACTGTACTGTTGTTGTTGCATATATACCTCTGCATGTGAACTGGCCCTGTGGCCCTTTGCTTGTGCTCGGAGTGTGTGGTGACGTTGTGATCCACCCTTAGCTTGCTTCGCTCTTCTTGACTGGTCTTGTGACCCCTTGTTCTCCCCCACTTTGCCTATGGGGGTGTGTCAAACTATATATGTGTTAGTTCTGTGTAGGCTATAATGGGGTAGCCTGTATGGGGTACAACCCAATGTTAGGGTTAGTACTTGTACCCACAATCATTTCAATGCAGTCATTCCTGCCTGCTGTCTTGACAGCAACACCCACCATAGACTACAGGAATGTCTTGTATGGTCACTCCAAAAACTACATGTGTCGCCTTGGGGGGTATGGGTGCAAATATGTAAACATGTCATTTAACTTAAATCAGTTGATTAATTCGAGTGAATTCTACAGAAACAATTTGGCAGGATTCCTTACAGGCTGGTATAACACAACCAAATACATCACATCTACATACACAAGGATAATCATGTGTCAGTTGTGGTTTGCGTTGACGAATGTAGCAAAACATGCACATATGTATATTGTATTCATAGAACAGGAAATGGGGTGAAGATTTGGTTCATGTACAGTGGGGTTTCTGTGTTAAATATATTTTGAAGAACGGGTCACTACACTGACTTCAACATGATTTTGTTGGTGTGGGTCTGTTTCTTTTTAAATTAAACATACACAATTTGTGTTGGCTGTTAGATTGCGAGTAAAATGCAGTCGGTTTGTTAACGAACCCGCGAGACAGAGCTACCTCTTGCTGTCGTCAACCTTTTTGCTGAACGCGTTTTTCAAACAACTCGTCGCAAGCACAAGTGTCGGTGTCGGTGACGAGGTAACTCTATTGAATGACGTCACAGAAGCGATTGAGATTGTGCTCTATTCACGCCTGAACTGTCCCTACCCTGCACACGGTTTGCCTCCCGTGCCAGCTGGAGTTCTAGCGTGATTGGTACTTTCTCGCCGAGCCTCAACCTGGGGATTTTCTTTGCACTGTCAGGCCGACAAACGTTGTTGACTGGTCTGGATTTAGCCAGCTTCCAGCCTTCCACGCGTTTGACACCCAAACCAGCCCTGGTCTGTAAAAAGCGGCGCGCGTGGGCTTTATTGAGCCAGTTGTCTCGGGGCGCGATGTGCATTAGGAGACAGGCTCTCCTTCAGACGATTACAACCACCACTCCAAATCTGATTCAACCGTTCCAAGCCACGCCCCAACGCCGCGTCACTACGTATCCGATGTGGTCTGACGCGGGGCGCCCAAGTCACCTTCCTAACCAACACCACCTATTCCAGACCAGAGTCCCTACCACCGAGTGCAAACCGAACCAGGCCAAAGTCCAGCGCATGAAAGATCTGCGCATGCGGTACACCTTGTTCTCGATAATTTCACACCCCTTAATTTTACACCGCGCTTCTGTTACTTCGGCAAAGCCTTAGGGCTGCCAAGCTGGCGAAGCGTGGTTGAACATCACTGAATGGAAATGCGAGAATGAGGGCGTTTTATACTCCGAGGAGTGGGGTGGAACGGGGTTGCTGGGTTCAACCAAGGTCGCGTCTAATTTCGTAGTAAATAACGTAGTTTCATTCTGTGTTTCATTTCACAAAGCTCGAATAAATGAATGTGTGGTAGAAGCACTCCAGTAACTAGCCTGAGGACCCGTGAAGAACGAGGGCTATCTGAAACCTGGTTTCGACTGGGATTTTAGTCGATTCTGACTGGTCCGAATTGAGATAAGCAGCTCGACGTGCTCATCTTTCATTGGGGTTAGAAATTCGGAGAATCAGTCAACATCTATTTTCAATTCTAGTCCTTGTCAGCACAAAGTCCTCAGTTCGTCAACTGTTCCTGCATTTCGAAGCCCAGTCAGCACAACAAATTCGCGCCTCGTGTGTGAAATTATTGGGAACTTTTTTTGCCCGTATAATTTCACACCCTCCCAGGCAAACTTTTGCGCGGTTCGGGGTTCGGGGGTGTGAAATTAGCGAGAACAAGGTGTATTTCCTATTGTTGTGGTTCGGTGAGCTGAAATACGGTGCAGAGCGTTACGTCCAGAGTGATAAGTCGAGTTGCTTCTTGTTTCCCTGAGTGCTCTCTCAGAATTTCCTACAAAGGTGAAACTGATTGAAGTATCAGCCACAGCCCCTTAGCACCACACCATTCCCTCTCGACCTCCGTTCGCATTCCCGTGTGACGTTCGCTCAGCACAGCATACCCTACCCAACTCCACTCCACCTACTAATACTCCAGCGCCAACACTCGCCCCCGTCCTCATGGCCGCACCCAGAGCAAACAAACCGGCGCGTATCACGATCTTCCGCCTCTCCGTTACGTTCCTCCTCGTCGCCGCGATAGTTTCTGACAGCGCCGCGGCCGCGACGGGCGCTGCGAGCTCCGCCGGCGATGGGTCGAATCCGCCCGCCCTACATTCCCAAGGCCGCCTCGCCAACAGCCACCTGTGGCGCCTGAATAGCTTACGCAAGATTCTTCCCAATGGCGCTGCTCCTACTACAGGCGGAGCCGCAACTGCAGCCAGCAGCGGAGCAGCGGCGAAACCATTGGCGACCCCTGCCTCGACGTCCACGTGTCAGGCGTCGACTCTCGCTGGTTACACGAGCTCCGTGGACCTCTCAGGCAAAGGGTGAGTACTAAAACGGAGCTTGAGAAATTATCCTCGATAGTAGCAAAGAATCCCAGACTGAAATATATCACCTTTGTCGTCCTACCCTGAATTGCTCACGTAATTCGAGTCGCCTTCACTTTCTTATGTAGATTCCTGGGTTTTCTCAAGAGTCGCTGTTTGGTAAAGCTCATCCTGTACTCCTTTGGGTCGCTTATCCAGGCTCATCCTCCATTGGAAAAAGTCAACGGGGTCAACGATCGACCTCGCGCTCGAGGCCAAGTCAACGAGCGGCGCGGCTAGCGGGTGGATAGCGGTGGCGTGGTCCAACGGCGGCATGTTCAACTCCGACGCCGTCATCGGGAACCTCGCGACGGCCAGTGGCGTCGGCACGTACGCGATATCGAGCTACTCGAATGTGGCTCCCACAACGCGCTTCGCCATCACCGCCACGAGCGTTACCACGTCGGGCGGAAAAACGATTGTGAAGTTCACGCGCGCGTCGGGGAACGGGCTCGTGCCGGTCAAGGTGGCGGGGAGCAACAAGCTCGTGTGGGCTTACTCGGAGTCTGGTAGCTCAAAGACAGTCGCCAACCATGGAGGCTCACACAGGTACTACCGCCGCGCGCTCTCTTCAGTTCTGAATGGCTGTCACTTTATTGCAGCTGTAGACGTACCTTCCGCCCACCGTTTAAATTACTTACCCTTCAATCATGTGTCACTTTTCGTTCCCCTCGTCTTCGTCTGTTTTCCAACCCTCCAGAGGAGCCAAGACCGTTGACTTCTCTTGCGACGGAACAGCCTCTGGGTCAGGCTCCGGGTCAGGCTCGGGATCAGGCTCGGGCACCGGGGCAGGCACGTGCACGGGCAACACGGGTGTGAGCGGCACGGCGTGCCCTGCGTCCACCCTTTGTGGCTACTCCTACCAGGCGCAGATCAAACCGGGGTATGTGCGTGCATAGGCAATCAAACCCGAATATGCACGTGCAGAGCCCTACGTTCTAGCATCAGACACCTGTAATCAAAGGCCACTTAAGTCACCTTTCCTGCGGATTTGATCTACTTCACCCCAACCCTGCAGTGCACCCTTGATTTCTATTCCCTCTTCTATCCCTCCTATTCCTTGCCCTTGTGCCCCTCCAGCATTCTGCTCCAAGAAGCTCCATGGAGTTCAAAACATGTATCCCATTTTCTTGTTTCCTCCCTCCACCTCCCCTCCCCACTTCTCCCCTTCTTCCACCTTCTCTCCCCAGAGTGCTGCTGCACTGGAAGCGTGCGTCCGCCACGCAGCTGGACATGGCAGTGGAGCTCAAGAGCAGCAGCGGCGCCAGCAACGGCTGGTTCTCCCTCGGCTGGGCCTCTGGAGGAGGCATGGCTCCTGCCGATGCTGTCATTGGCAACAGGGACGGGGGACTCGTCAGCCCGTACTACATCGACGGCTACACCATGTCCTCGTTAAAAGGCGGCTCGTTTGACATTGGCAGCAGCGCTGGGACCGTGACATCTGCTACAGGTTCCACAGTGATCCAGTGAGTGGGTTGCACTTTGGTGCAAGATCGTGACATCATGTCAGCTACCTTCCCTCTCTGTCCATCCGCCATTCTAATATTTTGTCTGTCCCCACTGCCACCCACTCCCCCACCTGCTGTCTGTGTCCCCTGGGCATTCTGTGGACCAGCAAAAATAAAAGCCTTCCGTTTTTTTTTTACCCCCGTGGACCAATCAGGTTCTCGCGCACGGCCGACACAGGGTCTATTCCCGTGAAGATGAGCGGCGTACATCGGATCATATGGGCGCACTCACCCACCAACTCCAAGACCCTCGCCTTTCACTTCACTGCTGCGTGAGTCTTCCTCAGCCTCCTGTTTGCATGTCCCTTGCTCTCTCATAATATCAACCTTTGCCTTCCTTCCGGTGCATCTCTCTCCTGAACCCTCTGTTTCCATCTCTCGGTACTTCTCATGCTGAACTAGTTTGTGCCTTTTCCACAGACCCCCCTCTGCACACACCAGCCCCAACTCATCTGCTACCTTCTCTTTCTTGTTTCTTCCCCTTCCCCCCCCCTTCCCCCTCCCTCCCCCTCTCCCCCTCTCTATCTCCCTCCCTCCCACCCTTCTTCAATCACAGTGGTCATATCTCCGTGGACTTTTCCTGTGGCATTGCGCCGTCTACCGAGACTGGCCTTAAAGCAGTGGGGCCTTTGGTCTATCAGTTCATCACTTGGCTAGCTGGATCACTGTTCGGGCTCAATAAGTCGCAGATGTACACATCGCACACTACTTCTAGCCCGTTTGGATAATGTTAGTTCGGATGTATGTTAACAGGGAAAGACGTGGGTAGGGTAGGGAGTGCCAGGCTGGAGCACAGCCATCTTTTGGGGTTCTGTGCTATTGGTATGATCAAACAGAGCCCAAAAGATGGTTGTGATGTCATGCCTTGCTGTGTATAGTGAGTGGCCAATTGTTTTGCATGTCATACTTGTCAAGAGGCATTTCTGATTTGTAGGAACTGAGAGATGATCTTAGTTTGCAGTGTATCAATGTGTGCAATTTAGACTAATAATTATTTTCAGAAATGACCAAGACACGGCTGGTAGTGTTCAATGTTTTTCATTAGGTTAACATGAAATGTTGGAAAACGTTATCGTGAACTGCAAGCGTTCTTGTAACGCAGAAACAGGCCTCGAGTCTCCCTCCCACCTACCTCGCTCAACATCTATCCGTCAACATTCCGCACCTTCCATTCCATCCACACGACAGCTTTTCAGTTACAGTATCACAGGGAACCCTGCTCTGGTTACGGGACGCATGTGCTCCGTCAAAGTTGAGAATTGCGAAACCGCCTTGATTTGAGGACGACTCCGCTAGAGAGAGTTACCCTTTGTCGTCAAACTTCTCGCGCCAAGCAAACAGCTCTACCGACCTCGCGAACACGCTTCTTGAGGAGGCTATCGCTGAAGGACAGTGGTCGGTGAAGAGGTCAAATACTTTGGCGAATCAGAAAGCACCAAAGCTCTCTCTTGCTTGTGCTGAATTCATGACCACCCCCTTCTTGATTCTGACCACCACACACCCAGGGCTGGGGAAAGCACGTGTCGCGGCGACGCGCAAATGATATGCGGCGGCGGACGAATGGCGTCCCCCAACCAGTTGTTTCGGGGCGCGCTGTTGCGCAAGGGGCAATGCGCACCTTCCATCCAATCAGCGTACTCTAATTCCACCATTCCACGGCCCATCGCCGCCCCGCCGCTTATCGACTCCGGGTCATGGCGTGTTCCCTTCCCACCCCCGCGCCTGCTCGTTCTATCCCTCGACTGCCCTATCAGTTCTCCTATAAATCCTACCAGTTAGAAGGTTATCGCATATCGCAGACTCCGTCCGCATTTACGTGACGCCCGCTCAGCTCAACCCACCCACCCAACCACACTCCACCTACTCTCACACACGCCAACCCTCCTCCGTTTCCATGGCCCCAGCCCGAGCTCTGCGAGCGCAAGAACCGGCGCGCATCGCGCTCATCACGATGCGCCTTTACATTACGTTCCTCCTCATCGCTGCGGTCCTTGCCGGCTTCGCCGCCGCCGCCCCGGGCGATCTGTCAACGGCGTCCGCCCGAAATTCCCAAGGTCTCGCCAGCAGACTCCACTCGTGGCGCATGACAACGTTGCGCAAGCTTCTTCACAGGAGCGCTGCTGCCGCTACAGCCGGCGGCGGTGCAGCCGTCGCGACGAAACCTCTGGCGACAACTGCTGCCACGGGCACGTGCCAGGCGTCGACTCTCGCGGGTTACACGAGCTCCGTGGACCTTTCAGGCAACGGGTAAGTGCGGGGCACTAACCCATGAAAAAGTGCACTAACCCTCCTCCCCCCCCTCCCCCTCCCCCCCCCCCCCATAGTGAAAGAATCCAACCCCGTGCATTCTACGTACATTACGCTTCTTACGCTAAATTTCTCATGTTAATCCTCCAGATCGCGTTCTATTTCCCCAGGCTCATCCTGCACTGGAAAAAGTCAACGGGGACAACGATCGACCTCGCGCTCGAGGCCACGTCAACGAGCGGCGCGGCAAGCGGTTGGTTCGCGGTGGCGTGGAGCAACGGCGGCATGTTCAACTCCGACGCCGTCATCGGGAACCTCGCGACAGCCAGCGGCGTCGGCACGTACGCGATATCGAGCTATTCGAGTGTGGTTACCACGACACGCTTCGCCATCACCGGCACGAGCGTCACTTCATCATCAGGCGCAAGCACGATTGTGAAGTTCACGCGCGCAGCGGGAAAAGGTCTCGTGCCGGTGATCGTGGCGGGAAGCAACAAGCTCGTTTGGGCGTACTCGATGAGCGGCTCGAAGACTATCACCAGCCATGGCGGCACGCACAGGTGCCTCTCGTGCTCCCGAGCCCTTCTTTCCACTCCGTATTGCTTCCATTGCGTCTCTAGATTTTAGTACTCACTTATTTTGTGCTGCAGGCCTACACTGATTTGCACCTCCTGCCCACCGATTCTCTTCTCACTTCTCCGCACTTCTCCTCTCGTTTCCTCGTAGATGAGTCATTTCTCACTCCTCAAACATCTTCTTTTCCTTCTCCGTCGCCCCCGCCTGTTTCCAACCCTCCAGAGGAGCCAGCACTGTTGATTTCTCGTGCGACGGCACGGGTGGTTCGGGGTCAGGCTCGGGGTCAGGCTCGGGATCAGGCTCGGGCACCGGAGCAGGCACGTGCACGGGCAACACGGGCGTGAGCGGCACCAAATGCCCTGCGTCCACCCTCTGCGGCTACTCCTACCAGGCGCAGATCAAACCCGGGTAGGCGCGATTGCAGAAACAGGCTTGCAGAGGTCGGGGGACTCGTCACCCCGTATTGGTTAATAAAGCTTTTAACCATTCTTTACCATCGCTGCTGCTGCATGCGCCACTTATTCTGCAGCTTGTTCTCATTCCCCTCCCATTCCTCCCTCCCTCTCCTCTCTTCCGATTTTCAGAGTGCTGCTGCACTGGAAGCGTGCGTCCGCCACGCAGCTGGACATGGCCGTGGAGCTCAAGAGCAGCAGCGGCGCCAGCAGCGGCTGGTTCGGCCTCGGCTGGTCCAACACCGGCGATATGTCTCCCTCCGACGCAGTCATTGGCAACAAGGCCGGGGGACTCGTCAGTGCATACCACATCACCGGCCAGAGCATGTCCTCGTTACAAGGCGCCTCGTTTGACATTGGCGCCAATGCTGGCACCGTTACATCAGCATCAGGGTCTACAGTGATCCAGTGAGTACAAATCATTTGTGGTGCGCACTAATGCCTTCAAAATCTGCGACGCTTCACCCGCCTTCTCACCTGCTCTCTGTTTCTCTAATGCATCCCATATTTCGAACTCAAGTAACCGAATGTGTGTCATTTCTTTCACCATCGACCAATCAGGTTCTCGCGCACAGCCAACACGGGGGCGATTCCCGTGAAGATGAGTGGTCTCAAGACGCTCATATGGGCGCACTCCAACTCCAACTCCCAAACCCTTGACTTCCACGGCGACAACGTGTGAGTCTCCCTGCCGGTTCGATGTGTTCACGAGGTGACTTTTGAGTCAACTCAAAAGTCACCACATTCGAACTCCAACTCCCAAACCCTTGACTTCCACGGCGACAACGTGTGAGTCTCCCTGCCTCTACCTCTGGTTCGATGTGTTCACGAGGTGACTTTTGAGTCAACTCAAAAGTCACCACATTCGAACTCCAACTCCCAAACCCTTGACTTCCACGGCGACAACGTGCGAGTCCCCCTGCCTCTACCTCTTGATCGATTTGTTCACTTCGCACCGCTGTTTTCATCTTTGTTTGCCTCTCTACTTGTTCACTTGCAATCTTAACCCTCCTAACGCTTCAATCTGCGCACTGCCTGTCCACTTCCTTAATCCACGGAGTGACAATGAGCCCGTAGCCTCCATCACCAATTCACAGCCCAGTCTTGTGCCGATTTCCTCCCCTTAATCTCACCACTCTCTCTCTCTCCCTCACTCTTTATCTTCCACTTGCTCCACGACAGAGGTGGGATGAAAGTGGACTTCTCCTGTGCCAAGGCCCCATCTGCTCACAATGGGGAGGGTAACGATGGCGGTGGTGGCTTTACAGGGCCTTCGGGTCCTACCTTCTCACAGATCATCTCTTGGCTTGGCTCCCTGTTTGGCGGTCACAAGTAGTGCGTCTACATTGGACATTGAACACTGTGCACTGCGCAATTGCACGCCATGCGGATCCTGGACATGGCAGGATGGATTTTATCCAAAGATGGATTTGATCCAAAGGTGGATTTGATCCAATGGTGGATTTGATCCGACAGTGCAGAGCTTGTGACTAGGGTGGCCTTATATGGTGAGCTGAGTTGAGTAGTGTAGTGGTAGAAGGGGGTTGGGGAAGGGGAATGGGTTAGATCGGCCGGACCACATGCATCTTCTGGAGCTGTGTGGTCTCATCATACACAGTGCAAAAGATGGTTGTGATGCCTTGCCTTGCTTGTATAGTGCATTGCCAAATGTGTGCCTGTGCCGGCCATGGTGGCCCATTGAATGAAATGCAAGCTTCCTTTCCTTGAACCTGTTGGTGAGCGGCAATGAACCAGGACTTAAAACAACCCTACTCAGTGGGGTTTGCAGGTTTCACATCACATATATCAATGTTTAGGTGACCTTGTACTTAATAGTGTCTCGGTGAGTATAGTCAGGTAAATGCACATACATGCATACACTTCATATATATACCCACGTGTCATAAATACCATATTAAGTTTTTTGTACAAACGGAGATATATGATGCATGGATTTACGAGCACGTGGACAGGCTTACACATATTGCATACCCTCATGTGAGATACAGTAATTACACATATATTTACATGTAGGTTGAGAGTAGTTGCACTGTACTTGCTGAAATGCCAACATATTGCACTGGGATACGCTAAGGTGCCAAGACCGAGCCGCGATGCCATCGTGCTTTCACGAAAAGCCGTCGAAGTCGCGTCCCTATCAAGAAGGAAGAGACTGAGGCACGAAGGGTGAATGTGCGAATTTCGGCGCAGCAATCACAAGCACAAAGGCTCGAGTAGCCTGAGCAAGGTTCGAGCTGCCTGAATTTGTCGCGTAATGTCGGACATTTGCAATTCAGCTAGGACACCCACTAAAGGATAATGTCGGAGATTCCACGCGTGTGATGCATTTGGACGTTTTTGTCCGCCCCGCGTCGCGTTTTGCAGGTGCCAGGCTTCTTGACACATCTAACAGATCGGCCACTCTCCACGATCCTTGTATATAAATTCGCGCAGCCCACATTGTCTAAAGCATCTAAATTTAGCTTGTGATCTCGTCTCCGAACGTTGTTAGTTTGCCTCCTACAGAACGCCATTTTTTCTCCGTCAAGCTTCCTTCTTGCATCCTCACTGCCTGCACCCAGACATGGCTCGCCACGCAATGGGCGTCTTACCTGTTCTTCTATTGGTTTCCACGCTACTCTCCGCGGCGTACGCTGCGGAAATGAGACCTCGCGACGGTCTCGCCGGCCCCGGAGGATCCAACAACCAGTTCATTGGCAATCACGAACCTGTCACTCCCGTTGCTGTCATCACACCCCGCCCCAACGACCCCGAGCCTAATATCTCGCCTCCCGAGCCTGTTACAGCGGCGAGCGACCCCGTCACCACTCCAAACCCGGCGTCGGCCCCTCAAGACGTCTTCACTGACGATCCTTTCGGAACGTCTGCCCCGTCACACTCAAACGCGGGTCCGTCGTTCGACCCCAACGACCCTCTGGGCGGCAGGAACCCTCTCGCGGGCGACGACTCCAAGACCGGTGTTCAGCAGACAAGCGCGGCGGACTCTAGCGCGTATGCCGGTACCGTGCAACCCAACCAGGTCAGCTCGGGGATCCCGATTACTCCCAATATTCCGGACAACAACGCGACCCCGGTTTCTCCCGATACTCCTGATAACGGCACGACCCCGAATTTCCCCGATACCCCAGACAACGGAACGACCCCGATTTTTCCCGTCACTCCGGGCAACGACACGAGCACGGTTGTTCCCGATACTCCAAACAACGCCACTGAAACTGGCGTCGCGCAAAATTCCACCTGTGACCCGTCGGACTTGGACGGTTACACGTCGTCGTATCAAATCACCAAATACGGCCACGTGCTGCACTGGGCCGTCGTCTCCCCAACGGTCGTCAAAATCGCGTTCGAGGCAAAGCACGGCAGCGGCGCGGCGTTGGGATGGATCTCCGTGGGGTTCTCAAAGGACGGCAAGATGAAGAAGGCTGACGCAATCATCGGCAACCTTCCAGACGCGCCCATTGCAGCCTACTCGATGAAGGGATACGACGAGGATTCTATCAAGGTCAACAATGACCTGTGGATCGGCGACGACGCGAGCCTACTGTCCAAGACCAACGGCAGCCTCATCATGAAGTAAGCACGCTCCCAGAGCAATGAGCACCAAACGTTCCTCCCTTTCCCTTTTTCCTTGCCGTCTTCGCTGCCGAAATTTACCCGTGAATGCAGCAAAAAAAGCTTTTCGGTAAATGTTTTTTTCAGCAGCACGTTCATTGACGTTTTCCGTCTGGTTGACGCCTTCAGGTTCTCGAGGAACACCACGGAAGGCGTCGCGCCCATCTCCACGACTGGCAACGTCACCGTCATCTGGGCTTTCTCCGCTGACAACACCAAGCCGCTCGCCTTCCACGGCGATAAGAGACGGTACGCGCGCCATATCCAAGTCCTCCCCAACAGCTGCAGTTTTGCACCGATCTGATTCGCAATTCTTGCCGTGTTCCTTTCGGCTCATCTCGACTTTCTGTTTGCGTTTCCTTCGCGCAGTGGCTCTTTCAAAGTTGACTTCTCTTGCAATGGCGCCGGCGGCGTGGCAGCGCAACAAACGGTGCCGGCGGTGCCGGCGCAGGGCGGGAATGTGACGGTGGGGTCGTCGTGCACCCAGTCGACGCTAAGCGAGTTCGACCACCAAGCGGATCTCTACGACGGAAAGTAAGCATCCGTAATATTCATCCGTAACATCCGTACTATTCATGGTGTAGTAACATAATTCATAAATGCCTTCAACATCACCAGGACCTATAATCCCTCGAGTCTGATGCACATGTTATTTCTTGTTTTTGCACGTGAATGCAACCTAGTAATGCAGCTTGCTTGCTTCCGTACGTCCTCCCATCTCCTGTGATTCCTCTTGACATCCGCAGGATTCTGCTGCACTGGAAGGTTCTGGCCGGCCCCGTGTTCCAGATGGCTTTCGAGGCGAAGCGCCTCAGCGGTGCAGAAAACAGCTGGATTTCCGTTGGATGGTCGAACAACGGCGCCATGGCGCCTGCCGACGCCGTTGTTGGTAACACGCCCGGGATCAAGGCGTACCGACTTGATGGTTACAAGATGGCTGAGCTCGTCAACGACACCTTTTCGCTAGGCCCGAACCCGTCTGTCACCACCTCTGCTTCTGGATCCACAATTCTGAAGTGAGTGCTTTCACCAGAGTGCTCTTATACCCGATATTGGGCTGTCTTTCTTACAGTAGCCGGTCTCCAAATTCGCACGTCTCATGTCGATTTGCTTCTCGTTTCCCCAGGTTTTCCCGCAGTAACGGGGATGGCGGCACGGTTCCGATCAACCTGAGCGGCGAGACGTACGTCATCTGGGCCTTCTCCCGCGGCATGCTCGAGGCGTTCGGCTACCACGACTACAACAGGTGCGTTACGACCCATGGTTCGAAAAAGACTAATTCAATTCCGCCGCGGAACATACTGAATTATCGATCCTTCAGCTGTCTTGGTGCAACTACATGTTGCAGCTGTACTGATCGTGCTGGTGACTTGTCATTTTTCCTCTCAGGGGTCTCGCCATGGTTGATTTCCTCTGCAACAAAGACACCACCATCCTGATGCGACCTGGCGAAAACGTGGCGAACATTCCGGGTGCGAACGTGGAGAAAGACGATTACGCGGGCCTGACCCCCGCAGAGCGTGAGGACGAGGAGGCCCGCAGGGAGCGCCGGACAGCGCGCCGAGCCAATCGCGGGGCGATTTTCCGTTCATGGGCTAATGCTGCGTTTGGCCTCCCCAGCCCTGTCCCATCGTACAACCCATCATCGCCATTACCCTAAATACCCGTGGCAAAATACTTCTGACAAAAAAATTCTTATACATGCTTATCTAGATTAGCCATTTAGCCTTTTAACGAAATCTACATGCTATCTAGAAGATGGTGTGTTCTCAAATAGATGTGCTATGAGGGTTTACCTTCTTTCTGTGGATGTCTTTAGCACAGCCATCCTGCAAACGTAGCGCTCATGTTATGCAAGCTATTCCCATTCCACTCGTTGCTCCTTTGTGTCAGTTGAAGGTGTTTCTTTCCATGACACATGAAGGTTCCTACAACTTGAGAAACCTTGAAGGGTTATCAGGACAATATCGCAGAGATACATACATAGCAACCCATCACAAGAAGCAGGGCCACGGAAAGGGTTTTTCTGCGTATCTACTCGGGTCACTTAGAGCAGCCTTAGGGGTGGTTTTGCAGCGAGCTCAGGCGCGTGTGATCTTGTTACGCGCGGCGTCGATGGTGAGAGGCCCAGACGTTGTTTGGGTGGAGCGGGATGATTTTGAAGAGGATGTCGGGTGGGATGCTCCGTGGGCGGATGCGCTCTACTTGGTGGACATGCGGATGTAGATGTTGGGTTGGGGGGGAGGGGGGGGTGGGGGTTAGATGGGGTCTCTTGTTGGGGTTGTCAAACTGTGGTAACCCCTACTGAGTACAACACTTTAGGGTTAGACCTAGTACTTGCACTCATCTCATGCTTCTAGTCCACCATTCTTGCCCGTTATTTATGACATGGTATTCAGACCAGGTCCCTCCGTAGGTCCGCTCCGTTAGGGCCCACCGTTATTTTTTCACACTGCCCGAACTGCCCTGCCCGAACAGTGCCCGCTTGCTGCCCTGCCCTGCAGCCCGCGCGCCGCCCTGCCCTGCAGCCCGTGCGTCGCCCTGCCCTGCCTGCACGCTGCCCTGCCCTGCAGCCCGCGTGCTGCCCTGCCCTGCAGCCCGCGCGCCGCCCTGCCCTGCAGACCGCGCGCCGCCCTGCCCTGCAGCCCGCGCGCCGCTCTGTCATGCAGCCCGCGCGTCGCCCTGCCCTGCAGCCTGCGCGCCGCCCTACCCCGCAGCCCGCGCGCCGCTTTGCCCTGCAGCCCGTGCGTCGCCCTGCCCTGCAGCCCGCGCGCCGCCCTGCCCTGCTGCCCGCGCGCCGCCCTGCCCTGCAGCCGGCGCGCCGCCCTGCAGCTCACGCGCCCTGCAGCCAGTTCGCCCTGCAGCTTAGGACGCGGCCGTGTTCTGCCCGTGGCGCGTCCCTGGAGTGCGCCCCTCCAGTAGCCCGTCGAGCCCCCTTAGCACGCTTTCGTCCTACTGACACCACCACTCCTACTACGACTGCCACTGCGTGCCATGGCCACTCTCACTATCCTAACGGTTGACGGCGACGGGTGCCCTTTCATGTTCGAGTTCTGGCTCACTGGCCTGCACCAGTATCTCCGGCGTTTCCTTAGAGATGGTGTCTCCCTGCTCGAGCACACGCCGGGGTCCCTTCAGGCCCCCACGACTCCCGTTGAGCCTGCTACTGACGTTGGCGAGACCGTGCGGCAGCAGTACCGGGCGGACTGTGTTACCTGCACACAGTGGACGGAGCTCAATGCCGTCGCAGAGCTTGCTGTTCGCGCTCACCTGCCTGTCGACCAGAGGACCCACTTTCGTCAGGTGACGTCGGCTCACACTTTCTACGACGCTGTGGTTAGGCACTACTCCTCACTCTCTCCTTCCACCCAACCACTGCGGCAGAGCCGTCCGTTGCTAGAGGATGTATAGCAGCTGGTCGAGCAGGCGAGTGCAGGTACGTGTACGTCTAATCCTGCTGGTGGTGCCGCTAGTGGCCACGGAGGTTCTAGGGGTGGAGAGCAGCGGCAGCAGCGTCCGCCGGAGACCCTCTCGCCGCAGCAGCTTCGTGAGTGGGTTGTCCGGTGGGGCAGCCCCGGTGGCGGAGCTTGGGGTACTAGTGCTGGGGGTGTATAGGCACCTGGTGGTATAGAGGCTGCTAGTCTAGGTGCTTGTGACTCAGCTAGCACAGGTGCAGTGCCTGAGGAGGCCTTGCACACTTTCCTACTTGACTCAAGCGCGTCTCGCTGCTTCTTTCGCGACTGCACCACAGTCACACTACTCACAGCCCCTGTCCCAATCACTCTGGCCGACCCCTCTGGTGGCCCAGTTGTTGCACGTAGCTCTACTGTTCTCCCGTGTCCAATAGCCCCTCCGGTTCCCTCACATGTCTCCACCTCCCCTCGTGGCTACAGCTGTCCTTCAGGACCAGTTGGTCACTGTTACCCAGTCTAGGGGAGAGCTCGTGGCGATCTGTACGGACTCACGCACTGGCGAGCACTTCGCCACTTTCACTCGGAGGTCCAGGTCTGGCCTGTACACACTGACCACTGAGTATGCACAGGTGGCTGAGTTAGGTCAGGTAGCTGCGTCAGTTGAGGTCGCTGCGTCTTGTTCGTGTCGGCTACTCACGCACTTGGCTCTGCTTTGGCACCACCGTCTTGGTCACCCCTCCCAGCTGCGTCTGTGCAGCATGCACTCCCGTCTCCTTGTCTGTGGCCTCCCCACGTCCCTGCCCCCGCTCCCGAGGTTGCTTGCGCCGCCGTGCCTTCCCTGCATCAAGGGGCGGCAGCGCGCCGCTCCTCACTCCTCCTCGTTTCCTCCGACCACAGCTCCTCTGCACACCCTCCACATGGACGTGTGGGGTCCAGCCCGCGTCACTGGACAAGGTGGAAAGCGCTACTTTTTGCTGGTTGTCGACGTTTACACGCGCTACACTATGGTCTTCCCCTTGCAGAGCAAGGCGGATGTCCGCAGTGTGTTGAGCCACTGGATCCGTGCTGTCCGTCGCCAGCTCAGCGCTCGGTTCCGGCAGGACCTCCCGGTCCTGCGACTTCACTCTGACCGAGGTGGTAAGTTTTCCTCCCGCCTCGTCGAGGACTTCTGTGGTGCTGAGGGCATCACCCAGTCGTTCACGCTTCCAGCCTCTCCGCAACGGAATGGGATTACAGAGCGTCGCATTGGCTTGGTCATGGAGGTTGCTCGCACCTCCCTTGTCCATGCGGCTGCTCCCCATTATCTGTGGCCGTTTGTGGTCCGATACGCCGCTGAGAAGCTCAACCTCTGGCCCCGTGTCTCCCACCCGGAGACCTCCCCTACTCTGCGGTGGACGGGCGAGGTTGGTGATGCGTCGGCGTTTCGGGTATGGGGTTCCCTTGCTCTTGTCCACGATTTTCCAGCGGGCAAGTTCTCTCCTCGCACTCTTCGCTGCGTCGTCCTTGGCTTTCCCACCGACGCCACGCCCTGGCAGTTTTATCACCTGGGTTCTCGTCGTGTCCTCTCCTCCCAAGACGTCACCTTTGACGAGTCTGTCTGCTACTACCGTCTCCACCCCACTGCAGCTCCCCTGTGCCCCTCCCGCCTCTCTTTCCGGTACCCGACCCCTACTCGACCCCAGTCCCCCCGCAGGGTCCTGCTCCCTCAGGTGTGTCCCAGGTTGACCCATCCCCCTTGGTTGAGACGTTGGAGGTCTCCTCCGACACCTCTGGCCCAGCTGAGAGGGGTGACCCGACTGCTGCCGACATCGTGGCCCCTCGCCGCTCAGCGCGCTTGGCGGCCCCTCCTTGGTTTCCGCCTCGACCGTCTTCACCGCCTCTGCAACCCGTCGCTGTGGACTCTGGTGATGCAGGAGGCGGTGACACTGGGGGTGCGGCTCTGGGGGTGCTGGATCTGGGGGTGCTGAGTGTCCTATGGGTACAGGAGGTGCTGGAGGAGCTGCTGCTAGAGGTACCGCGGTTGGAGGTGCTGGTAGTACTGGTGCACGTCGACAGGGGAATCTCTCGCCGGAGTGGCTTCGCGAGTGGGCTGTCAGGTGGGGCAGCCCCGGTGGCGGAGCTGGACGTGCTGGAGCTGGAGGTGCTGGAGGTACAGGAGCTGGAGGTGCTAGTGCTAGTGTTTCTGGAGTTAGTGGTGCTAGAGGCGCTAGTGCTGGAGGTACTGGTGCACGTCAGCAGGAGACTCTCTCGCCAGAGCGGCTTCGAGAGTGGGCTGTCCGGTGAAGCAGCCCTGGTGGCGGAGCTGGACGTGCTGGAGCTGGAGCTACTGGAGCTCGAGGTGCTGGTGCTGGTGGTACCGGATTTGGAGGTGCTGGAGGTACTGGTGCTGGAGGCGCTAGGGCTGGAGGTACTGGTGCACGTCGGCACGAGACTCTCTCACCGGAGCGGCTTCGCGAGTGGGCTGTCCGGTGGGGCAGTCCCGGTGGCGGAGCTGGACGTGCTGGTACTGCTGGAGCTGGACGTTCTCGTACTGGAGCTGGTGGTCCTCCCGGACCAGTTTCTTGAGGTTCTGGGGATGCGACTACTCAGCCGCAGCCGTCTGCGCTTCGTCACCTTCTCAATCTCCCGCCTGCTCCTACTGAGTTCCCTGTTGCTGGTACTACTCCTCCGTTACCGTTCGCACCGACTGACCAGTCTCCGCCACAGTTACTGCCTGACTCCCCACTTCCTGCTCCTGCTCCGTACACTGACGTGACAGACTCCCTCACAGAGACTAGAAAGCATGCTTCTCGTGCTTCCACACCTGTTCGTGCTCGTCGTGTTGCCCGTCCGCGTGCTCCAGCTGTGCCGAGCACTCACCATATGGCACTTCGTCCTTCCTCTGTTCCACAGCGTGTTGTTCTGCCGTCCCCACCTGCATCCTCTCTTCCTGACGTCGCTGACCCTGAGTCTGACCTTGTTCGTGTTGCCAGTCCTACTGTCACTCGTTTTCTGGCCACTCTTATCACTGACCCTTCCTTTGAGTCTACTGCTGCGTCTGCCTTAGTCACTGAGCTCGTAGACTTTGGTGCTACCTTTCGTCTTTACTATGTCGCGAGTCTTGTTACTGAGTTTGACTGTCCTCCGTCCGTCGGGGGTGAGCTTGCCCTTGGCAGTGACGTCCTCGAGGACAGGCAGTGTGAGCTCGAGTGCCTCGCGACCGTTTTACCTCGTCTCGCGTCCATGCTGCTTTGCCCTGAGGGAGACCCGGATGCACTTGACATCCCTACCCCGCGCACTCACGCAGAGGCGATCACGGGTGAGTACTCCTCTCAGTGGCAGACAGCCATGGAAGCAAAGATGGCTTCCTGGAAGTCCACAGGCACCTACGTCAATGTAGTTCCCCCTCTTGGGGCGAATATAGTCGATGTCATGTGGATTTTCAGAGTGAAGCGACCGCCGGGTTCTCCGCCTGCCTTCAAGGCGCGTTACGTTGCTCGAGGCTTCAGTCAGCGACAGGGGGTCGACTAGTTCCAGACCTTCTCCCCCACTCCGAAGATGACTACTCTTCGGGTGTTGCTGCACGTTGCAGCACAGCGTGACTACGAGCTGCACTCCCTCGACTTCTCCACAGCTTTCTTGCAGGGCAGCCTTCACGAGGAGATCTGGCTGCGCCGCCCACCTGGCTTCACTGGGTCGTTTTCTGCGGTTACCCAGTGGAGCCTCCGGCGGTCAGTCTACAGTCTCCGCCAGGCGCCCCGCAAGTGGCACGACACACTGAGGACGACACTTGCGGCTCTTGGGCTTGCTCCTTTGACTGATGACCCGTCGCTGTTTCTGCGCACCGACCCTTCTCTGCCGCCGTTCTACATCCTCGTGTACGTCGACGACTTGGTTTTTGCTACCCCCGACACTGAGGCGCTGACCCTTGTGAAGGCGGAGCTGCAGAAGAGACACACTTGCACTGACCTGGATGAGCTGCGTAGCTATCTTGGCTTGCACTCTGACTCGGTCACACATGGTGCACTAGGTCCTTCAGCGCTTCGGCATTTAGTTCTCCTCGCCACAGCGCACTCCTTTGCCTACGAGCCACTCGCTCTCAGCTCCACCTTCAGACGAGTCCGTAGAGCCGAGTGGTCCGTATCCAAAGCTTGTGGGCTGCCTCATGTACCTGATGACGTGCACACGACTCGTCCTCGCGTACCCTCTCAGCATCCTTGCTCACTTCGTTGCGCCCGAGAGACACAGGAAGGAGCCCTAGACAACTGCGCAGAGGGTACTGCGTTACTTATGCAGTACATCGAGCATGGGGCTAGTGCTTGGAGGACGGGGCTCAGTGGTACTCACATGACACTCCGACGCTTCTTGGGTCGACGACCAGGCGACTCAGCGGTCGTCACAGGGTTACTCTTTCAGTCTCGGCTCTGGTTTTGTCTCGTGGAGGTTCACTCGTTCGTCTTCTGTGCTTGGTTCCAGCTGTGAGGCCGCGATCTACGCTGGGGCCATGGCTGCACAGGAGTTACACTGGTTTACCTACCTGTTGACCGATTTGGGTGAGCGGCCTTGTTCTCCTCCAGTTCTGTACGTCGACAACAAGGCCATGAGTGCCTTGTGTCGGGAGCAGAGACTGGAGCACAGAACGAAGCACATGGCTCTTCGTTACTTTCTTGCTCGAGAGTTGCAGCAGCGTGGTCAGCTGCACCTTGCTTATGTGGCCTCTCGGGCCAACACTACTGATGTCTTCACCAAGGCCCTTGCGTCTGGTGATGATCAGCGCTTCTACACTGCTCTAGGCTTTGTGCGTACTCTGCCTCACCTGCTGGTTGCTTGACTCTGTCTTGTGCTGTGATATATATATATAAATACCATCATGCTTGCTCTTGCTAGGTTGTGATCACTGTACTGCTTGTGCTTCTTAACTCTACATGTGAAATGACCTTGTGCCTGCCTGCATGTGCTCAGACTCCATGGTGATCTTGAGATCCACCCTGAGCTTTGTTTTGCTTTGTTCTGTTGCTTGACTGGTCTTGAGACCGTTGGTTGTTCTTGCTATCCCCCACTTTGCCTATGGGGGTGTGTCAAACTGTGTTTGTATGTCTGTAGGCTGTAGTAGGGTAGCCCCTACTGAGTACAACACTTTAGGGTTAGACCGAGTACTTGCACTCATCTCATGCTTCTAGTCCACCATGGACCTCCAGTACCAGCAGCTCCAGTACCTCCAGCTCCAGTACCTCCAGCTCCAGTACCTCCAGCTCGAGTACCTCCAGTACCTCCAGCTCCAGCACCTCCAGCACTAGCAGCTCCAGTACCTCCAGCACCTCCAGCACCAGCAACTCCAGTACCTCCAGCACCAGCAGCTCCAATGCCTCCAGCACCTCCATCTCCAATACCTTCAGCTCCAGTAGCTCGAGTAATCCCACCTCCAGCACCTCCAGAACCAGCAGCTCCATTACTCCCAGCTCCAGCACCTCCAGCACCAGTACTTCCAGCTCCAGTACCTCCAGTACCTCCAGCTCCAGCACCTCCAGCACCAGTACTCCAAGCTCCAGCACCAGAGCGGCCTCGCCGAACAACCCAGTCGCGAAGCTGCTGCGGCGAGAGGATCTTCTGTCAACGAGACTGCAACGCCAGAACCTCCAGCAGGAGCACCCACGACTCCACCACCAAAAAAACTCGCAGCACCCCCAGAGTCAGCACCCCTAGAACCAGCACCCCCAGACTCAGCACCCTCAGAACCAGCACCCCCAGACTCAACAACCCCATGACCAGCACCTCTAGAGTCCGCACCCCCAGTGTCACCACCCCCAACAGCACCAGAGTCCACAACGACAGGCTGCGTAGGCGGCGAAGACGGTCGAGGCGGAAAACCAGGAGGGGTCTCCAAGCGCGGGGAGCGGCAAGTGGCCGCCGTGTCGTCAGCAGCAGGGTCACCCCCCTCAGCAGGGCCAGAGGTGTGAGAGGAGACCTCCAAAAGCTCAACCAAGGGGGGTGGGTCAACCTGAGACACACCTGAGGGAGCAGGACCCTGTGTGGGGGAGGGGGTCTACTAGGGGGGGACCTGGTACCAGGAAGAGGGGCGGCGGGGGGACTGGGGACGACGCGTGCGGGTGGAGACGGTAGAAGCAAACCGACTCGTCAAAGGTGACGTCCTGTGAGGACAGGACGCGGCGCGAGGCCGGGTGGTAAAACTGTCAGGGCGGGGCGTCGGTGGGGAAGCCAAGGAAGACGCAGCGGCGAGTGCGAGGAGAGAGCTTGCCCGCGGTGGTATTCCGGACAATGGAGAGTGCGCCCCAGACCTGAAATGCCGACGCGTTGCCAACCTCCCCCGTCCAACGCAGTGTAGGTGAGGTCTCTGGCACAGTTTCACGGGGCCAGAGGTTGAGCTGATGCAAGGTGTATCGGACCGCAAACGGCCACAGAAAATTGGGAGCAGCCGCATGGATCATGGAGGTGCGAGCAACCTCCATGATCAAGCCAATGCGATGCTCAGCAATCCCATTCTGCTGTGGAGAGGCCAGAAGTGTGAACGACTGGGCGATGCCCTCCGCACGACAAAAGTCCTCAAGGAGGCGGGAGTAAAACTCATCCGTCTCAATCAGAGTGCAGTCGCAGGACCTGGAGGTCCTGCTGAAACTGCGCGCTCAGCTGGCGACGAACAACAGTAATCCAGGGGATCAAAACACCGCGGATATCCGCCTTGCTCTGCAAGGGGGAGATTGTGGTGTAGCGGGTGTAGTCGTCAACAACCAGCAGAAAGTAGCGCTCCTAGTCCTGTCCACGGATACAGGCGGGGCCCCACACGTCCATGTGGAGAGCTTGCAGAGGAGTTGTGGTCGGAGGAAACGAGGAGGAGTGAGGAGCGGCGCGCTGGCGCCCCTCGACGCAGGGAAGGCACGGCGGTGCATGCGAGCGCGGGAGCGGGGGCAGGGACCTGGGGAGGCCAGAGACAAGGAGATGATAGTGCATGCTGTGGAGATAACTAGTACAACGGGAGCTAGGCTACGGGCTAGGCACGGGGCAAGAGTGATCTTTGCGTTCGTTCACTTAGTCGTTTACTCGTGCTTGCAGTACTTGCTGGTTCACGGGGGAATTTGGCAAGAGTTCCACTAGCAAAAGTTCACAACAATAGTAGCAACAACATTGGCATGCAAGACTACATCAGGCCTAGCAAGGCTGCTGGTCGACCTCCAGCGTAGTCGAGCGCGCTCCAGCAGAGCAAAGTCGCGACTTGCCAACATTGCAAGTCCACGGCGTGCGAATGCTGCAGCAAGTCGGCTGCACAGCGTTGCACCCGCAGAACAACAGTGCACGTGCTTCGCATGTGCGTGCAGCTGGTTGGTGCACTCTTCCTCGTCACGTGCACAGCGCAGACGCCCAGGCCAACTCCATGCCAGCTACTGCGCCCACCAGCCACGTCGACCTCGGGATACCACTTCCGAGGTCGCCCTCGTAGAACTATTTCGGCGACCTTCGCATGCTCCCGCAGAAGTCCGTCGCCCGGGTTACACAGTCGACCGGGCAACCACGGTGATGCCGACAAGTCGGCGTCCTCCCTTCGTCGACCACTTCGGGACTAGGCCGTCGGCGTCCTCCCTTCGTCGACCACTTCGGGACTAGGCCGCCGACTTCGCGAAGTCGTCGGCCACCCAATGTCGGCGCCCTCCACCCCGGCGCCTTGTTGCTCGACGTCCAGCTGCTCGGCGTCCTGCTCCTTGACACCCTCCAGCTTGACGTCTCCAGTCTCCCCTGTCGAGATCGACGTCGGCCCCTCCTTCGTCGACCACACCGTCCCGGTCGACCACCAGGTCAACAATACTCCTGGCCGACCAACACCAGGTCGGCTGCCCCAGGTCGGTGTCGCCAAGTCGACGCCCGTGCAGTGGCCCCCGTGCAGGTCGACCAGCTCTGTCGACCAGCTCGCTCACTGCTACAGGTCGGCTGCTCCCCTCACACCCGACCACGCTGTCGGCTCCACCCAAGCAAGGACGGGGCCACACCCAACTCCCGTTAACACATGCCACGCAGGCGCGGCAGGGAGGGGTGACCAAGACGGTGGTGCCAGAGGAGAGTCTGGTGTGTGACTAGCCGACACGAACAAGACGCAGCTAACTAACCCGACGCAGCCACCTGACCTGACGCAACCACCTGTGCAGACTTAGTGGTCAGTGTGTACAGGCTAGACCCATGCCTCCGAGTGAACGTGGCGAGGTGCTCGTCAGTGCGTGAGTCCGTACAGATCGCTACACGCTCACCTCCAGGAGTAAAGGTACTGACCAACTCGTCCTGGAGGACAGCGTTACTCACCAAGTTCGTAGAGAACGAGGGGAGGTGGAGACTTGGGAGAGAGCCAGAGGGGACCGCCGGACAAGGGAGGATTGTGGAGGCTCGTGCAACGACTGGGCTTCTAGAGGGGTCAGCCAGAGACACTTGGACAAGTGCTGTGAGCGGTGTGACTGTAGTGCATTCGCGAAAGAAGCAACGAGACACGCCTGAGTCAAGTGTGAAGGCGTGCAAGGCCTCAGCAGAAGCAGTACCTGTGGCAGCAGACTCACAAGCACCTAGAGCAATAGCCTCTACACCAGCAACGCGCGACACATACGAGTAACAGTCACCCTCAACACTAGCAGAACCAACATACATAGCATAGAGTCCAGCATTGATCTTGGCAAAGTCAAGATCAAACACATCCACCCCCTTCCCTAGCAATCCTAACCAGTTGGGGATCTCCTGATAATCTCCGTACTCGGTGCGCCAGGCGATCCTCGAGACGGCAAAAGCAACGGTACCCAATGCGCCCAGTCTTCCCGCAGGGCTCGCCAATCCTGGGACTCGAGAGCCTGATGTACGGGCAACGAACACTACCCCTACAGGAGCCACGCTGGACAACCCACTCACGGAGCTCCTGAGGGGCACGTGGCTCCTGCTGGTGTGTCTGCTGCTGCTGTCCACCCTGAGTGCCTCCGCCGCCACGAGCTGCACCCCCAGTCGCCGCCCCGTAGCCTCCGCCCCTGCCAGCTCCACCCTGACCGCCACCCGAGCCCCCTCCGCCCACTCCACCGCCTCCACCACCCCCGCCACCTCCACTGCCGCCACCATCGCCTCCGCCCCCGCCACCACCACCGCCACCACCCCCGCCACCACCCCCGCCAACGCCACCCCCACCACCCTTACCCCCCTTGCCCTTGCCGTTGCGGCGCCTCCCACTAGAAGCAGACGCAGCACCGACCTCCTCGGTACGAAGGAAGTCAACAGCAGCAGCAGTAGCAACAGAGGGCGCGAGAAGGGAGGGAGAACACCCCTCAAAGAGGGGGGAGTTGGGAGTGCCACGAGAGGCAGCTACAGCGATAGTAGTGGTCTCGGCCTCGAGGAGATGCTTCTCCAGCAAGGCAAGCGTGATCTCAGTGGGGTCAAGAGCGAGGATGTGATCCCTAACGGCGCGGAGGGAGTCAGGGAGGCGAGTAACGAGGTAGTAAAGAGTGATGTACATCGGGGGCTGGTTCGCAGTAAAAAAGGCCGGCTTGAGAGCAGCGCGGTAGCGAGCGTCACTACAGTGAAGGTGGGTCATGAGGTCAGCGACAGTGTGGAAGTCCGACAGCTCAGGAAAAAGGTACGGCAGCATGATACGGCCTAGGGCAGCAGTAGAGGGGGGGGGAGTAACGAGCAACTACGGCGTCATAGAGTTCCTTCGCCGTCTTAAGCTGGCCAAAATGGACCCGTTCGTCTAGCGGGAGGGCATTGCTGACAGAAAGGCGGGCGGCAACGTCGCGCGTGAGCCATTGTGTACGACGAACACGATCAGCTGACTCCTCGGGGGCAAGGCAAGAACCGGACGTGTGCTCTAACAGTGAAACGTCCTCCCTAGCCATGCTCTGAAGGTACCGCTGGAGATTCTCGAGCCAACAGTCAAACATAATCGGGCGACCCTCCGCGTCAAAGGTAAGGACATTAAGTGTCGCCATAGTGGGCAGTAGCATTGGCAGCAGCAGCAGCAGCAGTAGCAGCAGCAGCAGCAGTAGCCAACAGGTACGACACCAAAAGCAGCTCGGCTGGACAGCTAGGCACGGCGGCACAGCTGGGCGGTTCGACAGGGCGTCGCGGCTCGGCAGGGCAGGGCGGCGCAGCGCGGGCGGCAGCAGCAGTTTTGCAGCAGTTGCAGCGTGTGCAGGGCGCGTGCAGGCGGCGCAGGACAGCGCGCGGGCTGTGCGGGAAGAGCACGGGCGGCATAGGCCATAGGGGCAGTGCGCAGGCAGGGCGCGCAGTGCGATGGCAGGGCGCCGGCGGTGCAGGCAGCGCGCAGGCAGATAGCGGGCGAGGCGAGCAGTGCGTGGGCAGCAAATGCAGCGCGCGAGTGGTGCAGGCAGCGCGCGGGCAACGCAGGCAGCGTGCGGGCACCGTGCGCAGCGTGCGGGCAGGGCGCGCAGCGAGCTCAGGCTGTGCGCGAGCAGGGCGCGAGCAGAGCAGCGTGCCGGTCGCGCGCTGGGCAGCAAGCGGGCAGCGCGTAGGGCAGGGCAGAGCGCGTGGGGTAGCGCAGGCAGGGCAGCGTGAGGGACGCTGTTCGGGCAGGGCAGGAACGAACGGGCAGGGCAGTTCGGGCAATTGCAGCTCGAAACTAGCAGTGGGCCCTAACGGAGCGGTCCTACGGATAGACCTGCTCTGAATACCATGTCAGAAATAACGTGTAGGAATGATTGACTAGAAGCATGAGATGAGTACAACTACTAGGTCTAACCCTAGAATGTTGTACTCTGTAGAGGCTACCCCACTACAGCCTACAGATATACAAACACAGTTTGACAAAAGTGCCTCTTGAATGCAGCTTAGGTTGTGATCGCAGGTGGGGCCATTGCTTGCCTTAGCGTGCCAGACCAACCTCGGTTGCATCACAGATGCTTTTTAGCATTCACCTTGGATCATTCATACTTGTTGAGCATTGCTGTTTTGAGTTTGTATGTCATCATTTGTGGTTTATCTTACACCGGAAGTTCTGAAGTGATTGTCCCATTCTTCCATTCGCCGTATTTACCGACGATTAAGGATGGGGCTGTACAATTGGTTTGCCATTCGGGCATTCTTGTGGATAGTGATTCTCTTTTCAGTTGCTCATAAATTCATACTGAGTGCTCCAATGCAGACAAAAGGACAAAATATGCATTGTTCATTTGAGTTCCCTGAACTGTTCACAACCAATTGTAAAGGGTTGCTACGCAACCCAAAAAAAAAGGAGGTGCCAAGCCCGAGCCGCGATGCCATCCCCTTCCCACGAAAAGCCGTCGGAGTCGCGTCCTTATCAGGAATTTAGAGAACCAGGCACGAAGGTTGAATGTGCGAATTTCAGCGCAGCAATCACAAGGATCATGGGCTCGAGTAGGCTGTCGAAGGTTTGAGTTGCATGAATTTGTCGCGTATGTCGGACAACTATTATTCACGCAGGGCACCCACTATGGGATTATGTCGGAGATTTGAGGCGTGTGATGGATTTGGACGTTTTTGTCGGCCCCGCGTCGCGATTTGCAGGTGCCAGGCTTCTTGATACATCTCTCAGATCGGCCAGCCTTCACGATCCTTGTATATAAATTCGCGCAGCCCACATTGTCTAAAGCATCTAACACTGATCCCGTCACCGATCGTTGTTAGCTTGCATCCTCACTGCCTGCACCCAGCCATGGCTCGCCACGCAATTGGCGTCTTACCTCTTCTTCTATTGGCTTCCACGCTACTCTCCGCGGCGCACGCTGCGGAAATGAAATCTCGCGGCGACCTCGCCGGTTCCGGAGGATCCAACAACCAGTTCATTTACAATCACGACACCGTCACTCCCGCCGCTGTCATCACCCCCCGCCCCAACGACCCCGCGCCGGCTACCCAGCCTCCCGAGCCTGTTACAGCGGCGAGCAACCCCGTCACCACGCCAAACCCGGCGTCGGCCCCTCAGGACGTCTTCACTGATGATCCTTTCGGAACCTCTGGCCCGTCGAACGCAAACCCGGGCCCGTCGTTCGACCCCAACGACCCTCTGGGCGGCAGGAACCCTCTCGCGGGCGACGACTCCAAGACCGGTGTTCAGACAAGCGCGACCGACTCTAGCGCGTATGCTGGCACTGTGCAACCCAACCAGGTCAACCAGGGGATCCCGATTACTCCCAATACTCCAGACAACGACACGACCCCGAATTTTCCCGATACTCCAGACAACGTCACTGACACTTTCGTCGCGCAAAATTCCACCTGCGACAAGTCCGACTTGGATGGTTACACATCGTCGTATCAGATCACCAAGCACGGCCACGTGCTGCACTGGGCCGTCGTCTCTTCAACGGTCGTCAAGATTGCGTTCGAGGCGAAGCACAGAAGCGGTGCGGCGCGGGGATGGGTCTCGGTGGGGTTCTCCAAGGACGGAAAGATGTCGCCGTCTGACGCCATCATCGGTAACCTGCCGGACTCGCCCATTGCAGCCTACTCGGTTACGGGCTACGACGCGGGGTCCATCACTGTGAACAAGGACCTGTGGATCGGCGACGACGCGAGCCTTCTGATCAAGACCAACGGCAGCCTCATTGTGAAGTGAGCTATTTCCCTTCCCTACTATCTCCGGTTACATTTTCGTTCCCAAGCTGCTGCCAGAAACGTCTACACGTGAATGTATCAGATAGCAGCACGGACCCACTTTGGCTAACTTCCCGTCCATTGACGTTTTTTCGTCTGGTTGACGCTTTCAGGTTTCAGAGGAACACCAGGGACGGCGTTGCGCCCATCTCCACGACCGCGCCCGTCACCGTCATCTGGGCCTTCTCCGCCGACAACACCCAGCCCCTCGCCTTCCACGGCGACAAGAGACGGTACGTGCGCAGTCCCTTCTCCAAATATACATTTATCGTACTCCTTCCCCGTTCCCTTCCGGCTCATCTCGCGTTCGACGGAGACAAGAGATGGTACGTGCGGAGTCCCTTCTCCAGATTTACCCTTTATCTCGCTCTTTCCAGCCGCTGCAGCTTTTATCCATCCTACTCGCAGTCCTTCCCTTTTCACTATCGCTCATCTCGAGTTTCTGCTTGTGTTTTCGTTCACGCAGTGGCTCTTTCCAGGTGAACTTCTCGTGCAATGGCGCTGGCGACGTGGCGGCGCAACAGACGATGCCGTCGCCAGTGCCGGTTCCAGCTGACGGCGTGAACGTTACGGAGGGGTCGTCGTGCACCCAGTCGACGCTCAGCGAGTTCGACCACCAAGCAGATTTCTACGACGGAAAGTACGCGATTTGTTTCCCAACCTGCCATGCTATTCATCCCGTACCATCACGGCTATCAGTACTGTCATCGCGACCATACCCCGAATTTGTACACGTAGTAGTGTAGTTTTGATGCTCGTTTTGGGTGCTCCCTAATGCTGCTTGCTCACTTCTGTCCGTGTTCCCTTCTGCTGTGATTTCCCTCGCCACCGACAGGATTCTGCTGCACTGGAAGGTTCTGAGCGGCCCCGTGTTCCAGATGGCTTTCGAGGCGAAGCACCTAAGCGGCGCGGAGAACAGCTGGATTGCGGTTGGCTGGTCGAACAACGGGGCCATGGCGCCTGCCGACGCCGTTGTTGGTAACATGCCCGGGATCAAGGCGTTCCGACTTGATGGTTACAAGATGGCAGAGCTCGTCAACGACACGTTTTCGCTCGGCCCGAACCCGTCTGTCACCACCTCGGCTACTGGATCCACAGTTGTGAAGTGAGTGCTTTCACAAAATTCCTGTTGTACTCGATATTGTGCGAAGTCTTCCTTGCAGTGAAGGTCCTACCTGCGCATATCTGAGCTCATATGTCAATATACTTCTCGTTTCCACAGGTTCTCCCGCAGCAACGGGGATGGCGGCACGGTTCCGATCAACCTGAGCGGCGAGACGTACGTCATCTGGGCCTTCTCCCGCGGCATGCTCGATGCGTTCGGCTACCACGATTACAACAGGTGCGCTCCCATGGTTGATCAATAATACACTCCAAATTGGCTATGCACACGAATGTCTCCGACCCGTGTTCTGCCTTTGAGCGACTGTTCTGTGGCTATACTGACTGTGCTGGTAACTCGTCTTTTTTCTCGCAGGGGTCTCGCCACCGTCGATTTCCTCTGCAACAAAGCCCCTACGACCCTGATGGGACCTGGCGACAATGTGGCGACCATCCCGGGTGCTAACGTGGACAAAGATCCTTACGCGGGCCTGACCCCTGCCGAGCGGGAGGCCAAGGAGGCCCGCAGGGAGCGCCGCACAGCGCGCCGAGCCAATCGCGGGGCGATTTTCCGTTCATGGGCTAATGCTGCGTTTGGCCTCCCCAGCCCTGTCCCATCGTACAACCCATCATCGCCGTTACCCTAAATACCCTTAGCAGATTTCTTCCGACGCCAAGTTTCTAGCTTAGTTTTCTAGCGAATGCTTACTTTTCTAGCGAAATATTGCTTAGAAGATGATGTGTTCTCAACTAGATCTGCTATGAGGGTTTACCCATCTTTTTGTGGATGTCTTTAGCACAGCCATTCTGCAAACATAGCCGTTATTTTTTGCAAGCTACTCCCATTCTACTCGTTGCTCCTTTTTGTCAGCTGAAGGTGTTTCCTTCCACGACACAAGTTGGATGTGCTCTAGTTCTAGGAGTAGGTAAGGGATATGGATACATCCAAAAACAACCCATGGCAAGAAGCAGGGCATGGACTCACAACCATTTTTTGCACTGTGTGACCTCTCTTTTCCCTACCACCATCTCCTCTACGATAATCAAGTGACCACATTGATGTACTAACCAGTGTACATGCTTGGAAGGGAAATGGTGACATTATGGTATGACTAATACACAAGGACATACATAGCAAGACATCACAAACAGCAGGGCATGGCATCACAACCATCTTTTGCACTGTGTGACTGTGCCTTATGCGAGCACACAACTGCAAAAGATGCCTGTGGTCCGGCCGAGCGGGCGAGCACTCTCCCATCCATATCCACCACATTTTATACTCTAATCAGCTCATCACGGATTCTCTTCCCACGCAGCAAGCTTGGTGCACTGATCAGCTCACATGCTCCATTGTACAGTGTACAATGTACAGTGTACACCAACTACTTGCGGAAGCCGAAGAGCGAGCCGAGCCAAGCAATGAGCTGCGAGAGAAACGCGCTCCCCGCGCCGGAACCACCCCCGCCAAAGCCATCATCACTATCGCCATCATGATCACCACCCCCCTCGTGGTCACCATCGCCATCACCATCACCATCGCCCCCACCGCCGCCGCCAGAGGATGGGGCAGTGGCACAGGAAAAGTCCACGGACATGTACCCACTGCGATAAAGGGAGTGATAGGGAGAAGGAGAGAAAGAGAGGGTGGTGAGATGAAGGAGAGCAGAGCACACAAGTGGAGTTTTGCAGAAGGCCCAAGTCCACCGCGAGAGGTGCCGAGCGGAAGAGGGATGAGCATAGAGTGGAAAACAGAGATGAAAGTAGAGGTAAAGAGACAAAAGGGAGGCAGAGGGGAACTCACTCGGCGCCTCCGTGGAAGGCAAGGGACTTGGAGTTGGAGTTGGAGTGCGCCCAGATGAGCCTCTTAAATGCGAACATATTGAACAAAAGGTACTCAAGGAGGGATAGGAAGACTCACTCAGCGCCGCCGTGGAAGGCAAGGGACTTGGAGTTAGAGTTGGAGTGCGCCCAGATGAGCCGACTGACGCCGCTCATCTTCATGCCCTGAGAACCGGTGTTGGCCGTGCGCGAGAACCTGATTGGTCCACAGGGGGGAAAAGAGAGAAGGGAGAATGGGAGAACAGCAGGTGGGGTAGGGGGTCAGTGTAAGCCGACAGAATAACGGAATGAATAATGGAATGGCGACTGCGCAGAAAAAAAACACAGTAGCTGATGTCATGACCGAGAACCAATCGCCCCACTCACTGGATCACTGTGGAGCCCGTAGCAGACTTCACGGTCCCGGCACCGCTGCCAATGCTAAACGAGCCGCCTTGTAACGAGGACATGCTGTAGCCAGTGATGTGGTACGCGCTGGTGATTCCCCCGGCCCTGTTGCCAATGACAGCATCAGAAGGAGCCATGCGTCCTCCCCAGCCGAGGGCGAACCAGCCGTTGCTGGCGCCGCTGCTGCTCTTGAGCTCCACGGCCATGTCCAGCTGCGTGGCGGACGCGCGCTTCCAGTGCAGCAGCACACTGGGGAATGAAACATAGGAGAGGGAGGGAGGAACGAGGGAGGGGAATGAGAACAAGCTGGGGAAAAAATGACGAATGCGGGAGTAGTAGGAATTAAAAACGGCGGTTAAAAATGGTTACAAGCCGGATTTAATCGCAAGCCCGACTCTGCGTACCCAAATTTAATCGCAAGCCCGACTCAGCGTACCCGGATTTAATCTGCGCCTGGTAGGAGTAACCACAGAGGGTGGACGCAGGGCATGCGGTTCCGCTCACGCCCGTGTTGCCCGTGCACGTGCCTGCGCCGGTGCCCGAGCCTGATCCCGAGCCTGATCCCGAGCCTGACCCCGCAGTCGCTGTGCCGTCGCAAGAGAAATCAACAGACTTGGCTCCTCTGGAGGTTGGGAGAGAGTTCGGGGCGAGGGGAATGAAAAGGAGAGAGTTAAAAATGAGTATGAGGAAAACGGGTGGGCTGGAGTGGATATAATGATAACGAAGAGCTGGTAACGAAATGAACTAAAAAAGGGAGGTCGGTGCGAACGAATGAAGCGAGAGGGCGCGCGCTGCGGCACCTGTGCGAGCCGCCATGGTTGGCAACAGTCTTCGAGCCGCCAGACGAGTAAGCCCACACGAGGTTGTTGCTCCCCGCCGCGTTCACCTTCACGAGCCCGTCTCCCGTGGCGCGTGTGAACTTCGCGATCGTGCTCCCGCCCGACGCGGTAACGCTCGTGCCGGTAATGGCGAAGCGCGTCGTGGTAACCACATTCGAGTAGCTGGATATCGCGTATGTGCCGACGCCGCTGGCCGTCGCGAGGTTCCCGATGACGGCGTCGGAGTTGAACATGCCGCCGTTGCTCCACGCCACCGCAATCCACCCGCCCGCCGCGCCGCTCGTTGACTTGGCCTCGAGCGCGAGGTCGATCGTTGACCCCGTTGACGTCTTCCAGTGGAGGATGAGCCTGGGGGGAAATGGAAACGCGTCCCGGAAATAGATAAGGACTTGAGGGCATGGGACTCACTCAGAGACACCAATGCACGGCTAAAATCGGGGATTGTGTCCCATGACTCGATATAAGACTCACCCGTTGCCCGAAAGGTCCACGGAGCTCGTGTAGCCTGCGAGAGTCGATGCCTGGCACGTGCCGGTGGCAGCCGGCGTCACCAATGTCTTCGCCGCCGCTACAGCTGCCCCGCCGACGGCTCCGCCTGTAGCAGCAGCAGCGCCAGTGGGTGCCGGGGGCTTGAGCGAAAATTTATTGCGCCACAGGTTGAATCGGTTGAGGAGGCCTTGGGATTTTCGGGGGGACGGCGACGGTGCGGAGCTCGCAGCGCCCGGCGCTGCGGTGGCGCTTCCTACGAGTACCGCGGCGAAGAGGAGGAACGTGACGCAGACGCGCATGAGGATGGCTCGCGGTTCGTGTTCTCTGGCGGCAGCCATGGCTCGGAACGATGGGAAGTTAGCTAGCGCAGATAAGTGAGTGAGTGAGTTGGGGTGAAGTGGATTGGATTAGCGTAAGCTGAGCGGACGACACGTGGAAATACGGATGGAGCGGTGGTGGAGTGAGCTGGGATGGTGGTGGGCGAGGGCGAGTCTACTGTGAGTATGAGATTCTTGAGGCTGGTTTACTTTATAGGAGGGAGATACATATGCGAGGGGAAAGTGGCAGTAGCTGGGGAGGGGAGGGGGGTGAAAGCAGGTGAGTGCGTCTTGGTTTAGATACGGGGGGAAAAGAGGACTCGACCAGTAAGGATTTGCGGGACAAAGAGGGGAGTGAAAAGGAGTTGACAGGTCTGGAGTAGAGTTCGGTAGGATGAAGCGGAGCGGAATAACGGAATTGCAATACCGACAAGAATCCAATCCGTGCCCCCGTTGTGGCGCAACGCAACAGCGCACCGAGATGACTGGCTGGAGGCATGTGATGCTCTGCCGCCGCAACTAGCTTGCGCGTCGCGGAGACACGTGTTTTTCGTGCTCCAGTGTGTGCACCTTCGTGTGGAAAGCAGCTGGGTTCAAAGGCCGAGCTTCAGCGTAACTGTGTGCTGTCATGTGGTCATCGTTAGTGTGCAGCGAAGGGGTATGAAAGGTTCGGTAGTTTCTTATTGGCCAACACTCTGCCCTTGATCACCACCGACCAGCACTACACAGCTGTTGTTGTCGTGAAGGAAGGCCTACGACAATGGTAACTCCTCCTTGTGGTTTCGTCGTCAAATCGAGGCCGCTAAGCGAGCTGGTCGGTGTAGTTCCTAGCGAAGAGCAAGTGAACGACGAGTGAGTGCGACACCGGAATTTTCACGCCTCGCGAATGCTGCGCTGGCATTCTGGTTTGTCCGTACATACAATATCAAAGGTGGGTCAACGAAACTCATGGAAAGTATGCCAAACGAGCTTGTGCGGGAAGTTTGAGAAGGATCCCCTGTACAAGCATCCCCCTATCCCATTGCACTAAACTGTGCTGGATTTACATGGTGACAATATAAAACATGACCCCGATTCTCTCCATGAATTGGAAAAGGGTGATACATTGGAGAACCACAGGGATCAATCCCGTATCGAGCCGCGTTTTCACGTCATAGAACGAACACATCGATTACTGATGCATCTGCTAGAAGGGCCAGAACAATGTCCCAACGAAGCCCTTGCAGAAAAAGGTATAGACACATCCCTGGTTTCCCTGGCTTTGTGACCATTTTCCCAGCATCCCGCCCTCAAGTCTTTTACAGATATTATAAATGATTGGTCTGTTCATTGGTTCATGGAGTCATGCGCTAGTTTCAGTTTGGACAGTGCACATATGCTCAAACTCTTTTTTGGAAACCATGGAAGGAAATATGCTGGAAACAAATCCAGCATGGAGGAAATATGGAAGGAAACCATTTTTGGAGCTTGGATTACAAAAAGAAGCAACATGGCGCCACAATCTTTCACGCAGAGAGCCATCCATCCATCCTAATTAGCATAGCACAACTACAGAAGAACCATAATTTTCACAAGGATCCAATTTTTGCTGAAGCCTAAAGTGGAGAAAGCTAGTGACCATCAAGTAGCTTCCAACGCGGGTTTACGGATAGGGCGATGGGGTGGAGGATGGCACAGGTTCGGGGAGGCCGAGCGCAGCATTAGCCCACGAACGGAAAATCGCTCCGCGCTGAGCTCGGCGCGCTGTGCGGCGCTCCCTGCGGGCCTCCTTGGCCTCTCGCTCGGCAGGGGTGAGGCCCGCGTAAGGATCTTTGTCCACGTTAGCACCCGGGATGGTCGCCACATTTTCGCCAGGATTCATCAGGATGGTGGAGTCCTTGTTGCAGAGGAAATCAACCGTGGCGAGACCCCTGCGAGAAAAAAGACAGAACAATTGCTCAAAGACACATTCGCTTGCAAATTTGGAGTGTATTATCGATCAACCATGTTCGTAACGCACCTGTTGAAGTCGTGGTAGCCGAACGCATCGAGCATGCCACGCGAGAAGGCCCAGATGACGTACGTCTCGCCGCTCAGGTTGATCGGAACCGTGCCGCCATCCCCGTTGGTACGGGAAAACCTGTGTAAACGAGAAGTAAATTGAAATATGAGCTCACATGTGCGCAGACCTGTGAGAACTGCAAGCAAGTCCGCATAACATCACGACCTTGGTGAAATCACTCACTTCACAACTGTGGATCCAGTAGACGAGGTGGTAACCGACGGGTTCGGCCCGAGCGAAAACGTGTCGTTGACGAGCTCTGCCATCTTGTAACCATCAAGTCGGTACGCCTTGATCCCGGGCGTGTTACCAACAACGGCGTCGGCAGGCGCCATGGCCCCGTTGTTGGACCAGCCAACCGAAATCCAGCTGTTCTCCGCGCCGCTGAGGCGCTTCGCCTCCAAAGCCATCTGGAAGACGGGACCGGGCAGAACCTTCCAGTGAAGCAGAATCCTGCGGATGGCCGCCGCAGTGAAACACAGAGAAGCGGGCAAGCCGAATTAGACAGGATCAAGATGCACTTGGAACGAGACAAGAATTGTCATGGTCGTGATGGCAGTACCACGACATGGTACACGAATGACAGTACCATGACCATGAGTTGTCATGGTCGGAAGGGGAAGGAACGCGTACTTTCCGTCGTAGAGAACAGCTTGGTGGTCGTACTGGCCGAGCGTCGACACCGGGCACGCCGACCCCACCGTCACATTCGCCACACCCTGGACCGGCACCGGCACCGGCGCCGTCGGCTGCGTCGCTACGCCGCCACTGCCGCCGTTGCACGAAAATTCAACCTGGAAAGAGCCACTGCGTAGTGGAAAACGCAAACAGAAACTCGATGTAAGCCGCAACGGAAAGGTGAAGAAGTGCGAACTAGGCGGCGCAAATTTAATACTGCTGGGAAGGAGTGGGATAAGGGATGAATTGAAGGGACCGCGCGCGTACCGTCTCTTCTCGCCGTGGAAGGCGAGCGGCTTGGTGTTGTCAGCAGAGAACGCCCAGATGACGGTGACGGGATCAGTCGTGGAGATAGGCGCAACGCCGTCTGTGATGGACCTCTGGAACCTGAAAGTCGTCAAGCAGCCGAAAAACGTCAATGGGCGAATGTTCAAGTTACAAAAAACGTTTCCGTGATGCAATCACTAATCTGGGTGGCGAGATGTGAAACGGAGGCGAGGTGTAAAAGGGCTCACTTCATGATGAGGCTGCCGTTGGTCTTGGTCACGAGGCTTGCGTCGTCGCCAATCCACAATTTCTTGTTGACCGTGATGGACCCCGCGTCGTAGCCCGTCATTGAGTAGGCTGCAATGGGCGTGTCGGGCTGGTTGCCGATGATGGCGTCTGCCGGAGACATCTTCCCGTCCTTGGAGAACCCAACGGACACCCAACCCAACGCCGCGCCGCTGCCGCGCTTCGCCTCGAATGCGATTTTGACGACCGTTGGGGAGACGACGGCCCAGTGCAGCACGTGGCCGTACTTGGTGATTTGATACGATGACGTGTAACCGTCCAAGTCGGACGGGTCGCAGGTGGCCGGTTGCGCGACGCCAGAGTCGTTGGCAGGAGTATCAGGGTAAGTTGGGGGCACCTGATTGACCTGGTTGGGCTGCGCAGTGCCGTCATACGCGCTAGAGTCGGTCGCGCTTGTCTGCTGCATACCGGTCTTGGAGTCATCGCCCGCCAGAGGGTCCCTGCCGCCCAGAGGGTCGTTGGGATCGAACGACGGACCCGAGTTTGCGGCAGGCGACGGTTTCGAGCCGCCGAAAGGATCTTCAGTAAAGACGTCCTGAGAGGCCTGTACCGGGTTTGGAGTCGTGACGGGGTTGATGGGAGTAGCAGGCTCGGGAGTCACTGGCTCGGGCGCAGGCTCGGCTACAGGCGTGGGGTCCCTGGGGCGGGGGGTGATGACAGCCTGGGGAGTGACGGTGTCGTAGTTGTTGATGAATTGCTTGTTGGTTCCTTCGGCACCGGTGAGGTCGTCCCGGGTTTTCATCTCCGCGGCGTGAGCGGAGAGGAAGGCGGACGCCAGAAGGAGAAGAGTTACGACGCCCATTGTGTGGCACGGGCGAGCCATGGCTTGGAGCTATCAGTAGCGAGGCAAAACGTAAACTTGCTGAGAGGGTAGACGATCGATGGTGTACGAAGCGAATGACAACTGTCGATTGCTAGTGAATGTCTTGCTGGTTTCAGATGTGCTGGACAAGTTAACCTGGGCGTATTTGAACTTGGGTCTCGTGAAGTTGTTGGGCCATCTGAGACTAGTCTGGCAGGCACATGCAACTCGCGACGCGCGACCGACAAAAAACGTGTCCAAGTTCATGACGCATCACAGTAATCAGTCAATCACAAGTGCCTGTCTGGACTATGGATGTTCTCCGTTACTCCCTGACGGCGTGATAGAACCAATGTTCCTAGAGACACGAGCACAGAAAACTGCGCAGTCGAGTTTCGTGCCTGGGATTCAACATTCTGAAGAAGCTTGAGATTCTGGACGGACAGCTTTTCGTGCCAGGGGAGGGGGCTGGGGGCAATGTGGCATCGCGACTCGGTCTTGGCATCACCGACAGTGTAATTTCATCGCATTTCGAGACTCACGTAGCTCGCCAAGCCTGAACTCATTGTCGCGGCTCGTACTACTTGGCCAATCAGCGCTAAGGCCGAGCCAGGAGGCGCAAGACCCATCACTCACACGTCGACTAACACAGCAGATCTTGCGGTAACTGGGCGCTACACTAATAATGCGCTAAAAAAGTTTCAGAGCACTAAGGTTTCTCTCCCATTCCATGTACCATGCACCTAATGCAAAGAGTCACAAAACATACAACGAAATATGTACAATAGATTTAGCTTCCTAGTGAATCCTCATTTGATGAATACGAGGATTGGTGTAAGGAAATTCTCGGGTTTCTTACTGCAAGCCTCTCTTCACCGCGTAAAACACAGTTCACGAGCTCGACCGTTATTGTCGCCACCTCGTGCGTTACTCTGCATTGTAGAATCTGCGATGCAATATCGTAATTAATATGACTCAACCACTTCATTGCGCTTGCCTTGCACCCGTCCCGTCCGGTGGTCTCTGGACAGCGGTGTCTAAAGTTACACTAACCTCGCCACGAGCCGTACGTTTGTTGTTATTCTCCACACTTGATTGCACTGGTCTATACTTCTTATCAACTTTATTACCCTATATTCCAACACAACCGTAATTCCCAAAGCTCCACAAAACGCTGAACATGTTAGCCCCTCTATGCCACTACCAAAACCATTGGGGATTACAATATAAGAACCTAAACGAACGAATTAAGCATGGCGCCCTCTAATCAAATTCGTCGATGAATTAAGTATGGCACGCATCAGCTCTGCCAACTAGCTTAGCCAAATGATGGGAACAACACATTCCACACTTTCCGTAACACCCCGCCAGGTTGGTTACCACGAGGCACGACTCCTGTACTGCTGTCACCACTTTCAGAACCGCTGCTTCCCGTGCTCTCATCGTTGCCATCGTCCCCCAGAGGATCCGAAGGGGTTACATCAATAGGATTATCCGGGGTAAATTCCCCTTGGTCGTCGTCCTCAGGGCTACCCTCCCCCAGCAGCACTTGGGGTGCAGTGTTGCACGAGAAGTCCACCTGAGAAACTCCTCTGCGTTACCAGAGGGTAAGTTTGAGGAGTAGGGATGAGGTGGGGGGAATATGAGGTGGGGGGAATATGAGGTGGGGGGAATATGAGGTGGGGAGCACGAGGTGGGGAGCACGAGGTTGGGGAAATGAGGTGGGCGAAAAAGTGGAGTGCTGGAGAGACTTTGGACAGGTTTGTTGTCGGAGAGTGAGTAGAAAAGTATGGGTTGTGGGAGGGCGAAAGGAGAGGACGTTCAAATGAAGAGACTGGAGACCAAGAATAGGGTCAAGAACAGGGACAAGGAATGGGTACCGGTAGGGACACATTACGCTGCCAAGTGTGGCAGAACCGAAGTTCTGGTAGTCAAGACTCATCAACAATGGTGCTGTGGCAACCAGAAGTATACATATGGGTGTTGTGGTAGTCATAGGTTTACCTATGGGTGCTGTGGTAACCAAGGGTCTGGAACATGTCCCGAGAATAGGCCCAGATGAGGAAGTTAGGGCCGGACAACTGGATCGGCACCGAGCCTCCATCCCCTGGCGACCGGGAGAACCTGGAATAAGGGGGGATGCATGCGGGTGTGCACGTGTATACAGAAGTTTGTATGTGTGCCTGCACAGAAATGCATGATATACACAGCACATGAGACTTCACAAGCATTATATGCATGCACCGCAGCCAGCATACCAAGCGCGGCAAGCCATTCCCCTGCACCCAAGTCCCACAGTTTGACCCTCTCTTTCCGTTTACCCGTTTCTCCCACCCCTTCCCCCCTCCTTTCCCCGCAGTCACAAATAGCACAGGAGGTTAGTCGGATGCAGGTTGGTAGCTTAGTAGATTCGCTCGAGGGCAAACGCCTGGCCGGGCTGTCTTGTCTGTACCAACGTGTCTTCTTCTGTTCACCAACAGTCACCAACACCCTCATGAAGTCAGAGGGGCTCCTTATAACGGGGTTAGTATCGAGACTCGTTAATCCCACAAGCCGCGGTTAAGTGAAGGTGACGCACAGAAGGTAAAATGCAGCTTGTTTGTTCAGGGGTGCAGTTCTAGAACAAATGCACGCCAAGTTGTGAATGTTAACGATGTTACATCAATAGTAACTAAGTAAAAGTAACACACCAGAACACTGTAGACCCCGACGCCGTCGAAGTCGATCCTTTATCCCCGAGGCTAATATGATTCGTCGCGTTTACCGAATCCGCAGTGTACCCGCCCAGCGAGAACGCGCGGATCGCACCACCCTCGAGATTGCCGATGACGGCATCGGAAGGCGACATCGCGCCGTTGAGCGACCAGCCGACGCCCATCCAACCGTTGTCGATTTGGCTGCTCAGGCGCGCCTCCACCGCTATGTCCAGCGCCGACACGCGCAACCGCCAGTGGAGGACAAACCTGGCAAAGGGGAATCGGCAGATGGGAACGGGAAAGCGATAGCATGTAATGGTGAGACACTTGTCAATTTGGCTACAAAGCCGCGCCTCCGCCGCGATGTCCAGCGCAGACGCGCGCAGGCACCAGTGGGGGAGGAGGCTGGCGAGGGGGAAGCAGGGGAAGCGGGAGGGTGAGGGACAAACCAGTAAAGCGATAAGAGGTAATACACGATCGAGTCAGCTTTAAACATTCTCTTACAGGAATCACATTTGACAATTCTCGCCATGAGGTCAATAAAAGAGGTCAATCCCCTGCTGTATGGAAAGGGGGACTTACTGGTCCGGAATGAGGGGAGCCGAGAAGGTGTAACCGTCAAGGTCGGAAGCGGGACATGCATTACCCGGCGTCACTACAGCAGGCGCGGCACCCTTGGGCAAAGGACGGGCGAAAGTATTCGGATCCGGAATGCCAGCTTCTATCGGTGTACGGGAAGCGGAAGGATCAGGAGAGCCGGGGGAGGCGGTCGGCGCAGAGGGGCTTCCGCTTGGAGCGGAAGGAACGGTCGCGGGCTTGGGAACCGGCGGAACGGTGACGGGCTTGGGAGCTACCACCGGCGGAATGGTGGGTTGCGGGGAGGCGGGAAGGTCGGGGAGGGTGTCTGGGCTGAACTGCGGGGCGGAGGAGGAGGGTTTGAAAGGGAATGCGAGATCGATCGGCGCCGCGGCTCCCGCTGGCGTATTGGGGCCAGCGAGCGTGGGGGTTATTGCAAGCGCTTGCAGTAACAGGGTTATGAGAGCCGGCGAGACGGCGTAGCGGGACTTTTTTCGCGCCATGTTAGGTATTCTTGAACCAAGCTCTCTCATACCCCTCTGTTTCGCTTCGGGGGGAGACGGTGGAGTGCGTTGGGTTGCCGACTAGCGCGGCGTGCGGACGGCGGGGACGCAGAGTGTTAATATATGCTTTTTATGGTTCCAGAAGCCAATTGGGATGACAATATGTTGACCACCAGCAGAATTACAGGCAGAGTCTCAGGAGGACCCCTTTTCGGGCTTGATATTTGCTGACTGATACGTAACTCGACTCCAGGACTCGATTCAGTTATTCCTTAGTCATGAAAAGGCGACCAAGACGGAGCTCCCCCTACTTAGTCTGAGTCTCTAAGTCTCAGAGATTGCGACAACACACGTCGCCAGCCAGCCCTTCCATGTTGACGCATTACCAGGTTGAAGATTGGGTGTTGTGGGTGGGAGGGAGGTGATAGTGATTGTTTGCAAGTGGAAGGGGGGCTGTGAAACAGACGAAGTTGGTTTGGGATGGGTTGGGATGGATAGGATGGGATGGGATCATAGGAAGGGAAGAGGTTTTTATTGGAAGGAATTCCAGGAGGGGCGCTAATCACGAGGCGCACGTGGAGGACGTGCACTTGCGACAATAACTTGGAACACATTGCGGGCCCGGGTCGCAAATTTGCTTCGCACCGCGGTAGGTGGATCGCTCACGTCAGGTTCCTGGGGTTTAGCGCTGGAGACCCGCGTGACACGCTGGAAGGGAATGGAGCAAACGTGAGGGCAAATTCCACGAACGAAGCCACACAGCAGGGCCCAAGAAGCGCCTTTGTCGCTGTGTCGTTCCTCGAGAATTTGCACAGCGGGGTGTGTGTGTGTAGTATGCTTCGGTTCACAGCACAGTGTCGTCCAGTTACGACTGGAATGATATAAATATTATTATGTTATAACTCGGCATAGATTATATATCTCTCAGACTGCCTTAAGATAAAACAATCAAATTTACCTAATCATAAACTGTTACTCCTTGCTCGTAAATGAAAAAACGCATATGTAGCTTCATACAAAGAGGAGGTACGTATAAGTACACTTTCCACCCACTGATATGACTGTTTGTATGGAATTTTCTCGATATTCCTTAGCGCACCCTGCAACACCGTGTACAGCAGCAGCCGTTGTTCGCCCGTTACTGCTAACGGGGCTTCGCCGACTTCGCGCGCACTGTTTTACCAAACCTCGCACTGCTGGACCGGCCGTGTCGGCCTACGCTTCGGGACTAGCCCGAGCCTCGCTGCCAGCGTATCACTAGCTAGCTCGCACGCACCGCGTTACCGTTTGCATGTTTCGCGTATAAATGTTCCCTCATGCCTTCGCTCACACTTTGTACTCGTTTGACACCTTAGTGCAATTCTCGCTACTTCGATTCATTGCACCCGTAACACGTGGTATTCAGAGCCTCTTTCTTTTCGGACCGCGCACCTCCGCACCCCAGGAAATCAACTTTTGATTTTTCACTCGAAGGGACTTACGCACCTTAGCCCCTAGGAGCCGCTGTCCTCGCGTTCTCTCGTAAACGCGTGCAGCCACGACTGCGCCTAGACTAAGACGAGCCGACGCCCTTCGGAATGGCCGAACGCATCGATGTCACCACACTCACGAAGGACCGCCTGGACGAGCTGCTGCGACAACTGCACGAAAGCTCCGAAGAAATCGCGGCATTAACGGCGGAACGCACATCCCTGCAAAATGACATCGCACGAGCATAATCCCAAGCACATGGCACTCCGATGCAGCCCTCACCACAGACATTGCAACACGGAAGTGTGGGGCAACCCGCGAGCGCGGCCAGTGATGACGTCGCCCGCCACGATGGAGACGACGACCACGGCACGACACACCCCGACGCGACGAATGCGGCCAGGAATCAGCGTCGAGTCACGATTTCCGTGCCGGCCGGCGAATGGACCCTACCGTCGCCGATGCCGCTGAAGCCCAGCGTCCGCCGTGTATTGACCCGAGTCAAGGGGGTGGTCCTACAGTTCAGGCGTGGCTCTTCACGTTGAATGTCTTTTTCGACGCTAACTACGTCTCGGAGGATACGGCGAAGATTCGTTACGCCGTGTCGTTGCTGCGAGGACACGCCATGGACTGGTGGCGTGTCATCGTCACGAAGCTGGTAGACTACGCGACTCTACCGACACGGGAAGGACAAACCGGACCCTGGGCGCCGCCGTATTTCGTGGAGGTGCCCCAGTATCGCACGTGGGACGTGTGGTGCGCAGGTCTGCACGCTCGTTTCGAGCCAATTGCGGCTTCGATCGCAGCGCGACAGAAGCTCCGCACTTGGCGCCAACTCGGTTCCGTCCAAGACTACACGAGCGGGTTTATGGCGCTATGCGAGCAAGTGAGTTATATGCACGAGAGCGAGCGCATCGACCGCTACATCGGCGGCCTGAAGCAGGACATCGCTCAGGAAACCCAACTTCGCGGCGTCACCGATTTTCAGGAGATTCTCGCTATGGCGGAGAAACTCGACTTCTTCCGCCGACCGAGACCGGGGTCCTACGGAAGCAGCAATTGGGGACATCGGCCTCGTGGGACGAACGAGGGCGCTACGATACATGCCGTCGCCGCAAATGCCGCTTCCGCGCCATTCAAAGGGCGCTATTTGCATGCAATCGGCCGGGACACCGTAAGAGAGAATGCCCGGAAAACGCTAAGGGAAAGGGGGAAGCTGAGCAGCAGAAACAGACCAAGCAGCAGGGAATCGCTGGGAGTCAGTAGCAAGCGGGCCCTCTACTGACAGGTCACGCCGCTCGCCCGACCCAACCGACCCTCACCGAGTGATTGTGCCGGTTCACGCAATCGACCACACCCGGCCGAATAAGGAGGGTACTACGGTAGACAGCCCCATACTGCTTAGTTAAAATCTTTGTAGACGGAGGGGCCAGCCACATCCTTATCAACACCGCCACTGCACGAAAACTGCGACTGCCATTTGACAGATGTTTACCTGAGATCGACGCAAGACTGGTCGACGGCACGCCACTGGCGATACGGGAACGTGTGGACCGAGTTCGGATTCGATGCGGGGGTAACTTCACGTTTAGCCAGGAAATGCTCGCAACGACCCTCAACGGAACCGACATTTTACTCGGTCGTGATTGGCTGCGACGACACAATCCGCGAATCGACAGGACGACGGGTGACTGCACCGTGCGAGTGAACGGTAACAACATCGCCTTACCTCGCTGGGGCTCGCCTGAGACTTCGTCGGTGCGTGTCAACGCGATCACGATGAAACGCGCCGTAGCGGCAGGAGCTGACGTGTACGCGGTTGACATTCGAGAAGCCGAGGCAGCAGACAAAGGAGGGGATTTACAGAAACTGCTAGCCGATGTACCGGATGATCTGGCAGCAATACTGAAGCAGTACAGTGATATTTTCCCAGACGACCTACCGACGGGACTGCCACCTCAGCGACCGCACGACCACAGGATAGAACTAGAACCGGGGGCACAGCCAACAGTGCAGCGACAGTTCCCACTGACACAACCCGAACTGGACGAACTGAGGAAGCAGCTGGATTACTTGCTCGAGAAGGAGTTCATTCGCCCTAGTTCGTCGCCCTTCGCAACACCGATATTGTTCCCGCCGAAGAAGGACGGGGGTTTTCGCATGTGCATAGACTACAGGGCACTGAACAGGGTTACCATAAAGTCCCGTTACCCCATCCCGCGGGCGGACGAACTGATCGACCAATTGCGCACAGCCCGGGTTTTCTCGAAAATCGACCTTCGGGGAGGTTACCACCAGATTCGCGTCAACCCACCCGACTGCCCCAAGATAACATTTCGAACACGCTACGGATCCTTCGAATACACCGTCATGCCCTTCGGACTGACCAACGCCCCCGCCACGTTTCAAATGACCATGAACGAAGCCTTCCGCCCACTTTTAGATAAGTGCGTCATCGTGTACCTGGACGACATCCTGATTTACAGCCCCGACAGAGCACAGCACTTACAGGACATCGAAGCAATTTTTAAGATACTGAGTGAGAACCGCCTACTGACAAAAGCGTCTAAGTGTGAGTTTTTACAGGACCGACTGGAGTTTTTGGGACACATTATTTCAGCTGCAGGAGTGGAAATAGACCCGAAAAAGATTGCGACGATTCAAGCATGGCACGCGCCGACCAACTTGACTGAGTTGCAGAGTTTTCTGGGGTTCGTCAACTACGTGCGCCGGTTCGTCCCCGACATGGCGAAGCTGACTGCCCCGTTGACCGACCTGCTGAGGAAGGGGGTTGAGTACACGTGGGGGGAGAAAGAGCAAGCTGCCTTCTCGGCCCTCAAAAATATTTTGTGCTCGCCGCCCGTACTTCACATCGCCGATCCGCACCGTCCGTTCGAGCTCGTCACCGACGCTAGCGACATTGCTGTGGGAGCAGTACTGTTACAGGACTTCGGGAACGGCCTCCTGCCAATCGCGTACGAGTCCCGCAAACTTCACCCGCCCGAACGCAACTACCCGATACACGACCACGAGATGTTGGCGATCGTGCACGCGTTCAAAGTGTGGCGATGTTACCTCACGGGAGCAGACGTGACAGTACGGACAGACCACCGATCCCTACAGTACCTTCGCGCCCAACCGAATGTCAACCCACGACAGATCCGCCGGTTGGACAATCTGGAGTCCAACTTCCACTACACGGTCACGTACAAAAAGGGCGCATCCAACATCACCGACGCACTCACACACCCAACCGCCCAACTCCACGCCATCCTACTCGCCCAAACCAACCCACTGTTAACATGCCTATTCACCCACGGATACAGTACCGACCCATTTTTCACGACCGGAAATTCACAGCAACTGGCAGAGGCCAAAGGAGTCTATTACGTAAAAACAGGCACCAACCGCATCTGGGTACCCGCGTACTCACTACTGAGGGAACTGTTACTGCAGAAGGCACACGACGGGATTACCTCGGGACATTTCGGGGCAGAAAAAACGCGGCAGCAACTGCAGCGGTATTACTACTGGCCGGAGCTGTTGACCGACGTACAGCACCACGTGGGCTCGTGTCCTACGTGTCAGGTGATGAAGAGTTCGCGAAAGAGAAAGGCGGGTCAGTTGCAGCCGATTCCACCGCCTGAGCGCGCCTGGCAGCAGGTTACCATGGATTTCGTTACGGGGTTACCTTCGAATCCTGGGGGTAACGACGCAGTTATGGTCGTCGTTGACAGGTTGACGAAGATGGCACACTTCGCTGCGTGCAAGAAATCGATCTCAGCCGAAGAAACCGCTCGCCTGTTCATCGCAGCCGTCGTTCGACTGCACGGGATACCAGCCGCGATATTCAGCGACCGCGACACGAAGTTCACCAGCAACTTCTGGAAAAACCTCTCGGAGCAGTTCGGGACAAGGCTACAGTTCAGCTCGCCGTACCACCCCGAGACCGACGGTCGAACGGAGCGGACGAATCAGACGATGGAGCAGTTGATTCGTGCCACGTGCGACGACCCAACCACTTGGGAGCAGCAGCTGCCGCTGATCGAGTTCGCGTACAACAACGCCACGTCAGCGACGACGCAGCAGACCCCCTTTTACCTGAACTACGGGCAAAACCCTACAGTGCCCATGACGCCGAGTCCGGACAACCCAACGCCACGTGCACAACAATTCACCGAAATTCTGCAAGCTGCCCGCACCAGAGCCGCTGAAGCAATTAAAAAAGCCAATGTCATCGCTAAGCGCAATGCTGATCGCCACCGCCGCCCTGTCACGTACCAGTCAGGAGACTACGTACTGCTCGACACACAGAACTTAAGACTGGCCGTCGTACCGGAACTGCGACCCCGCTACTGTGGACCATTCCAAATCAGCCACATGATTACCCAAGTGACAGCCCACCTACTGTTGCCGACGGACTGGTACATCAGCCCTTCATTCCACGTCAGCCTGCTTCGCCCATACATCCCAACCACAAGCCAACTGCCTCGTCACCGCCCGCCATCCATGACTCGCCCTGCATCGGAACCGATCATCGAGCCCGAAAAAATCCGGAGCCATCGGATTCGACACCCCACGGGAATCAGGAGGATTGAATTCCTCGTTCGCTGGAAGGATCGCACGTCAACTGAAGATAGCTGGGTGCACATGGCCAACATCGAAAACCACCCTGCCCTGCAAGTGTACCTGAGGAGCCGGGGTTTCCGCGATATACACGCATTCGCGTAGCGGAGGGGGCTTCTTGAGGGGGGGGGTAGTGTAAGGAATTTTCTCGATATTCCTTAGCGCATCCTGCAACACCGCGTACAGCAGCAACCGTTGTTTGCCCGTTACTGCTAACGGGGCTTTGCCGACTTCGCGCGCACTGTTTTACCAAACCTCGCACTTCTGGATGTCAGAATATTATAGCTCATGCATATTGTGTAGGCTATAGTGGGGTAGCCCATAAGGGGTACAACCCAATTAGGGTTAGTACTTGTACCCAATTCATTCATAGTTCATTCATTCCTTGTTTCTTATCATGGTATCGAGCAGGTTCCCTCGTGGGAACTGTTCCTAGGGCCCACCGTTTTTTTTTTTTCCTGCCCGGAGCGCACTCAGCCCCTGCCCGAGTCGCGCTCCCCTCTCTCGCGCCGCCCTAGCGGCCCCTTCGCGCCGCCCTCGCGGCCCCTTCGAGCCGCCCTCGCGGCTCTGTCGCCCTACCCTAGCGACCCCGCGGCCCCACCCTCGCGGCGCCGGCCGCCTCCCTTCGCGGCCCCGATCCGCCGCCCTTCGCGGCCCCTACTCCGCCGCCCTCGCGGCCCCGATCCGCCGCCCTCGCGGCCCCGATCCGCCGCCCTCGCGGCCCCGCTCCGCCGCCCTCGCGGCCCCGATCCGCCGCCCTTCGCGGCCCCGATCCGCCGCCCTCGCGGCCCCTACTCCGCCGCCCTCGCGGCCCCGATCCGCCGCCCTCGCGGCCCCGATCCGCCGCCCTCGCGGCCCCTACTCCGCCGCCCTCACGGCCCCGATCCGCCGCCCTCGCAGCCCCGATCCGCCGCCCTAGCGGCCCCGACCCCTGCTCCTACGGCCCCGGCGCCTGCTCCTACGGCCCCCACGCCTACTCCTACGAGCAGCCCAGCCGCCGAGCCGCCCGGCAACCGAGCAGCCCAGCCACTGAGCCGCCGAGCCGCCCAGCAACCGAGCAGCCCAGCCGCCGAGCCGCCCAGCAGCCGAGCCGCCCAGCCGCCGAGCCGCCCAGCAGCCGAGCCGCCCAGCAGCCGAGCAGCCGAGCCGCCCAGCAGCCGAGCCGCCCAGCCGTCGAGTCGCCGAGCCGCCCTGCAGCCGAGCCGCCCGAGCCGCCCTGTCCGGTAAGAGCAGCGCCTCTCTCACAGCACTGCCCTCACCCTACTGTTTGCACTGCTAGTCTACTGCTGTCATGGCTACCCCTAGTGTCCTCGCTTTTGACGCTGAGGGTCGGGCCATTGACTTTGAAGTCTGGATAGATGACCTGCAGCTTTTCTTACAGTGCGATAGGGCAGACGACCTCTCCCTCTTTGACCTCACTTCTGGTGCCTCTCCTGCCCCCGCTGCTGATGCTGACGCCACTGTTCGCTCACAGTGGGCCACGCGCGATGCTGCTGCACGTCTTGCTGTGCGTCGCCACCTACCTACCTCTGAGCGTGCGCACTTTAGCCAGTACAAGAGTGCTCAGACCTTGTACGACGCTGTAGTTGCACGCTACTCCTCCCCTGCCACTGCTGCACTGAGCCGCCTCATGCTACCGTACCTCTTCCCTGACCTTGCTGCCTTTCCCACAGTCGCTGACCTCATTACGCACCTCCGCACTAGTGACACTCGCTACCGCGCTGCGCTTCCTGCTGAGTTCTGCGCCAAGAACCCCCCCCCATGTACATCACCCTCTACTACATAGTCACCCGTCTCCCTGACTCCCTTCACGTAGTCAGGGACCACTTCCTCTCGGTTTGCCCCACCACTCTCACCGTTGACCTCGAGAGAAGGCCCTCCTAGCAGCAGAAAAGAGCATAGTCGCTGTAGGAGCCTCTCGTGGTGACCCTCGCACCCCCATCTTTGAGGGGTGTTCCCCCTCCCCTCTTTTGCCCTCTGTTGCCTCTGTTGCTGCGGCCGACCTCGCTGGTTTGGAGTCGGTTGGGGCAGCGTCTACCCCTAGCGGGAGACGCCGCCCTGGCAAGGGCAAGGGGGGCAGGGGCGCTGGAGGAGCTAGCGGGGGCGGTGGAGGCGGCGGTGGAGGCGGTGGAGGAGGTGGGGGTGGCGGTGGGGGTGGTGGCGGGGGTGGAGGTGTAGGTGGCGGCAGTGGAGGCGCAGGCGGCAGCGGCGGTGGCGGAGGGAGCGGAGGTGGCGGCGGTGGAGGAGGAGGCGGCGGAGGAGGTGGAGCTGGTCGGGGTGGCGCTGCGCAGAGGGTCGGCTCCGGTGGTGGTCAGCGCCAGCAGCAGCAGCAGCAGCAGCAGCAGCGCACTCGTGACGTCCCCTCCCCTCAGCAGCTCCGTGAGTGGTACACTGCACGCCAGAGGGGTGGGGGTACTGGTCCGTGCACCTACGTCCTGCGCACCGGCGACCGCGCGGGTGAGCAGTGCGGGGGTGCGCACTCCACCCAGCGCTGCTTTGGCCGCCTGACGGACGCTTGGCGTCACCAGTTCCCTGAGGCCACTGAGATCCCCCGCTGGGGTGAGCTGTCTAGGGCGGGTGTAGCTGTCTTTGACCTTGACTTTGATGCTATTCTTGCTGCCATGTATACTGTGACTATTAGTGATGAGGGTGACTGTTACCGGTGTTTTCCGCCCGAGCCGGGCATTGAGACTGCTGCTCTAGGTACTGGTGAGGCTGCTGCTCTAGGTGCTAGCGAGGCTGCTGCTCTAGGTGCGTCTGCTCCCTCAGGTACTGGTGAGTCTGCTCTCTCAGGTTCTGCGTCGGCTTCGGCCTCCCACACCTTCACCCTTGACTCGGGGGCTTCTCGCTCCTTCTTTCGAGACCGCACCACACTCACGCCGCTTGGCCGGCCAGTTGCGGTCTCTCTGGCAGACCCCTCTGGGGGTCCTGTCCTTGCTCACTTCTCCACTGTCCTCCCGTGTCCGGCGGCCCCCTCTGGCACCCTGTCTGGTCTTTACCTCCCCTCGTTCTCTACGAACTTGGTGAGTGGTGCTGACCTACAGGATGCGGGGGTTCACCAATTCACTCCTGCGAGTCAGCGGGTGACCCACTGCACGGACGCTCGGACAGGCCGACACCTGGCCACGTTTACACGTCGGCCGGGGTCGAGCCTGTACACACTGACCACTGCGTCTCCCCCAGTCCCTGCGTCGGGTCAGGTAGCTGCGTCGGGTCAGGTGTTTGCTGCAGCGTCCAGGTCTGGTCCTGAGTCTGCCCCCTGCTCGTGTCGCCTCCTGTCTCACGAGACTCTCCTCTGGCACCACCGCCTTGGTCACCCCTCCCTGCTTCGTCTCCGGAGCATGGCCTCCCGTGTCCTTGTCTCTGGTCTTCCCCGGTCCCTCCCTCCACTTCCTCCGGGGCCTGGCCCTACCTGCGTCCCCTGTGTCGAGGGACGACAGCGGGCTACCCCTCACTCCTCCCAGTTTCCTCCGACAGAGGCCCCGCTGCAGACGCTTCACATGGACGTGTGGGGCCCGGCCCGCGTCCGTGGACAGGGTCACGAGCGCTACTTCCTGCTGGTGGTTGACGACTACTCGCGTTACACCACAGTCTTCCCCTTGCGCAGCAAGGGTGATGTCACTGAGGTGTTGATCGACTGGATCCGCGCAGCTCGTCTCCAGCTCAGGCGGAGCTTCGGCTCGGACTTTCCTGTTCTGCGTCTGCACTCTGACAGAGGCGGAGAGTTCTCCTCTGGCCTTCTGCGAGCCTACTGTCGTGCACGAGGCATCCGCCAGACCTTCACGCTTCCGGACTCTCCACAGCAAAATGGGATTGCTGAGCGCCGCATTGGCATGGTCATGGACGTCGCCCGTACGTCCATGATGCATGCGGCTGCCCCCCATTTTCTGTGGCCGTTTGCGGTTCGGTACGCGGCGCATCAGATCAACCTTCAGCCCAGGGTCTCCATGCCGGAGACCTCCCCAGCCTTGCTGTGGACGGGGAAGGTTGGCGATGCGTCTGCGTTCCGTGTCTGGGGATCTCGGGCGTTTGTCCGCGACTTGTCTGCGGACAAGCTGTCCCCTCGTGCTGCTCCTTGCGTCTTCCTGGGTTTCCCCCCTGACGCCCCAGGGTGGCAGTTCTACCACCCCACCTCTCGCCGTGTTCTGTCCTCCCAGGACGTCACGTTCGACGAGTCGGTCCCCTACTACCGCCTCTTCCCCTACCGCACTCCGTCCCTCCCCCCGCCACCGCTCTTCCTTGTACCAGGTCCCCCCCCGGTAGACCCCCTCCCCCCTCAGGGTCCTGCCCCTTCAGGTGTGTCCCAGGTAGACGCTGTTGAGCCTGTCGAGGTCGCTGGTGACTCTGGTGCTGCTGAGGGTGCTGAGCCTGGGGGTGCTGACTCTGGGGGTGCTGAGCGTGTGGGTGCTGACTCTGGGGGTGCTGAGCGTGTGGGTACTACGACTGGGGGTGCTGAGCCTGGGGGTGCTGCGTCTGGGGGTGCTGAGCCTGGGGGTGCTACGCCTGGAGGTGCTGAGCCTGGGGGTGCTGCGTCTGGGGGTGCTGAGCCTGGGGGTACTACGCCTGGAGGTGCTGAGCCTGGGGGTGCTACGCCTGGTGGTGCTGTGCCTGGCGGTTCTCCGGGTGCTCCTTCTCGCCGGGAGCCACTCTCTCCCCAGGAGCTGCGTGAGTGGTTTGCCCGGCGCTGGAGGCGAGCTGCTGGAGCTGGAGGTGCTGCGGGTACTGGAGGTTCTGTTGCTGCTGAGAGAGCTGGTGCCACGGGTCCCGGAGGTGCTCGTACTGGGAGTACTGGAGCTGCTGGACCTGCGGGTACTTCTGGAGCTGGAGTTGCTGCGGGTGTTGGCGCGGAGGCTACTGCTGTCGGTCCTGGAGGCGGTCCTGCTGGGGGTACTACTGGTGCTGCTGGGGGTTCTGGAGCTGGAGCTGCTACTGGTGCTGGTGCTGCCGCTGGGGGTGCTGGTGCTGTCCCTCCTGTGTCTGGAGGCGCCGCGCGGCCTCGGCCGTACTTCGTTCCGCTCCTTCAGCAGGTTCTTGGTCTCCCGCCTTCTACTGGTCCTCCTCCTCCCTTAGAGTGTCCACAGCCTGTCCCGTCGCAGTTACAGTTACAGCCGGCCTCCCCACTGCCTGCTCCGTCTCCCTACACTGGTCCTACTGGAGGTCTTGCTGAGCGTCGTGAGCCTGCGTCTCGCCCTGCGTCGCCTGTCCGTGCTGCTCGCACTAGTGGTCGCGGTTCGCGTCAGCGTCCTCCTCCTGTCCCTGGCACGCACCGGATGTCTCTGCGTCCGTCCACTGCTCCTCTGCGTGCCCCTTTGCCTTCTCCTCCTGAGTCTTCTCTTCCTGCTCTTGCCGACCCGGAGTCGGACTCTCTTCGTGCTGCCAGTCCTACTGTCACGCGTCTCCTTGCTACTGTTGTCACTGACCCTTCCGTTGAGTCCACTGCTGCGTCTGCCCTAGTTGCTGAGCTCGTCGACTTTGCTGCTCGCTGTCGCCTAGACTACGTCGCCAGTCTTGTTGCTGAGTCTGAGTCTGTCTGTCCTCCGTCCGTCGGGGGTGAGTGTGCCCTTGGCACGGACGTCCTTGAGGACAGGCAGGAGGAGTTCCAGTGCTTGGCCGCTGCTTCACCTCATCTCGTGTCCGTACTGCTTACCCCTGAGGGAGACCCGGATGCACTTGACATCCCGACTCCGCGCTCTTACGCGGAGGCGATAGAGGGTCCCTACTCCTCTCAGTGGCAGGCAGCTATGGACGCAGAGATGGCTTCCTGGAAGTCCACAGGCACCTACGTTGACGCTGTTCCCCCTCCTGGGGCGAACATCGTCAGTGGCATGTGGATTTTCAGGGTGAAGCGACCGCCGGGTTCTCCGCCTGTCTTCAAGGCGCGTTACGTGGCTCGTGGCTTCAGTCAGCGGCAGGGAGTTGACTACTTTCAGACCTTCTCTCCCACCCCGAAGATGACCACTCTTCGGGTACTGCTGCACGTAGCTGCTCACCGTGACTACGAGCTACACTCTCTTGACTTCAGCACTGCTTTCTTGCAGGGCAGCCTGCACGAGGAGATCTGGCTGCGTCGCCCACCTGGCTTCACTGGGTCTTTTCCTCCTGGCACCCAGTGGAGCCTACGGCGGCCAGTCTACGGTCTCCGCCAGGCACCGCGTAAGTGGCACGACACACTGAGGACTACACTTGCGGCTCTTGGGTTTGCTCCCTCTACTGCCGACCCGTCGCTGTTTCTGCGCACCGACACTTCTTTGCCGCCGTTCTACATCCTCGTGTACGTCGACGACTTGGTCTTTGCCACAGCTGACACTGCTGGACTAGCCCACGTGAAGTCCGAGCTGCAGAAGAGACACACGTGCACTGACCTGGGTGAACTGCGCAGCTACCTTGGCTTGCAGATCACTCGGGACAGAGCACGCCGCACCATTACCCTGACTCAGTCACACATGGTGCAGCAGGTCCTTCAGCGCTTCGGCTTCACGTACTCCTCGCCTCAGGCCACTCCTCTGCCTACTCGCCACTCGCTCTCAGCTCTGCCTTCGGATGAGTCCGTAGAGTCGAGTGGCCCGTACCCAGAGCTTGTTGGCTGCCTCATGTACCTGATGACCTGCACACGACCTGACCTTGCATACCCTCTTAGCATTCTTGCACGCTATGTTGCTCCTGGGAGACACAGACCGGAGCACATGGCTGCAGCGAAGAGGGTGTTGCGCTACTTGTGCAGTACGTCGGGCATGGGGCTTGTGCTTGGAGGGCAGAGTCCAGTGGTCCTTACTGGGCACGCAGACGCTTCTTGGGCTGACGACCAGGCTACGCAGCGGTCGTCACAGGGTTACACCTTCAGCCTTGGTTCCGGCTCTGTTTCGTGGCGGGCTACCCGCTCGTCTTCTGTTCTCGGCTCCAGTTGTGAGGCTGAGATCTACGCAGGAGCCATGGCTGCACAGGAGCTTCGCTGGCTCACCTACCTGCTGACTGACCTCGGAGAGCTGCCTCGTTCTCCTCCAGTGCTGTACGTAGACAACAAGGCCATGCTGGCCTTGTGTCGGGAGCAGCGACTGGAGCACAGAACGAAGCACATTGCTCTCCGCTACTTTCTTGCTCGTGAGCTGCAGCAGCGTGGTCAGCTGCGTCTTGCGTACGTGGCCTCTGAGGCCAACACTGCTGATATCTTCACCAAGGCGCTTGCGCCTTGTGACCATCAGCGCTTCTGTACTCAGCTGGGCCTTGTGCCTACCTTGCCTCACTTGCTCACCTCTTGACCTTGCTTGTGCTGTTACATATATATATACCTGCTCTTGCTTGTCTAGCCTTTATATATATATGTACTCCTGCATGTGAACTGGCCTTGTGGCCTTGAACTTGTGCTCGGAATGTGTGGTGACTTTGTGATCCACCCTGAGCTTGCTTTGCTTTACTTTGCTTGACTGGTCTTGTGACCCCTTGTTCTCCCCCACTTTGCCTATGGGGGTGTGTCAGAATATTATAGCTCATGCATATTGTGTAGGCTATAGTGGGGTAGCCCATAAGGGGTACAACCCAATTAGGGTTAGTACTTGTACCCAATTCATTCATAGTTCATTCATTCCTTGTTTCTTATCACTGGACCGGCCGTGTCGGCCTACGCTTCGGGACTAGCCCGAGCCTCGCTGCCAGCGTAGCACTAGCTAGCTCGCACGCACCGCGTTACCGTTTGCATGTTTCGCGTATAAATGTTCGCTCATGCCTTCGCTCACATTTTGTACTCGTTTGACACCTTAGTGCAATTCTCGCTACTTCGATTCATTGCACCCGTAACACTGTTTGAAAGGTTACTGAAGTGTATATCAGATCAACGAGCTTCTAGGTGCCAACGTGGCACGGTTCAGCGACTGCGCTTTTCACGCTGCCGCTCTCGTTTGTCGCTTTTGCTTGTCAGCGCCAACCAGGAAAAGACACGATTGCAAGCACATCCAGGCACATTCCATCACTGGCGAGGAGAGTCGCTCACCAGTATCGTGCGACAATTTCGCCCAACAGCTTTCAATTTCCACGTCACTTGGACCCTTTTTCCAACATTTCCGTTTCATCATTTTGATCAAGGCGAGGTCCGCGCGCGCACCGTGCGAATCCAATTTCCCGCACATCTCCGAATTGATCGTTGGATGAAACATTTACAAGTCGCACATTTCATGAGCGTCGCTACGCACCGAATTTAGCGCCTTCTTCCCAACCCCTATATCCCATCAAATATATTCCATCTGCAGCACAAACTCTCAGCTTGCAGATTTCTCGAGAGTAGCCTCTCACACCTTTCTGCTTTTATTGATCTGCATCCACATTATCATAAGTGATCTCGATTCCGCTTCTCAACCTACTTCTCGTACTACAACGTCTGACTGGGGCTCAATTGATTTGTGCATATACTGGCCTGCATTCACCTTCAAAAGCCTTCCCTTGGTTTTTGAACCGCACAATGGCGGCCGTTAAGACGGCGTTTCACAGGCTTCCTCGCAGAAATAGAACTCTCGTCCGAGTCACAGCCTGCGCGCTTCTTCTTGTCGTCGTCTCATCCCTCAGTGCTCATGCCGCTGACATGAAAACCCGCGGGGGCACCCAACCAGCGCCCAGTACTCAACCAACGCCCAGCACCCAGCCAACGCCCGGATACACCAAGCCACCCACCTTGCCGCCGTCCGCTCCGACCAGTTCTAGCAACTCGGGGAGCGGATCCCCGTTCGACCAGGACCCTTTCGGCGGCTCGACGCCCACGGTGACTCCCGTTGACTCGGACGACCCGCTGAGCGGCGAGGAGGATCCGGCCGGCCAGCCTCCGCCCACGCCCTCCGCCACCCCCGCGCCAAACCCGCCGAAGGAATCGCCTCCGCCTACCAAACCTGCGCCGTCTCAACCCAAGCCTTCCCCGGTTCCTGCGGCGCCGGTCAACAAGCCCACGTCAACGCCGTCAGCGCCGTCAGCGCCGTCGTCAGTCATCTCGCAAGCAACGGGTTCGGCGGGGAAGTCGTTCGGTGGGTCGACGGGGAAGAGTCCTGTGAACCAAGTGGGGAAGACTCAAACGGGTACGGTAAACCCAAAGCCGAAGCCTAAGCCGTCGAATGGAAAGGTCAAAGCGAGCCAGGCTGACGATGACAGCGACGTAATCATCGGGCCCGCACCCTGCCTCCAGTCTACTCTGTCAGGCTTCACGAATTCCGTCAATCTGACGCGGCTTGGCGGGTTGAGCTTGCACTGGAAGATAACGAGCCAATCGTCGATCGACTTTGCTCTGGAGGCGAAAGCGACAAGCAAGGGGAAGAGCGGATGGGGCGCCGTGGGCTGGTCTGCGCGGAAAAGCAAGTTCCCGTCGGATCTGATTGTTGGTAACCTGCCGAAAGTATCAGTCGGTGCTTACGATATTTACGGTTACGGCGCGGGCTCGACTCTCAAGTCGAAGTCGGTTCACCTCAGCGACACGAGCATCGAAAAGCCCGGTGCCGGCGGTTTCATCGCAAGGTGAGATTCGGCGAAATTGGTAACATTTAAGCATGGAGTTCGCGAAAAGAAATTCGAAAACGCCAAAATGCAGTTTTTTCGCAACCCGACTTGCCATTACCACCATGGCAGCTAAATCCCAGCTGCGATAATCTCGCTTCAAATCGCGGCCACTCATTCCCGTCCTTCCACCCCGTTATGCCACGTCAGGTTTACTCGCTCCACGGACGACGGAACAGTGCCAGTCCAGATCGGCCCGAACCGCCTCATCTGGGCGTGGTCGGTCGAGAACACCGAGGATGTCGCGCTCCGGAAGAGCCGCCGCGGCGAGCTCGTTGTTGATCTCACCTGCGCCGCGGGAGCCCAGCCTGTGACGACCCAGAGCAACCCGAAAAGCCCCAAGACCCCGTCGCCGGCCAAAACCAGCCCTCCTGTCGTCAAGAGCCCCGCTAAGTCTCCGTCCGTCCCCTCCAAGTTTCCGTCAATCCCCCCTAAGTCCCCAGCTGTCCCCGGTAAATCTCCGACTGTTCCCCCTAAATCTCCGGCGACGCCTTCGCCGAAGCCTCCGACCACCCCCGCGACTAAGCCTGGTGTGACGCCCGCCAAGAACACGAGCAGCAGCGGCGGCGGAAGCGGCGGAAGCGGGGGGCTGAAGACGGGGAACTCGTGCGACGCGTCGTCCCTGCTAGGATTCACCTTCTCGACGCCTCTGGTGCTGAACAAGTGAGTATTTTGACTCCCCCTGCCTGCTGAGCAAGTACTAAACAAGAATGCCACTTACAGGTCCTGCCTGCTCCCCCCTTCCCTGCTGACTCGAAATGCGCCGCGTCGACCCTGCTGGGATTCACCTTGTCGACGCCGCTGGTGCCGGACAAGTGAGCTCAGCACTTCTTTTGACACGTCACTTCCGTTTTGCCACGTCATTCCCATTTCGTTCTCAAGATCGCCGTGTAGGTCAAGCTAGTCAACGCAGTCAACCCTCCCATCCTCCCCGCTCCCCCCACTCAGGCTCACCCTCCACTGGAAAATCGTTGGATCCGACACTCTCAAGGTCGCCGTGGAGGCTACGCTGAGTCAACAAAGTCAACCCCCTCCCGAATCCCCCCCCTCATCCCGCCTTTTCAGGCTCTATCTTCACTGGAAGATCATCGGAACCGACACTTTCAAGGTCGCCGTGGAGGCCAAGCGAGTCAACGCAGTCAACCCTTTCTTGGTCGTCATTCCCCTCCCACCACCCTCTCCCCACACACTCAGGCTCTACCTGCACTGGAAAATCATCGGAACCGACACTCTCAAGGTCGCCGTGGATGCCAAGCGAGTCAACGCAGTCAACCCTCCCATCCTCCCCGCTCCCCCCACTCAGGCTCTACCTGCACTGGAAGATCATCGGAACCGACACTCTCAAGGTCGCCGTGGAGGCCAAGTCCGGAACGAACGTGGACAACGGGTGGTACGGGATTGGCTGGTCGCGCGAAGGCGCCATGGCCCCCGCCGACGCCGTTCTGGGGAATCTGGCGGGCGGGCAAGTGAAGGCGTACATGCTGGGGGGCTACACCAAGACGGGCGTGCAGCTGTCGAATCGGCTCACGCTGAGCAACGACAGAGGAACGTCGACGACTGGGACCGGCAACACCATGTTCTGGTGAGAATCCCTACCTACAAGGCGACTTTTGATTGGGCTCAATCGGGGAACCTGGCGGGCGGGCCGGTGAAGGCGTACATGCTGGGCGGGTATACCAAGACGGGTGTGCAGCTGTCGAATCGGTTGACTCCCAGTAACAACTGAGGGATGTCTGGCAGGCTGGCGCCGAAAATGGACCTCAAGGCGCCGTCTTACATCATCTGGGCGTACGCTCAGGACATGTTTCCACCCAGCCTCCCCAATCTACCCTCCTCTCTTCCCCCTCTCCCTCCCTTCCTCTCCCAGGTTCTATAGGAAGGTTGCTGATGGCGGGCTAGCCCCGATAATGGACCTCAAGACGCCATCTTACATCATCTGGGCGTACGCTCAGGACATGTTTCAGACCGTGGGGTACCACGGGACCAACCGCGGGTTGCACCAGATTGACTTCTCGTGCAATCAACGGCCCAAGGTGATCATGGCGCCCGGGAGCAACAAGATCAACGACAAAGATGATGACGACGATAATTGATGCGGAACGCAGCTGATTGGTCGACGCATGGGTTGCTAATTGAAGGTCAAACAACTGATGATGGGGGTCTCAATCTGGTGATGGTGTTAGGAATCTGATTCGCGAGTCTCAATCCGGCTTTTATTCGCGGGTCCGCAGGCTCTCTGCATTTATACGCCCTCCGCCCGCTTCCTCCTCCTCGGTGGGCATCGGCATTCCAGAGATACGGAACAGCGGGTGTGATGGTCAAGCATGACGAGACGACAGCCTGGGTGCTCCGGTGAAGGACCATTTAATCAATGCACTGCAGTTACATTCCGACTTGCTCCCTCTTACCGTGCTCGAGGGGCAATGAGAGGACTGGGTTCCATTCCATTCTAACCTGGTTCTGTTCTAACCCAAGTTAGCGCAGCCATGGCAGCTGTCGTGGGGTTTGCTGCTGCAGTGTGGAGACATACTAGGAATTAGGCATATTTATAGACTGAGACTAGTTTTGCACTGCTAGTGCAGTGTCACCTGAGATTGCGTTGATTCTCTAGGCCTGTACTGCCATTCTTTTAATAAGTGTACTGCCATATAGATCTTGTGCACAATGACCACGAGAAACAGAATTGCAGTCCTTTTTGTTTCTTTTATGGAATCTACATGCGGTTGCACCGTAGCTGGTATTGCTGGTGTTTATTATTGCGAGGGGAACACAGTAAGGGTTGTGTTCCACACCACACGATAGACAAGCAGCACGTCTGTTGTCGTTGATGGTTCAGCAACAGAACAGATACACGCAAACAACGCCTGACTTGCAGTGTAGCAACCATTACATTTTTGTTAGAATTGGGCTGAAGCATTTCAGTTATAGTACCAATGCATGCCGCATCAGTGCAGTACCCCGGGATTGTTTGCATTGCTAACGGGGCCAGACATCATTATCTATGTGCATACCCACCAACCAACGCAGGATTCACACGCCAAACAGACATGAGAGGCCCATCACATGCACTGCACCTGGAAACAGACATGAGAGGCCCATCACATGCACTGCACCCGGACACAGACATGAGAGGCCCATCACATGCACTGCACCCGGACACAGACATGAGAGGCCCATCACATGCACTGCACCCGGACACAGACATGAGAGGCCCATCACATGCACTGCACCCGGACACAGACATGAGAGGCCCATCACATGCACTGCACCCGGACACAGACATGAGAGGCCCATCACATGCACTGCACCTGGAAACAGACATGAGAGGCCCATCACATGCACTGCACCCGGACACAGACATGAGAGGCCCATCACATGCACTGCACCTGGAAACAGACATGAGAGGCCCATCACATGCACTGCACCCGGACACAGACATGAGAGGCCCATCACATGCACTGCACCCGGACACAGACATGAGAGGCCCATCACATGCACTGCACCCGGACACAGACATAAGAGGCCCATCACATGCATTGCACCTGGAAACAGACATGAGAGGCCCATCACATGCACTGCACCCGGACACAGACATGAGAGGCCCATCACATGCACTGCACCCGGACACAGACATGAGAGGCCCATCACATGCACTGCACCCGGACACAGACATAAGAGGCCCATCACATGCATTGCACCTGGAAACAGACATGAGAGGCCCATCACATGCACCGCACCTGGACGAGGAGAGCTGAGAGGGCGGAGCGGGAGGAGTCGTCCCGCATGGCACCCACGTAGACATTCCCGCCCGCCACGTCAGCAAATGCAAAGCCAACGAGGATAGACCCAGGCGCAACACTTGTCGGGGTGCCATTAGGCGTCCCGTTAGGACTAGTAGCGGCGAGTATGCGACGATTACGGGCTCGCAAGACGCTTATGCTCGGAGAAACTCGCAAAACTTTTTATTCTCCTGTGGAACGTACGAATACATGAGAATAACCAGATGGAGTTGAGGCACTCGTAAGCTTCCAGAATTCGGAGGCTAAACCGCTTTTGAAACAGCTCAGTTGAACAGGTGACGGTGAGGCTGAATATCAGAGCGAGGCGTCATGAGGACGACACAACACCCCATGGGAGAAAGCTTGGAAGTTCGAAGTTGGAAGCGTGTTGGGAAGTGAGGAGTTGGGAAGTGAGGAGTTGATGAAACCAGTTGATACGAAATGGGAGTCCGCCACTCATGTCAGTTCTGGGTAAAATTGTGCGGAACTCCCTGAGCTTGTTCGACACGATGCAAATAGATGATTCGTTGAGCGGGTCGTTGTTGCTCCTATCGGGCAGATGGGCAGCTTTATGATAAATACTCCCCAATTCTGCCGACGAGTGTCAGGAGTCCTGAATTTGAATGTTCAAAAAATTGGTCCTGTAACGGACCAGTTTTCTACAAAGTCTAAGAATTAAAGCAATAATCAGCTGCCTTTTCCTCCTTTGGCACCAGGTGCTTAGATGCTGCTCCCTGAAGTGTTTAGAGGTATCATCAATCATATTCAATAGAAACTAATAATAACAATCACGCGCTTTATCCATTACCATCCAATCAAGCCCATCAGCAGCTGAAGTAGTGCAAATCGTCGTCCATCAATTGACCCATCAGCCGCATGGGATCATGTGCACCTGCTAGCCCTGCTATCCCTCCTAATCCTCCAGCCAACCCTCCTGCAACCCCCCCTGTAAGACCTCCGGCCATCCCTCCTGCCAGTGCTGCTGCGGCAGCATCACCCATCCCAAACATACCCTCATGACCGTCAACACCAGCTGCACCAATAGCAGCACCACCACTGCTGCCACCACCGCTGCCGCCACTGCTGCCGTTGCTCCCGCCATAACTCCCCATCATGCCACCATCCCACATACCAAGCTCGTCAGCACCTCCCCCGCCCATCCCACACTCCTCTCCTACCAATTTCTCAAACCCACCAAACTGCACCGCACCAGCAGCAGCACCACACCCCCCCGCCCCGTCAGCCTCGTCCCGGACCTCCGCCATAGGCTCGGTCATGGTCCGGCCGAGCGGGCGCTCGCCAGGCACCAAGGCTTGGAGGTCCGACAAGGCTCGGCGCTTCATCCTGGTTTGGAGCTGGCCCTTGGCCCACGATCCAACGGTTGCGATTAACTCCTCCTGCTGCTGTTGCTGAGCAATAATAGCAGCGAGGCGGGGCGAGATGGCGGGAGCAGCAGGAGCGGTCGGAGAAGCAGAGGGGAGGATGAGGGATGGACGAGTGAATTGGTTACTGGCGGAGTTACCGCTGCTGCTGCTCTTGCTCATGCCGCCGCTGCTCGGACCGTTGTTGCTCAAGCCAGTGTTGCTGCGAGCATGGCTGCTGCTGATGTTGCTCGCTCGATTATTGTTGCTCACAGCATCGTTGCTTGAGGTCATGCTTCTAATGCCACCACCACCATCGCTCCCTGTCTTCTCCTCTTCTTCACCGACGCTTGACAGCCCAGCTTTTTCCTCTCCCAATCGCGCCATCTGCTGCTGCTGGTGCTGCTGGTGTTGCTGCTGCTGCTGCTCGTGCTCCTGCAGCTGCTTTTGCAGGTCATCCCCATGTTGCTGCTGCTCCTGAAGCTGCCTCTGCAGCTGCAATTGCTGCCGGTTCAACTCTCTCCTCCGTTTCTCCAGCTGCTGATGCTGACTAGGATGCTGCTGCTGCTGCTGCTGCTGCTGCTGCTGCTGTCTCATCTCCTCTCCCTGCTGTTGCTGCTGTTGACCAATGGCAATACCACCAGCCATGCTGCTATAAGCTGGGAAGGGGTGGCCCATGGGGGGCATGTGGAAGGCAAACGGATGGGCCGACGCATGCGCTGCTGCATGTGCGGCATGGGCCGCATGGGCCATGTGGTGGTGATGCATGGATGGTGGTGCCATTCCTGCCATGCCCATCATGCCTCCGGGCTGCCCGAACATCATCCCCGGAAACATTTCTCCAAACTGCCCGCTGCCCGGGGCAGCTCCAGTCGGCAGGCCAATAGCAGGAGGCGGGTGAAAGGAATCACCTGGGTAGCTTCCTTGCCTCAACAGCTGAGCTTGATGCTGCTGGCGCTGCTGCTGCTGCTGCTGGTACTGCTGCTGCTGCTGCTGCTGCTGCTGCTGGTGGTGGAAAGGAAAATTCGGGTGGGATACTGGCTGTGCAGCAGCAGGCTTAGCAGCAGCAGTGGCGGGAGAGGGGGCGGCACGGGAAGAGTTGGAGAGCCTTGACTTGGATTGACTTTGTTGACCGTGCTGCTGCATGCCGGCCTGCTGCATGCTCGCCTTGATGGCGGCGGCTGTAGCAGCCGCGGACGCGAAGGCGGCTGGGTCCTTGCCAGACGGCTTGCTGCTGCCGCCTCCACCCGCTACAGCCGAACCACCACCAGCAGCGGCGGCAGTGGCAGCGGCGGCGGCGGTGGCGCTCCCAGAGAGAAGGAAAGAAGAGGCACTCGCACTTCTGCGCATGGCGCTGCTGCTGCCACCACCGCTAACACCGGCGGCGCCAGCAGCGCCAGCAGGAGCAGGGGATCCCGAACCTGCGAGCTTCGGGCGGAAGGGGCAGGAGGCTTGGTGGAGGTTCCGGGCGTTGCGGTCAGCAAAGGCGTTGCTCCACTGGTGCTTCGGGCAGCGGTCGAACGGGCAGAGAAAAACCCGGTGCTCAGGGGCCAAAGACCCCGCACCCTGCGTAAGCGAAGCAGCAGCAGCAGCGGCGGCAGAAGCGCTGGTGAGGTTGCTTGTACCGGAGAACACTGTAGCGGGGAGATTCAGAATTTCCTGCTCCGTCTTGACTCTGCCAGCCAGACGGCCAGGTGCTTCAGGCGCGTACTCGTCATAGTCCGCCCCGTTACCAGCCGCGGATAGTTTGAAGCTCCGCTTATCCTCCCCCGCTTCCATTGCGCCGGCGCGCATCTTTCCGCTCAGAATCTCCGCCAGAAGCGCGTTCGTGTCCACGCCCGTCAAGTCCGCTCCGCGGATCCCGCCGCCAATTCCGCCGTCGCGCTCGAAAGCACCCGCGCCGGGAACTCTTACGGGCGATCCGGCAGCGAACGGGTCGAATTTCGCCGCGTCTTCGAGCCGCCCTTGCGCTTTGAGAATCTCCGCCTCCTCCTGGTCCAGCACGGCGTTCCACGTGGCACTCTCGCGCGCCGTCATCTTATCCTGCAGGCACTTGCTCTGACGAACCAGCTTCCGAATGCGCGCCACGTCAGGACACAGATGCCGGATCACTGACGTCAGCACGCCCACCTTCCACGCCTTCTTCAAATCGTGCGGTTTCTTGTACGGCGGCGGGCCGGTGCCACGTGTCAGCCCCAGCTGCGGCCACCAGTGCTCCTCCCCCGACGGCCACCAGGGCGGCGGAACGCCCTTCTCGAGCGGAAATCTCCGCTGCGGCGGGTCGCAGTGCTGCATCAGCGCGGAGAGAAGCGACCCCAGCGTCGTATCCTGCAGCTCCTGCAGCGTCTGCGGCGTCGCGAGCGCGGAGGAAACCATTCCGCTCCCGCCGCTTCCGCCCGCGCCGGGGACCATCCCGCCTGGAAACACGCTGCCGTCCCCCCCGGCAGCCGCGGCGGCGGCGGCGGATGACGCGGCGGCCTGCTCCGCGTTGTAGCGCGCAATCGCCGCGGGGCCGTTGCGGTCGAAGCGCACCTTATCCTTCCACCACGCGCGCAGATTGTCGGAGCTTCCGCCAACGGGCTTCCCCTTTTCTGGGATAATCCCGTACACAAAGCCCTGCGCGTTGCATACTTCCATCATTTTAAGCATGTATTTAAGAATACCGTCGTGCGCGCGCGACATCTTTTTCCGCCGCGCCTGGTCCTGCTGCGACTGCCGCTGCCGCGTCTTCTGCTCGTCCTCGCCCGCCGCGTCCTTCGGCGCATCCGCCGCCGAGTCTCCCGCCGCATCTCGCGCCTCGTCTGCCGGAGTTGCTATCTCGCCGTCTTTAGCCCTCTGGCCGTCCTTGATTCGCTTCAGCTTCAGGCGATCCTTCCACATGCGACGCTCCAATTCGTCGACGTCGAATTCGTCGTCGGAGAAGCAGTCGCCGAAGTCGCAGGCGTCGCCTGCGATGAAATCCGCCATGTCGCCGAGATCGAGCTGACCGTTGATTAAAATTTCCGACTCCATCTTCTTGCCAAGAAACCCGACTGCTGAAAAAACGGACTCTTTCTCAAGCAGTCAGGTCGAAAGAATCGAGTCGGCTCATAAAAACTCTGGGTGAGCGGTAATTTGTCGATAATAAACCTTCGCGATCTCGTCCGTGAAATGCCCACGAGTTTTGGAGCACGAGCGAGTGACACAGCGACACGTAGCACGCAACACCGATTGCTCAGAGAGTGTGGCTGGGGAAGATGTTCCGAGGATTGTTCCGAGAATTTTGATATCCCGACAGAAAGAACTGATGAAATCTCTCAAAGCTTGTGGGATGTGGCGGGACGGTGAGCTGCTTAAGGGATTCGATGCTGTTAGACTGAGGAAGCAGGAGGAAGTAGTACGTCCTACTTTCGATTTCCTGGATTTCGATTTGGCAAGCTGGAATTGCTGTCTGACAGAGTGCAGAGCGCAATAATAAAACGCAGAAGTAGTGATGCAGAACCGGTGCCAGCAGGGTGAGGTTGAGAGAAGCCGGTGAAGGAGAGGAGCGAATTATAGCACAGACAATGGATGCTGGTGCTTACGAGAGAGATCTCTATCGACTAAAAGTCGTCCTCTCTCGGCCAGTCGTATTCTCCCGTCAGTATTCCGGCCACGCGACTTGGTGACCTCCGGCGTTTACGAGCAGAAGATAGAACTTGAGGAAGAGACAACAACAGTGGCGGTGGTTAGGGAGGCGAGGCGAGCTTGTCTGACTGGCTGACGGGTGAAGAAAGGAAGTGGCTCAAGATCGTTATGGCAGTCCCAGGCTTGAGGGCTGCTCAGTTTGTGGCTCTTAGAGCGTTCCTCTGAGTCTCAAGAGCTGAGGGATGTGAGGGATGGTGGAACTAAGGAAGCTAAATGGGTGGCTTTGAGATGATTTGCTGTGACAGCGCGATCTACACTCGTGGCGACGAGCGCTGTTCGGCGCTGAAGGGAGAGGACGCGCTGCGCATGCGCTGTGCGCCTCTTGGAGTTGTTTGCCGAGCCTAGGACGAAGGGAGCGAGAAAGCGAGAGGGAAAGAGCGAGTGAGGGAGCGGGAGCGCGAGTGAGCGACAGAGCCGGAGCGAGCGAGGAGGAACAGAGAGGAAGAGAACAGGGGAACAGCACGGAAGTGTATTTCGGAAGTCTCTTTTCGTTCTCACCTCACTCACACCCACCCACCCACACATCCCTTCCAACTCTTGGGCAATTTCCACGCCTCCAAACGAAGTCAAATCCGTAGCTCGAGCAAAATGGACCAAGCGAACAGCTAAGCAAACTGGAGTGCGTATGTGGCTGTGAGGAAAGCGCTTCACGGTAGCCACTGACGAATTGGACAGGGATTGCGAAAAGGTGTCAAGTTGGTGGGGGTAAGATCAAACCACTGCCTAGCCAACACATCAGCATCCGCAAATCCTGAAAAATGCGCCAATTGGGCGACTCAACAGAATCTGACCACATTTGCTGAATATTTGCGAGGTTGGAGTTCGAGATTTGAGCAAGGTACACGTCAGCCCTTGTAATATCAAGATCACTCATACCCACACGTTTGGTCAGCTAGAGCGCAGAAACTCCAAATTTCACCGAAGCAGAAAGCACACGCGAGCAGCGAATGGTGGGAGCTGCCACGTAAAAAACCACCCACTTGAAACAGTCTTGCTTATCCAGCCAATAAAGTGCGAGCTAGGAGCAACTGGAGCCAGTTGGAACGGATCAACAACATATTCTCTAGAAATATAAAGACTTCGCAGGCTTGGTAAAAAGCTCAAGTACAGTGAGTTGACTACACCACCGTGTTACCCCTCAGTGTGTGCAAGACATCAGCAGGAGGAATGGTGTCACAAGAAACCACATTGTACCACCGCGTTCGCGAAAATCCCAGTAGTAAGAATGCTGCCCGTGTGAAAAGTGATTTTTTTAGAAGGCCAGCTGGAAACCACATTCCCCGCCCTACCCAAGCAACAACACCTCAACTGGGCGCTGTTGGCGCACGCCCACGCAAGCGTGAACAATCGCATTCGAATGGCGGTTGGTTGGGCTGGTTGGGTAGCGAGGGAATGTATTTTCGCCAAGAATATACTATTACCGCGTACGGGTCCAGAATATACACGACGAACAGAAACATACTTCATGCTTTACACCACACACACAACAGTGCACATTTACATAATTACAGTACTTCCAGTCCAGTCGATAGTGCTAAACAGAAGTAATACTAAAGACTCTACCAACACACATGCAACCAGGGACACAGCAGTCAGCATTCAATAGTCAGCGATTCGGCCCTTCCTGCCTCCCCACTTCGCCACATATACACACATAGACTCACACCCTAACCTCCCCACCCCCCCCATCCTTCCCCCTCCCCCTCCTCCCACTTCACACACATAGACTCAACCTCCCCTTTCCCCCTATTTCCCAACCCCCTACCCCCTCCCCCCTCTTATACCACAGCAGCGTACATACACACATGAGATGCGCACTGCCCCCTATCCCTCCCCCTCCACATAGAGCAATCTGTCTCTAATCTCCGCCTCCGCCCCCCCCTCCATCTCCGCCTCCGCCACCGCCACCATCTCCCCCGCCTCCCCATCCGCCAGAGTCCCCTCCCCCCCAACCTCCCCCGGAATCACCTCCCCACCAACCTCCCCCGGAATCACTTCCCCCGGAGTCACATCCCCCAGAATCACCCCATCCGCCGAACCATCCCCCCCCTCCGCTGTCCCCGCACTCGTCCGCCCCTGCCGCGTACGCATTCTCGCAGCACTCCACTGTCGCATCCTCGCAACAGTCAGTCCCGATATCAAGTGCAAGAAATGCCGCCGCGTCAAACGACAGGCTCCTACTGTGATGGTGGCGATGGTGGGGATGATGAGAATGATGACCGCTCGTTCTCACAGTTCGACCTTTGACGTGCGGTGCTTTCCCCTCGCGGTAGAGCGGGAGCGCGGAGGGCACTTGGGAGAACGTATCGTAATCAGGAGTTCCCTTTTGAGGCGCGAAGGACGGCTTTTCCACCGTCACCGCGACATTCACCACCCCTGCGAACGAAGCACTCCGAAAACGGACCCGGGAGAGCTTGCACGTGGCAGTATACGGGGCGCCATAGTTTCGAATCGCTGGCTCCAGCAGGAGTACGGCGAAACCCAAACATTTGCGCCGCGATTTTGACTTAAAGACTTCGATTAACGCGAACGGGTAGAAGTTGGTTTCGCGCCCGTTTAAATGAGCCGGCGCGTGCGGCTCGACGGAAAGAAGCGCTTCGTCGACTAAGAACTTAACGGTGCCATTGTTCCAGGAGGCATACGAACCCCCCTGAAACGCGGGACCAAAGGGCTGGCGGTGCTTGGTGTTGCCGTACATGCACACCGTCGCGTAGGGAATAAGCGGGCGGAAGCACGAGGTGTCGCGCAGACCACTAGCAGATTCTAATCGAAACTCGACAAGCGCCTTGGGCGTGCCATCGACAGCCATCCACGCTACGGGGAGCTGGGAGGTAGGGACAAGCGCAGGAAACGGAGGGATAGGAATCAAGATTTCAAATTTCCAGAAATGAATGATGTCATCGCGGCTTCATGCAATGTCTGCTCAGGGAGTGAGTTTTCATCGCTTCAGTCGCCAATGTCGCGACGCTGTGCGTTACGAGAACCGCAGCTGGAACGTTGGTTCGCCGTGGCGTATCGTTTCGTCGTCGTCGCCCTGAACTGCCGCGTGGCCGTTGATTGCAACTTCAGCAGGCAACTGCAGCGTCGCCGAAGGTGGTCTCGCCTTTCGCAGTGGGTCAACTTATCAAAACCTCAGCGAAAACATATGTTGCAGTTACCGTTCAGCGACGCTGGGAAACGCAGGTTCAGGTCGCTGTCTCGCAGAGTTTTCGTGAAAGAATTATGCATTGAAGTTTCTAGAGAGTTACCATGACATGTTACAGTAGTACGAGTGGCTGCACGCACACTTTCGTGCTGTGGTTGTGCCAATCAGAAAATGTGAGCGCCCAATTGCATTGCTTCACGTTCGTGGCTTGCGAAAGCCTTTGCGACTGCCATGCTGGATGTCACAGTCGCTGGCGCGAACAAAAAGCCTCCACTCACCTTCTCTACGATGGCTCAAGCGTTCGCATGCGACTGATTGCACTACCACCGGCACCACTCAAACGAGGGCAACCGACAGTCGACCGACACCCATGCGACGATAAATTCACAATTTGCGCGCCTCGAATCTGGTACTCCTTCCAACCAGAGGGGACATTGGCCCGCCTCACTCCATAAATCTGAATTCCCGGTCCCCAACCTCGTTCCAGCACCCCCCTCCATTCCTTCACCAGCGAAATAAACGGCTCACAAGTTCCATTTTCCGAACGTCTAGTTCATTACTACTTACTGGGGACGCGCACACTACATCCTTCACCCCTTACCAGTACTGCAAACGTGATCGTACCTCGATATACCTTCTGGTTGCTTGAGAAGCTCGGCTCTGCATCCTAGTTAGACCAAGAATCGCCATGGCTAGGACTCGAGTTTCACAGGCATTGCTAACGGCACTTCTTATTATAGCATGTGAGTACCAAGAAACATGAGGGTCACGCCTCTTCTGTACTTGATAAAAGAAAATGTCACAGATATGTATTCAACTTCCCACTCCACCAAAGAAATGGATACAAAACGTTTCGTCACTAACGTGCTTCTTTCTCGAGCTGTACATTCATCCTCTGCCTTCCCCCTGTTTCTTTTAAATCGACTCACAATTCGGCCATTGCGTGCTTTCTAGTCTATTCACCTGAAACATTGTTTACCCCAATTCGCCCATTTCTCTGGCAGGTACCATCGCCATAGACGCCCAGAAGCTCGGAACGCTGAAAAGTGAGTGCTTTTCTCCCAATCTCTTGTGAATGGAGCCGCGCAAAGTTATCTCTTCGCTCGACCTGCACACTGCAGAACCACCAATCTCGTTCCAGGTCGATTCCATAACAGCGGGAATTGGAGGGAAGGGCAAATGCAAGCTTTACACGCTTTGCTGTCACAAACCTTCCACGTCATCCCTTCTTACACTATTCTATTCCCTTCATGAGGAAAATAACGCCCTCTTCGTTCCAGCCATCTATTAATGTTATCTGCAATCTCCTCCCCTCTTCCCCCTCCTATCTCTCTCGCCGTCCTGGACTTCCCTGTCGTCCTACCCTTCCCCCCCATGCTCCTTTCTATTTTCAAAATACTCCCATTCTTTCTCCCCAAATCGGTGTTTCAGAAAAAAGTGACAACTGTCATTAACGAGTCTCAATTCTTGCCCCCTCTTGTCTCCCTTTCCTTTCCCCGGTCTTGGACGTACTCATTCTTTTCTCCCCCATCGGTTTTCCAGGAAGAGTGTCAACTTTCATCAACGGCGGTTTCTCAGCCAATGTGAAGCTCTCCCTGTACACCTATTACAACAAATATAACATCGCGTTCGAAACCGTTCTCACCACCACCAACGGAACCCTGCTCCCGCCGTTCCAACACACGCTCGTCAACGCCACGGATGATACTCCCTATGTTATCTTTCCTCCTGGTGTGTGGGACGTGAAGTACGAGAAGCAAGACGGGATTGTAACGGGCTACAGTTACACGGGAACCGGTGCTGTTTTCAACAGTAACGGGTACACTGGAACTGCAGCGGCGAGTGTAGAACCCCTTGCGATAACGCGTACGCTGAGCAGGATGGCAAGGTGGCCGGCGCGATTCAAGGTTATTCTCCAGGATTCTGCGAACAACACTCTCGGCTCTAGGGCGCTTAACTTCGCTTGAGACTGCTGGGCATGAGGATGAAATTCTCTGTACAATAATCAGCTTCGCATTTACTAGATGATTTAACTGATACTGAGACTTATTGAGGCTCCATATTCCGGCTCAACTCAATAGCTGCACATCTTGCTTATTGTCAGCTTGCTTCAATATCTGTGTTCAGGCCGGGTTTGTGCTGAGATTATGTGGGAATTGATTCTCACCCAGAACAAGCCTGGAACCTCTGGTTTTCCTGCTACATTCACGTTCTATGTTTCAAGGTTAGGAGGCTTGCTGGTGCAAGAATCTTTATCCCCCTCGGAAGTCCAACATTCAGTCAAAATGGGGAGAAGGGAGCAAGAAGTCAAAATGGACCAACCACGAGGAGCGAGAAACAATTCTAGGCAAATCTAAACGCTAATTAATTTTGGTTTGCAATGATGCTAAAAGAAATGCTGATGCCCCCTAGGGAAATTTGTAAGAAGAGATATGAACCAATTTCTTGCAAATGTATAATACGGCCACATTCAATTGCACACTACCGTATCATCCTCCCATACAAGCTTCTTACCTTGCAGTGATATGTTGTTTTCTCACTTTGTTACCGTGTAATTGGCTCTGGGATTGGCGAAGAGAAGCCGCTAAAAAACGTAGTCATATTCCACCAGAGATCGCGAACCACCGGGTTGACGACGATTATCGCGAACCTCTCGTCAGGGTTGTCGCAGGGACGACACACCGACACAGGTGAGGTTAGGGAAAACGGTGTTTTGCGGTTCCTTCCTGGTGACGGAGGTGGATGCGACGGAAGCGCGACTCGAGCGACCGAATGTCGGATTTGGGCGAAGAATGCGACGCGCATCCGCGAAAGAAAGACGCGCTGGCGCTCAAAGCCCGCGCGACCTTCGTCCAGCCCAAACTGCGCTGCGCAACCCTTTTGTCTATTCTAGAATATATCATGCGACTTCAGCTCCACACTTCACCGCCGTGCGACAGAAAACTTCTTCCTCATGCTAATCCAAGGCGATTTAGCGAAGTACTTCAGGTCGTCCTAGTAACTCTTACTGCCATAATCATTCTCCGAGATTACGAACTAGAGGTTGCGCGATAGATTCTCCGTCTCCGTTGAGAAGTGATCACTTTCAACGTGTGTTACTGGATAGCTCACACATGAACACCCTAGCGAGCGCCATGCAGTCGTGGGAGGAAACAGAGCTCGTTCCGTTATCAGTTCGCTGGGAAGCAGACCTGCCGGCCACCGTCAGTATCGCCGTTATATCTCTCGAGAACGACGAGCCGTTGAAGAAGATCGTTTCACCTGCCGTTAAGGAGCTCCACAGACGGTTTTCAGGCGTCGCGTCTTTTCTCGTAGACGCCTCCCTTCTCCGACCGTCGCAGCCACGAGAACTGTCGCAGCAGCAGCTGCAGCAGCAGGAGCAACAGCTGCAACAGCCGCAGCAGTTGAAGCGACAGCAGTATCCTCGACTCTTCATCGATTTCTATTCCTGCTCGAGGCCCCTAGACTCCAGATTGCTTGGCCGTGCGACAATTCCCCTTGAAGCAGTCCTCGCCAGCCAATCAGAGAAGGGTTCGTACGACGTCGTTCAACCCGGCGGGATCGCCGGGCGACAGAGCACCAGTCACGGAATCGCACACGTGCATGCGCGAGCAGGCAGCGCGATTCCTCTGCCTCGGCGAGGGCAAGCGGAGTACCAGCGACTAGCCAATGTGCAGTCGATCATGAACCCCGCACGATTTGCGCTCCCGGCGACTGCTTTCCGCGAAACTTCGCAAGATCGTCGCCACAACGGCAGTAACATTCACATGCGAACGCGGGAGTTGGGTCTTTCAAACTCCTCAAATGGAAGGCGGGGCGATCCTCTGGAGCAGTCGAGGAGCGGTGCTGCTGTTCCGCGTGAGGCTGAGATATCAGGAAAGGAGAATGTCCCACCGGTGGTGGTGATTCGGAACCCTGACGGTATGCTCGAGGGATTAGGTTTCCTGGTCGTCGGCGCGTGAAAATGCGGGAACAGGTTGCGTTTTTTAGTACGGTACATGCCTTTAGCTCTAAGTCATGGGCCAACTTCCTGTCTCGGGGGAGAATAGGCAAGCTACATAGGAAGGGACGGGTCACTGGGTTACTCAGGGAGGCATCAACCCTAAACATGGAAACCCACATGGTGTTTAGGGTTGATGCCTCCTCCCCAGGCATGACATTTGAAAGGGATTTGACTTTCTTTGTCCGCTGTCTGTTTAGGGACGTACGGTAGGTTAGGACAGGTTAGCCAACCTTATCTTTCTACCGTATCATGTAATGTGGGCTGAGTGTCAAGTTTCAGAAGTTTCTCCTGCCTATGTTCTCCTCACCACACATTGTAAGGGCGGGCCAGGAAAGAGAAACATATGCAGACCACTCCACGTTTCATTTCTGTGAGCTGCTAGTGCATCACTGAACCTAAAACTTTATGTTGTCTCATCCAAAATAGCTTCCCTACTCACCACCTACGGTATACCTTTTCCCAAACAGTCCCCCAGTGTAGACAATATCGGAGCACACAAGCAATCGGTTGTGACAGTAATGAATGGAGGAATTCGCAAGGGCCACGCCAGTAGGGAACGGCAGCGGGAAGCCGGATCGCAGGCGGTGATTCAGCAGAGGGATGAGGACGGAGCGAGAGAGAGCAGACACTATGGCTTGGAGAATATGAGTGGGGATATTGCCGACGAGACTCCACTCCTCCTGCGCTTGAAACTTAACGAGTTGCACTGTAGCGGTGATGTTGCTGCCTTCCACTGCAGCTGTTGCCGCACACACAGCAACCATTTTCACGCCAATCACATCGGTCTGATTCCACGTCTACCCTGGTAACACGGTTACCGTGAGCAGCGCATCGACCTCCAATCCGATCCCGCCAGGTGTCAGCGTCGCGTTGGGCGGCTGACTGGCGTTGACTCGGAAGACGAGGTCAGCGTCGGGGTATTCGTGGAACATTCTGGGAAGGATCCAGCGCCACCCCTTGGTGTTGAGGAGTTTCCAGGGGAAGGAGTCCGGGAGGTGGTTGATGGTGTAGGAGAGAGCACCGGCCTGGAAGGGAGAGGGGATAGAAAGGGCAAAAACGGGAGTCCCCTTGGTGAGACGCTTCCAAGGGAAGGAGTCCGGGAGGTGGTTGATGGTGTAGGAGAGAGCACCGGCCTGGAAGGGAGAGGGGATAGAAAGGGCAAAAACGGGAGTCCCCTTGGTGAGACGCTTCCAAGGGAAGGAGTCCGGGAGGTGGTTGATGGTGTAGGAGAGAGCACCGGCCTGGAAGGGAGAGGGGATAGAAAGGGCAAAAACGGGAGTCCCCTTGGTGAGACACTTCCAAGGGAAGGAGTCCGGGAGGTGGTTGATGGTGTAGGAGAGAGCACCGGCCTGGAAGGGAGAGGGGATAGAAAGGGCAAAAACGGGAGTCCCCTTGGTGAGACGCTTCCAAGGGAAGGAGTCCGGGAGGTGGTTGATGGTGTAGGAGAGAGCACCGGCCTGGAAGGGAGAGGGGATAGAAAGGGCAAGTCCCCTTGGTGAGACGCTTCCAAGGGAAGGAGTCCGGGAGGTGGTTGATGGTGTAGGAGAGAGCACCGGCCTGGAAGGGAGAGGGGATAGAAAGGGCAAAAACGGGAGTCTCCTTGGTGAGACGCTTCCAAGGGAAGGAGTCCGGGAGGTGGTTGATGGTGTAGGAGAGAGCACCGGCCTGGAAGGGAGAGGGGATAGAAAGGGCAAAAACGGGAGTCTCCTTGGTGAGACGCTTCCAAGGGAAGGAGTCCGGGAGGTGGTTGATGGTGTAGGAGAGAGCACCGGCCTGGAAGGGAGAGGGGATAGAAAGGGCAAAAACGGGAGTCCCCTTGGTGAGACGCTTCCAAGGGAAGGAGTCCGGGAGGTGGTTGATGGTGTAGGAGAGAGCACCGGCCTGGAAGGGAGAGGGGATAGAAAGGGCAAAAACGGGAGTCCCCCTTGGTGTGACGCTTCCAAGGGAAGGAGTCCGGGAGGTGGTTGATGGTGTAGGAGAGAGCACCGGCCTGGAAGGGAGAGGGGATAGAAAGGGCAAAAACGGGAGTCCCCTTGGTGAGACGCTTCCAAGGGAAGGAGTCCGGGAGGTGGTTGATGGTGTAGGAGAGAGCACCGGCCTGGAAGGGAGAGGGGATAGAAAGGGCAAAAACGGGAGTCCCCTTGGTGAGACGCTTCCAAGGGAAGGAGTCCGGGAGGTGGTTGATGGTGTAGGAGAGAGCACCGGCCTGGAAGGGAGAGGGGATAGAAAGGGCAAAAACGGGAGTCCCCTTGGTGAGACGCTTCCAAGGGAAGGAGTCCGGGAGGTGGTTGATGGTGTAGGAGAGAGCACCGGCCTGGAAGGGAGAGGGGATAGAAAGGGCAAAAACGGGAGTCCCCTTGGTGAGACGCTTCCAAGGGAAGGAGTCCGGGAGGTGGTTGATGGTGTAGGAGAGAGCACCGGCCTGGAAGGGAGAGGGGATAGAAAGGGCAAAAACGGGAGTCCCCTTGGTGAGACGCTTCCAAGGGAAGGAGTCCGGGAGGTGGTTGATGGTGTAGGAGAGAGCACCGGCCTGGAAGGGAGAGGGGATAGAAAGGGCAAAAACGGGAGTCCCCTTGGTGAGACGCTTCCAAGGGAAGGAGTCCGGGAGGTGGTTGATGGTGTAGGAGAGAGCACCGGCCTGGAAGGGAGAGGGGATAGAAAGGGCAAAAACGGGAGTCCCCCTTGGTGTGACGCTTCCAAGGGAAGGAGTCCGGGAGGTGGTTGATGGTGTAGGAGAGAGCACCGGCCTGGAAGGGAGAGGGGATGGCAAGGGCAAGAACGGGAGTACCCCTTGGTGTTGAGACGCTTCCAAGGGAAGGAGTCCGGGAGGCGGTTTACGGTGTAGGAGAGAGCACCCGCCTGGAGAGAGAAAGGTAGACAAGGGGAAGGGTGAAGAGGGAAGTGGACAGGAATGCCCTTGGTGGGAAGAATCCAGCGAATGATGAGTCTATTTTTGAGTCGACTCAGAAATAGACTCATCACACGGGAAGTGGGATGGGAATGCCCTTGGTGGGAAGGATCCGGCGCCCCCTGATAACACCCACCTGAGAATACACTTGGCTGGCCACGGCAACAAGGCAGTGAGGGAGAGTTCTGAGCCATCTAACATGTCCCCTAGTGCGCCCACCTCATAAACACCCACCTGATAATACACCTGGCAGGCCGAAGCCACGAGGTGCTGAAAGAGAGAGAGAGAGAGAGTGAGAGAGAGAGAGAGCGAGAGAAAGACGGTTCCGAGCCATTTAATACCGTAGGTCCCCTAGTTTTCCCACCCACCTGATAATACACCTGGCTGGCCGAAGCCACGAGGTGCTGAGACAGAGAGAGAGCCACCATCTGCCCTGAATCCGCACACTCATCGCCCTCCCCAACACACTCTGTATCGTCCACCACACTCCCTCCCTCACGCCCTCCTCGACGCCCACTACCTTCCACTCTCCCTCTGTCTCCCCCTCTTACATCCAAAGCCTCCTCCTCTTCATTCCTATCCCCCTTCTCTCCCACCCTCCCCCTGCCAGCCGCTGCCGCACCCTCCTGCAACACCCTCACGCGATGGTAGCTTCTCTCAGCAGCAGCAGCAGCAGCAGCAGCAGCAACAGCAATGCCGCCGCCGCTCACCTCCCCACGGTGGGAGAGCAACCTGACGTCATCAGCAGCGTGACGAGACGGAAGGCTGACGTCAGCAGCAGCAGCAGCGGCACGGTGGAATAAGATGCTGCGATCCGACGGCAGGAAGCGGCCGTGGCAGGCGAGGGAGATCCCCTGGCCGTCGATCTCCGGGTCAGCAGGCAGAGTGGCATCAAGAGCCGCGGTAGAGTCGATGGGGACGATGCGGGGAAGAGCCTGGAGAGCGGCGTTGGCGGTGGCGACTACTGTGTCAAGGCTGCTTGTGATGGCCGCTTCCATTGCCGCCCGTAGGTGGTTGGGCAATAAATCCACTAGCCTGTGATTATAACAGGGGGGAGACGAGAGTGTTGCGAGGGAGAGAAAGGGCAGCACGGGAGGGGAGGCGACAGGAGGGCGTTTTGGGGGAAATTGTATGCAGCCAATCAATCACAGGTTCCCCGCATTGTCCCCACCAACCCCAGCACATCCCCCCTCTCTCCCTCTCCGCCCCACTCCCTTTCTCCCCCCCTCCCCCATCCCATATAGTCACACTCACACAGTGTACAGCCACGAGATGCTCCCAGTGAGTTGATCCTCTCCCCATCTACCCCACTCTCTTTCTCCCCATACAGTCACACTCACACGGTGTACAGCCACGAGATGCTCCCGGTGAGCTGAATCTCGATCGAGTCAATCGCCGCGCCGCGCTGCAGCAGCGACACCCACAGCCCGCCGAACCGCTCCTGAAGCTGCGCCGCGATTCCCGCCTGCATTCCCGTGATCCGCACGCTCGCGTTCCCCGAGTCGCGCACGTACCCGCCCGCCATGACGTAGCTCCACGTCAGGCTGACGTTAGCAGTGATTCCGCCGGAAAACACGGTGATCTCGCCCCCTTCGTCGCCAATCCCTAGGTCGATACTCGCGTCTTCTACAGTCGCGCTCCATAGAATCATATCCGTTAAGTTGACCTGTAACGAGCCGAGAGGCTTGGGAAGGTCCTTCCGAAGCTGGAGGTCAGGTATGGTAAGCGGGATGATTTCTTCAAGCACTTCCTTTACAAGCAAATCTCGGAACGACTGCAGGCCGGATTCTGACAGCCTCGCGGAAATCCCGCCGGGAGGTGCGGAGGAGAGAGGCACGCGTGGCGCAGGATGCGAGGCGCCACGGCTGGAGTTTAAAGGCTTAATTGCCGTCAACCGTTCGTTAGAATCTCGACTGGTTAAGAGGAGGGGAGTTTTAAGAACATCCTTCGCAGCGCGTAACGGGTAGCGCGCGCGAATTGTGGAACGCAGGAAGTGGGTGAGGGGGAAGGCGGCGCGCGGAAAGCGCAAGTAGCGGGCGGGCGAAAGGCGGGAGGCGTTTCCGGTAGACGCGGCGATAGCAAGGCAGAGCGCCACGTGGAATATGAGGAGCGTGGCTCGGGATTTGAGTACACGGGGACTGCGGGGCGCGCGAGCAACGGCTGCGGCTCGTGAGGCAGCCATGGATGGCACGGAATGGAGGACGGCGCAAGGCATAGCTTTTTGCCAACAAAAGGTTGCTAGTGATGTATGTTAATAAGAAATTAAATTATTCCCAGCTGTCATGGAGCAATAGCTCAGTGGTAGAGCAATCGACTGCAGATCGATAGGTCTCCAGTTCAAACCCGGCTTGCTGCTTGCAGTGTTTGCTTTTGCTCACTGTGGTAAATCACGTGATTGGAGCTGTTTGTTTGCTATCCAGCTGGCAGGAAAACAACTTGCAATATTATATTGAAAGTGTTCTCAGAAGGCATACGGTACAACAAACTGTAGCATAAACAGTGTCTTATTACTCCGGATCCGTGCACATCTAACCCCCCTAACAAGCTTGCGCGACCATCCACCCTCCAACTGACCATACAATCCATCCTCCTAGAAGGTTACATCCTCCTACCAATCCTGATCTCCATCCCCCCACCCATCATTTGCTCCATCCCCCCACCCATCATTTGCTCCATCCCCCCACCCATCATTTGCTCCATCCCCCCACCCATCATTTGCTCCATCCCCCCACCCATCATTTGCTCCATCCCCCCACCCATCATTTGCTCCATCCCCCCACCCATCATTTGCTCCATCCCCCCACCCATCATTTGCTCCATCCCCCCACCCATCATTTGCTCCATCCCCCCACCCATCATTTGCTCCATCCCCCCACCCATCATTTGCTCCATCCCCCCACCCATCATTTGCTCCATCCCCCCACCCATCATTTGCTCCATCCCCCCACCCATCATTTGCTCCATCCCCCCACACATGAATATTAGGCCGAACTTTACGGCACCTCACAACTCAACTACACCGGTACCAGTCAATCACACCATGCGAGTGCAACCCCAGGTACACGTGACGAGCACATTCATCCGAACACTCCTATCCTCAGGCTGCAGGGGCCAGCTTTTGAGGTGCTTCAAAAGTGCCTTGCCTCACAGAGTCACAGCTCACGAGAGCTACCCGTCGTGCCTGTGCAACCCCAGATACAGTACGTGACCAGCAGATTGAGCCTTACAAGCAATGCCTCACAACAGATCTACCCAGCATGCCTGTGCAACCCCAGATACGTGACCAGCAGATTCACCCGCCCACTCCCATCTTCTGGCTGCTGCGGGCACCGCTCCACCATCCTCTTAGCGTCACACCCCGTATACTCACACTCGAAAAAGTGCCGGCCAATGGGGTCGCGCCTCATCGGGGTGTGCCCACACGCCCTCCACGTGTGCCCGTCCTGTATAGTCACATTGTCAGGGCCAGGGCCGTCCACTTGCACAACCGTTAGAGTCACCTGTTCTCCTTCCCCTTCTCCTTCCCCATCCCCTCCCCCCTCATCCTCCTCCTCCTCTGTATCCCCATCGCTCTGATAGTCCCCCCCTTGCTCCTGCTCATGCTCTTTCTCTTTATCTTGCTCCTGCTCTTGAGGTTTCTCTTGATATCGCTCCTGCTCTGTCACACCATCAAGATTGGTCACACCAGCAGCAGCGTTGGCAACCTTGGGATTGTCATCAAAGCGAGTCCTCTTGGAAGTTCCCCAGGCACAGGTGGCGCTGTTGACCTGAGCGTTGACTGGGTTGACTTGCTGTGAGGCGCTGACTGAGTTGACTGGGCGCACAGGTATATCCATCAGCGGCGGGCGACTGCGTTTGTTGCTTCTCAGCTGGCTGTTGCTTGTGGTACCCTCTTTAGCTGGCTGCTGCTGCTGCTGCTGCTGCTGCTGCTGCTGGCGCTGCTGTTGCTGGTACTGGTTTAGCTGGTATTCCTGCTGGTGGTGGTGTAGCTGTTGGGGAAGCTGCTGGTGAGGCTGCTGGTGAGGCTGCTGGTGAGGCTGGTGCGGTTTCGTGGTCGGCGCAAGTGACTCTGCTGGCACGGCGGCAGAAGCAGCTACTGTACAGTGTGCTACAGTACCATGCGTTACTGTAGACGGGTTTACTGTAGAACACGTTACAGTAGCAGCTGACTGCACATTGGTGCGTGCAGCAGGGGGCAATTGCGGCGACAACGAAACCCCACCAGGAGTTGTGGAAATTGGAGGAGGGTGGGGAGGAGGAGACGACAAGGGAGGAGCAGGAGCTGACGTGGCAGCAGGAGCAGCTGTAGCAGCAGCTGACGTGGCAGCAGGAGCAACTATAGCAGCAGCTGACGTGGTGGCAGGAGCAGATGTAGCGGCAGCTGACGTGGCAGCAGCTACAGCGCAGAGCACAGGCGGCGAGAGGGAGGCGAGGAGAGCCGGGAGTTCTGAAGGTTGCACGCGCTGGAGCACTGTGAGAATGGCAGATGCTGTTTCCATTGAGAGAGGCGGGGGAGGAGGGAGGGAGGTGGAAGGGGGAGTTGCGAAGGGGAGGAGAGGGGAAGAGGAGGAGGATGGGTTGGGCTGGGTGGCAGGAGATACAGGCACTGCTGTTGCTCGTGGTGGGGGTGCTTCGTGGCTCGGAGTCAGGTTCGGAGGAGCCAGGCTCGGAGCCTGGTTTGGAAGCAGGGTAGCAGTAGCAGGAGGAGGGTCGGTAGAGCTGGGAACAGCAGCCACACTGCCTGCCATGCTGCCAGGCCGGGGGACCCCACTGCCAGGAAGGTTACTTCCACTAAGGTTCCTGCTGTTAACTGTCTCTAAATTGGTGTAACCACCCGTGCTAACCGTGTTGCTGAGATTGCGGTTAGCTGAACTGTTAAAAACGTTGCTGATGGTGTGGGTAGCAGCATTGCTGGTGGGGTTGTGGATAGCGTTGCTGATGGTGTTGCTGATGGTGTAGCCTGAGCTGGCGCCCTCCCCGCTGCCACTGGCAGTGACGCTGCAATGCGCTGAGAGAGGGAGTGAGGGGGAGGAGAGCGACTGCGGCGGAGGGAGAGTGAGCGGAGGGGGAAGAGGTGTGGAGGCTTGGTTGGAGAGAGGGGAAAGTGGGGAGGGAGCGGGGCGAGTGAGAGGGAAGTGAGAGGGGTGCGTGAGGGAGGAAGGAGGAGGATGAGAGAAGGAAGATGGAGAGGCAGCTTGGCGTGAAATCGACCCCAGCCGGCGATGGTCAGGGGAATTGGCAGTCTGATGCGCTGCTTTCCCTTTCCCTCCCCCCTTTATAGCTGCATCCAGCTGAGCAAACCCCCCCATATCCTCCGTTATAATCACTCTCACATCGCCCGCATGCCCAGCCGAAGCACGCCGCCCGGTTGCCGCCCCTTTCGGGTGGTTGTGCTCGTCCTTGTACAGAATCTCCATGCTCCCGCCGCCCGGAGCCATCTCGGCGGTTTTTTTCGCCGGGCAGCCCGGAACAGCGCAGCGGAAATAGCCCCTGGGGAAAGAAGATCCTTTGGGCGGCTTCTGCCCGTACTTCCGCCAGGAATAGCCGTCCGGTGGGAGGTCCATTCCCAACGATGGTGGGGACGACGCTGCAGGAGATGAATCAGCAGCAGCAGCAGCAGCAGGAGAAGCATGAGAAGCAGGAGAAGGAGGAGGAGCAGCAGGAGCAGATGAAGCATTTAGTGTGGAAGCAGCAGCAGCAGCAGCAGCAGCAGCAGCAGCCGTGGCAGCACTAGTCGCAGAAGCATCATTTGCCGCAGGAGTAGCAGCAGCCGCGGGTACTGACGCGGCCTGTTGGCCACCAACCACTGGCGTACAGTCACCCACTGCTGCTCCCCCTGCCTTCCCCTCCCCTTCTCCCACATCCACCCTCCCTTCATCCCCGCCTCCACCTCTTCGCCCCCCCTTCCTTCCCGCCTGTCCTGCCACTACCCCTAAGGTGACAGGGGCGCGCGCTGGGCCTGACAACGGGCGCCCCTGCCCTTGCCCTGACACAGATCGCCCAATCCTGTCGCTCTGCTGCGTGCCTGGCTCCTTAGACGCGTGGAGGGCCGTTTGGGTTACTCCACATGCGCTGCTGGGCAGGGCGGCACCTGGGAAAGCACCTGAGCCAGCACCTGAGGGAGCACCTGAGGGAGCACCTGAGGGAACACCGGGAGCAGAGTTCGAGGCAGCACCTGGGGCGGCATCTGCCGGTATGCATGCAACAGTGTGTTCAGGTGTTGCTTCGGATGCACCTGAGCGTTCACCTGATCGCCCAAGCAAAGGTTCAGGTGCTGCTCCGGGCTTTTCGTCTTCATTTCCAACACTCGCTCCCGTTACAGTCACATTCTCGCCTCCCGTTCCTGTCAATCCTGCCTCGCCTGTGATTCCCATCCCCCCGCCACCTCCGCCGCTCCCCCCTGCTGCAGCAGCACCTCCGCCGCTCCCCCCTGCTGCAGCAGCATCTGCGCCGCTTCGCCCTGCAGCCGCGCCCGTTGTGCCGCTTCCTGCTCCCCACACTGCGCCTGGGGCGGCAGCAGGTGACACAGCAAGGCATGTGCTTGTACGGGGGGTGTACAGTAACGGGAGCAGGCTGCAGAACACTTCGAACGTTTGCTCTTTAGACGGCGCTGCAGCGTCAGTTTCGTCTTGCGACGCCTTCTCAACGTTACCACCCCCGCCCGCTTCCCCCGTAGCCGTTTCTCCCCCGCGCGCGGGTCCCTGCAGGCCCCCTGTCCCGACTGTCTTCCAACCCGCTTCCGGTCGCGCCCATTCCTCCGTGGATGCCGCGTCAGCGGGGAGTTTCGGCGACGCTGCGACCCGTTCGCGAAGCTCGCCGACTGTCGCCTGCGGGACGGCGACCGCCTCATACGACGGTTCCGACGTTCGCGATGTTCGCGAAGCAGAGGCGACGAACCGCGGAGTCGGAATGGAAATCTCCGGCAAGGAATCCTCGTTGAAGACAAACGGAAGGGGCGGCAGAACGTGCGGAAGCGACGAGCATCCGCCGCCGCCGCCGCCGCCGCTGACGGCAACGGCCGGCGGGGCCACGGTGGTCGTTAGAAGCCCCACGGAAGCGGTCGGGGAAAAGGCGGAGGCGCAGACGGAAGCGGAAGCGGAAGCGGAAACGGAAACGGAAACGGGGAGGGATGCGGACGAGACGAGGGAGGCGGAAGAAGAAGAAACAAGCGCGGGGACGGTCGAAAATGCGTCGCTTACTATTGGCGAACTATCATCGTACACGTTGCAGGGATCTCGCTGCATTAAAGCCCGAGTCGCGATGTGACGAGAAAGCGACGTGGCCATGCGAGTGGTGCTGCTAGCTACCGCGGCTTCGTCCGTTCCGAGCGAAAGCGGCGCAGCGAAAAGCCGCTGCCCTTCCGCCTCCCGCTCGCGCTGCTGCCGCTGCGGTCCTTGGTCTCCGCCAACCTGGCCTCCGCCACAATGCGCCAATTTTTCCGCGCCCCTTTCAGGGAAAAAAATCCCGCTTTCCTTTTGCCTACGCTCCTGCTGCTGATGCGGCGGCTGCTCCTCTTGTCGCTCTCCTTGCTCCGTGTACCGCGGTCGATCCGTCCGCCAATGCTCCGCGCGCCCATCGTCCGCCAGGCGGGGCGCTAAACCAGCGGACTCGCACCGCGGCGCGACATTATCGTCGCAACTATTATCGCGGAAATCCAGGAGTCTCGGCGTGTGTCGTCTCGCTTCAAAACGCTCCCTCTGCCGCCCGTACTCTGCCCGCGCTTCGTCCGCTGAGCGGTTCGTCGACGCCACGTCAGCCCTAGACGCCAAAGCCGCTGTGCTTCGGTTCTGTTGTTGTGTGTATTCTTCGATCCGTTGCTGCCGCGGCAGTCCTTTTTGCTGCAGCTGCTGCACGCTCCTTTGCTGCTGCTGCTGGAACGACTCGCTATCTTCTTTCTCCTTGAGACACGTCTGTTTCGTCTCAGCGTTGCGCCGCGTACGGCGGCGAAACGACTCAGCGAAGCTCTGGTCATGGCGTGCTTGTTGGAGTTGGGGTTGCGACGAAAACGCGTGGGTTGGATTTTGGTCGGTGGGAACCGCGTGTCTACCCGATAGTTGCAGCTGACGGCGCTGTGGAGAAGAGGTCGACGGGAGTGAGAAAACAGAGCAGTCTTTTTCGCCGCTTGCCTTAAGCGAACTGGCTGTGTTGTGTGGGTGGTTGGCCGACATTTTTTCACATCGCGAGATGACGAGTGAATTGTGTACTTGAGAAGGGTATCTCGATTCTCGATTGATGCAAAAAACGAGGTGAGATGTGGAATGGAATAAATTTGTGATTGTGGCAAAGTTGGGGGTTTTTACAGTCCGACAGCTGGAGACGACGCGAGGAGCAATGTGCTTGTGTGTGAGTCGAGGGGTTGACGTGCGGTGGGCTGAATTCAGATCTGGAGTAAAAGTAGGTCAGCGCACAGAAGACCGCGATGCGGCTGCTGGTTCACGCAGGGAGAGACCGCGACGCGCGGTCACAAGGGGGTCCACCATTTGCAAACCAGGTTCCGAAATTCTGCGGCGAGAGTAATTGACTGCGGTCAACGACAAAGTGGGCGTTAGATTGAGGTGAGGACTTGAAAGTACAAAGCGATACAACTGATGACACGTGGATCTATCTAATGGGTGAAAATAAGGCAAATGCACCCGAAGAAGCTGGAGGGAGTAGGTGCGATTATGTGTGTCTTTTGCCCACGTCTATCTTGTCGTCTGTTGTGGACCAATTCTAAGGGCGTGTCTGAAGTGAATTTCGACGTTTGCCGACGAAACTTTCGCCGTCGTTCCTTGACGAAACTCGACATCCGTTTTCAGCTGTGTTCACTTCAGACACCCACACGACAAAATAACCCACACGTGCCATAGGAACACTGTTATAAGTTGCCCATGAAAATTCGACGTGGAATTAACAGAATCATTCATGTAACTCAATTGTTTGCAATCTCGCGAATTTCGCTTAGCATAGATTGTTGCTGGTAACACCGGATATTCTACTGTCACATTGCCAGCGAAATTTCTCTAGCACGTGTCGCTCTCGTCTTAGTTCTTATTCACGTGTGTTTGCCACAGCTATGCAGACATGGCGTGTCGAAGAATTGTTTTTGAAACACTCACTGACTACAGTGACTCAAACAGCTGCCCGGTATCACTGTTCGACATCCCTCGACATGTGCACGAACGTCGAGTTTCGTCGAGGGATGTCAGGCTGCACTTCAGACACCAACACGCGTGGGTCCCACGGATGAGTTTCGTCGACGAAATTTGACGAAACTCGACGTTTGCACTTCAGACACGCCCTAGTTCTGAAGCGCCGGAGAGCGAGGGCGACAACCAACCCCAGTTGTTACGCATTCCTTGCCACGACAATTTGGCAGTTATCAACGAATTTCAAACACCCAGCCGTCATACCAACTCTACGGAAAGCAAACCGCTTTACGCTGATGCGTCTGAGCGTCCTATATCACCCTAGTACAATTGAAGCACCCCGCATTTTATCCCTACAATGCCTCTCTACTATTTATTTCCATCAGTCTTGAAACCCACCATTCGCGCATGTAAGCTAAACATATTGTAATACTACCCAATCAGTCGCTGCCTACTCACGGAGGTAACCACTTGTGATTTGAACGCAGTGGCCGAGAACTGCAGTGCCGTGTCTCGAATCATGAATCCAAAATATGCGAGTCCGAGAATGCCTGCTACGACTGCAGTCACGAGGTACCACCACTGCAAGGGGGCATAATGAAGGGATGGGAAATAAATTGAGTGAATATGCAAACAGCAGACCATTCATTTCTATTGGATTGTCATATATTAATTTGCTGCTCTCTTATACACCCCTTCCTCCCACACAATCCCAAATGTACACTCACATCCTGGTTGCCGCCATAGAGCTGCCCGTACACGTCAATCCCGAGGAACACATTGGCGCATCCCATGGCGATAGCCGCTATGCCCATCGCCCAGTGGAACGTCAGCCACGCAGAGCGGTGGGACGTGCCCTTGTCGGGGCGGAAGAAGCCCAGGAAGGGCTGCACGAGAGTGAGAGCCAGAGCCACCACTCCCAGCTTGCCGTGTGTCCACTCCAGGCCCTGGGAACCTGAGACTACAAACACCATGATAGCCGCTACCAGCACCAGGAGAACAGCGAGGATTTGAATGTACCTGGTGGGGGGGTGAGGGGGAAGGGGGAGCGGGAGGGGGAGGGGGGAAAGGGGGTGAGGGGGAGGTGGCAGCTTGCCGTGCGTCCACTCCATACCCTGGGCTCCATGAATACCATGATGGCCGCCACTAGCACCAGGAGCACCAGGAGAACAGCAACGATTTGAATGTACCTGAGAGGAAGAGGGGACGTGGGGGAAAAGGGTGGAGGTGGGAGGGGAAGGTGGAAACGGAGGGAAAGGCAGGTGGAGGGAAGGTGGAATGTCAGCCAAGCTGAGTGGTGGGATGTGGGCTTGTGAGGGCGGAAGAATCTTCTCGTCAACAACCCAACCCCTTTACCACCTAACACCTGCTTCAACCCCTCTATTGGCCGTTCTCTCCCCATCTCCCCACTCACTTATGGCAACAGAGGGAACCAGAGCCCTCTGTCTGTGTGCCTCTCCTTGTCTTCATCGGAGGGCAGAGTGGGACGGTCGTAGAGGAAGAGACGAGCGAGCACTCCCAGAGGCATGAGCAGCGCGTAGGCGAGAGCGAGGAGCACTCCCCTCTCTTGCCCCACTTACAACCCCAACCCCCATGATAAACTCACTTGTGGCAGAGGAACCAGAGGCCCCTGTTGGTGCGAGTCTCCCTCTCCTCCTCGGAGGGCAGAGTGGGACGGTCGTAGAGGAAGAGGCGAGCGAGGAGCACCCCCCAGCAACAACCCCCCTCCCTCTCTTGCCTTTCAACCCCATCAACTCATAATAATCGACTCACTTGTGGCAAAGGAACCAGAGGCCTCTGTTGGTACGAGTTTCCCTCTCCTCCTCCGAGGGCAGAGTGGGACGGTCGTAGAGGAAGAGGCGAGCGAGGAGCACCCCCAGCGGCATGAGCAGCGCATAGGCGAGAGCGAGCATGATGCCGTGCGCCAACAGCACTGCCTTCTTGCTGCTGTTGCTGGTGCTGCTGCTGCTGACAGGGGCGGCCGTGGTGTTGACGAAATTGACCGAGGCAGATCCACTGGAAGGATAGAGGGGGTGGGGAGCAGAGGAGGGGAGTCAGAGGCATGAGCAGCGCGTAGGCGAGTGCTTGCTTGCTGCTGGTTTGACATCACGGGGAGTGACGAGGCATGGCATGGCAAGAAGGTACGCACCAGTTGGCGCCATGGAAGCTGAGAGATGGCTGATCAGAGAAGGACCAGATGACTGTGGTGCTGCCCTCCGCGTTGATAGGCGCTGTGCCATCCGTTGTGGAGCGCTCAAACCTGCAGAGCAGAGGGGTATGAGAAGCACAGAGAGAAGCAGTCAGAGAGAGGTGGAGAGAGAGGCAGAGACGGATGAGGCGGAAGGAAAGAGGCGGAGAGTGGGAGGCAGAGGGGGAGAGAGCGAGGGACGGAGAAAGCCCAGATTATTGCGGTGCTGCCCTCAGCACTTATCGGCGCTCTGCCGTCCTGCCATTCGAGCTATGAGACTTGTCCTCTATTTTATGAGACCTGTGGAGAGCCAGGCCCACCCTCTCATTTCCAAGTGAAGGCCCCACTTCATGATGGTTCTGCCGTTGCTCTTCTCCACCGCAGTGTTCGCGAGCTTGAAGTCACTCGAAGGCACCACCGCATCCCCCTCGTACCGGCCGATGTAAGACCAGACCAAACCAGGCCTGCAGGCACACCCACATTCCCACGGGAAACCAGCCACATCCCCCGGCGCACTGACCTCATAATTGTTCTTCCATTCTTGCTCTCCACAAACGTGTTTGCGAGCTTGAAGTCACCGGAAGGCACCACCGCGTCCTCCTCGTACCCGCCGATGTAAAACGCGCCCACCGCCGCCCCGTTGGCTACGGCACCAAACGGCAGGTTGCCGATGGCGGCATCGGAGGGTGCCATGCGGCCCCCACGCGACCAGCCCAGGGAGAGGAAACCTGATGTGGCTGCCTCTGCTGCTATGGCTACAGATGAGGAACTGAGCTTCTTCCAGTGCAGGATGAAGCTGCATGGGTGGGGGGAAACAAACGGGCGGAAAACAAGGATGGGGGAAGGGGAAGGAGCAAGGGATGTAAAACGCGCCCACTGCTGCCCCGTTGGCGATGGCACCGAACGGCAGGTTCCCGATGGCGGCATCTGATGGAGCCATGCGTCCCCCGCGCGACCAGCCCAGGGAGAGGAAACCGGTGGTTGCTGCCTCTGCTGCTATGGCGACAGAGGTCTTGCTGAGGGCCTTCCAATGCAGGATGAAGCTGCATGGGTGAGGGATTGAGGAGAGGGGAGGGGCGACGGGAAAAGAGGGAGAGCGTGAACAGAAGTACTCATGCTTGTGTTAGCAAAAACATCACTCACTGGTGTTACTAGAAACCACTTCGCCCAGTTGTGTTACCATAAGCACTTCACTCACTTGTCGCCACTGAGCTTCAAGGAGCAAGTGTAATTCGCCAGAGACGAAGGGGAGCATCCCAGCATTGCTGCTTCGGCAGCTGCCACTGCTGGTTTTGCCGGTTTTCCTCGTTTCGCTGGTTTTGCTGCTGCTGGTGCTGGTGCTGACGGTGCTGCCACTGCTGGTTTTGACGGTTGTGCCAGAGACGGTTCTGACGGCTCTGCCACCCCTGGTTCTGACGGCTGGGCGGCAACTGACGGTGGCACTGCTGGGGCGTCCAGAGCAGGAGGGAGAGGGGCGGAGCCGTGGGTGTTGGCAGGACCGCAGGCCAAGTTGACCAAAGCAGAGCCCCTGGAAGGGAGGGGAAAGGGAGAGGAGAGGGGCAGAGGAAATGTGAGGAGACAGGTCAACTCAGTCAACTGAGTCAACGAGTCGATGTGTTGCCAAGGGCTTGCAGTCACCACCAGGCATCCTATCCATCTAAAAGCATACTCGTTACAACACATACTCGTTTCAGCACATACTCGTTACAGCACGTACCTGTTAAGAGGCCCATGGCCGGCGAGAGTCTGTGTCTCATCAGCCGAGAAAGCCCAGATGATGCAGTTACCACCCAACAGCGTTACCGGCGCTAGCCCGTCAATGGTGGTCCTGGCAAACCGTAGAATCGTGCTCCCATTGGCCACTGGAGCTTCGGCCACTGACGTGCCGCCACCTGCCGGCGCGCCATTGGCCGACGGCGTGAGTGTGACTATACTGGGGGCGCCGATAGCAAAGGCGGAGGTGGCCGAGATTGTAGCGAGGGAGCGGCCTGTGATGGTGTAAGCACTAATCGCACCGCCTGTAGTGTGAAAGGGTGGAGGAGAGGGGGGAAGGGAGAGTTTGGGGAGGGAAGTGGGGGGGGAAGGGGTGGGAGAGCAAACAGGTGATGTGGGGCTGGTGGTCGAGATTGTAGCGAGGGAGCGGACTGTGATGGTGTAGGCACTAATGGCACCGCCTGTAGTGTGAAAGGGTGGAGGAGAGGGGGGAGGGAGAGTGGGGGGGGAAAGGAGTGAAAGAGCAAACGGGTGATGTGGTGGCCGAGATTGTAGCGAGGGAGCGGACTGTGATTGTGTAAGCACTAATGGCACCGCCTGGAGGGTGAGGGAGAAGGGAAGGTTGGGGGAACAGGGGGTTGCAGGGTAAGAGGGGATACGGGAGGGTGGGATAACACCCAATGATGGCATCAAAAGGAAACACCTTGCCCTTCTCGCTCCACCCCACCGCCACCCCACTCCACCCCACTCCATCCCACTCCATCCCACGCTCCACCACTGATGTTACCTCCTCTGCCCTCTCCCTGCAACCTTACCTGCCGTGTTCCCAATAATGGCGTCCGAGGGGAACATCTTGCCTGTCTCGCTCCATCCCACCGCCACCCCAAGCTCACCCCCACCACTCTCTACCCCACGCTCACCACTCTCAACCGCTGGTATTACCTGCGGTGTTCCCAATAATGGCGTCCGAGGGGAACATCTTGCCCTTCTCGCTCCACCCCACGGCCACCCACCCCTTCTCCGCGCCACTCCCCGGCCTGGCCTCCAGGGCAAAGCGCACGAGCGTGGGGGACGCCACCGCCCAGTGCAGCGCCAACCTGAGGGAGAGGGGGGAAGGAGAGTGCGAGAGTTGGGGGGAATGGGAGATGTGCGCAGCATAATCCGCACGAGCGTGGGGGACGCTACAGCCCAATGCAGCGCCAGTCTGGGGAGAGGGGGGGAAAGGGGAGTAGTGGCACAACACTCGTTATTAATCTTGAAGGCCTTTGCTGGCCACAGTTTCAACCATTACACCACCCAAAAATAAAATAATAAAAAAACACTCCTTGTTATTACCCTTGCTACACTCACTTGTTCCGCACCAAAGGTGCCATGTACGAGTATCCAGTAAGAGTAGAGGCTTGGCACGCCGAGCCTCCTGCCGAACCTGCTGGGGCGGGGACCACCGGAGGCTTGGTAACTGGAGGCTTGGTAACAGGCTTGGTCACGGGAGGTTTGGTGACTGGCTTGGCAACAGGAGGTTTGACAACAGGCTTGGTAACTGGTGGCTTGGTGACGTTGGTTTTGGGGAGGGGAGGTTTGGCAACAGGAGGCTTGATAACAGGCTTGGCAACAGGTGGCTTGATAATCGGCTTGGTAACAGGCTTGGTAACAGGCTTGGTAACAGGTTTGGTAACAGGTTTGGTAACAGGTTTGGCAACAGGAGGCTTGATAATCGGCTTGGTTACTGGCTTGGTAACTGGCTTGGTAAGAGGAGGCACGAGAGGGTCGGCCGGACCAGCAGCTGAGGGTGGGCCGACAGGGTCTGCATGGCACAGCGAGAGGGGGGTGGGGGGAGAGGGGAGAGGAGGATGGGAGAATGGGTGAAGGTGCATGACAGGGGAAGTGAGTGGAGTGAGAAGAACAGCGCATGACGAAGCATGACAGAGCATGACAGAGCATGACGGAGCATGACGGAGCATGACAGAGCATGACAGAGCATGTCGGAGCATGACGGAGCATTAAAGAGCATCGCACCAGCCCATTACACCAACACCAGCACATACCAGCACCGCACGAGAGGTCCATGATAGCAGTGCCCTTGTTGGGCCCGTGGTAGCCCAGCGCGTGCGAGGCACAGCACCCACTCACCACCACAACCAACATTTATATGGCAGTGTTGCAACACACGCAGCACTGCCGCACGAGAGGTCCATAATGGCCGTGCCATTGTTGGGGCCGTGGTAGCCCAGCGGGTACGAGGCACACTGAGACCAACCCACGTACCATGCACCATTAACACCACCAGCATCACCAGCACATACCGGCACCGCACGAGAGGTCCATGATGGCAGTGCCCTTGTTGGGCCCGTGGTAGCCCAGCGCGTGGGCGCCGTCGTTTGAGAAGGCCCAGATGACCTTGTTCTTCCCGCTCAGGTTCAGCGGCACCGTGCCGTCCGTAGCGTTGCGGGTGAACCTGCAGGTGGGGAGGGGAAGAGAGGGGTGACAGGGTGGGGACAGAGGGGGGTGAGAGCCGTCGTTCGAGAAGGCCCAGATGACCTTGTTCTTGCCCGTCAGATTCAGAGGCACCGTGCCGTCAGTAGCGTTGCGGGTGGACCTGGAGAGGGGGGAGCGGGGAGGAGGGGAGAACCGTGAGCGCGTATCTTGCTGAAACAGGAGTTGTGTGCACTAGTAGGCATCACTCCCACTCACCCCAAGAGCACAGAATCAGCTAGCACCGCCCATCTGACTTTTGAGTCGACTCAGCACAGAATCAGCTAGCACCGCCCATCTGACTTTTGAGTCGACTCAGCACAGAATCAGCTAGCACCGCCCATCTGACTTTTGAGTCGACTCAGCACAGAATCAGCTAGCACCGCCCATCTGACTTTTGAGTCGACTCAGCACAGAATCAGCAAGCACCGCCATCAACGTGCCGCCCTGGATCCGTTGAGAGGTGTTGTGTGCACTCGTAAACATCACTCATACTCACCCCATCACCTTGCACTCACTCCATCAACGTGCTCCCCTCGGGGGTTTCACTCAGCGCCTTGTTCCGCCCCAGCTTCATCACCATCCGCTTCACAGGTGTTGTGTGCACTCATAGACAGCACCCATTCTCACCGTATCACCTGTCACTCACCCCATCATCACAGACTCAGCACCCACTCACTCCATGAGCTTGCTGCCCTCGGAGGTTTCAATCAGCGCCTTGTTCTGCCCCAGCTTCATCACGTGGCTCCCCACCACCGCATCCGCGGAGCGCCCCGAGAGCGCGTATCCGCGCACCAGTCCACCCACCAGGTTCCCCACGACCGCGTCCGCGTGCGCCATTCCGCCCGTCGCGGACCACCCCACGGCGAACCACCCCGCGGTTGCCGGACCCGGCCACGCCTCCACAGCCATCTGCACGTTTCCGGACGGCTTAGGGGGGTTCCAGTGCAGGAGGAGGCTGGGGGGAGAGCGGGCGGAATGACGGGGGGAAGGTGGGGAGGAAAGGGGGAAGGAAGGGGTGGAGAGTGAACGGCCACGCCTCCACAGCCATCCGCACGTTTCCGGACGGCTTGGGCGGGTTCCAGTGCAGGAGAAGGCTGGGGGGGGGAGGGGGGGGGGGGGGGGGGGGGGGGGGGGTTTTGGTGAGAGCAGGGGGGAGGAGGGGAAGGAGGGGGAAGGAGGGGGAAGGAGGGGGAAGGGGGGGCGGGAGTGAGTGGCTGTGCCTCCGCCCATGAGCGAGTATCCGCGCACCATTCCCGCCACAGGTTCCCCACCGCCGCGCCCGCCACTTCTTGGCTTTCAGTTTGACGAAGAACTTGTAACCCGCCTTCGCCGACTCACGACAACCTTGGGAGTACCGTCCCGTGCCTTTCCCCCGCGTCCCCTGTTCCCCCCCTGTTCCACTTACTAATGGGCTTTCAGTTTGACGAAGAACTTGTAACCCGCCTTCGGGGACTCGCGACAACCTTGGGGTTTGCGGCCCTCGGGAGTACCGCCCCCAGGAGTGCCGACTCCGGGAGTGCCGACCCCGGGAGTGCCGACCGCGGGTGTGCCGCCCACGGGAGCACCGCCCACGGTAGTCCCGACCCCGGGAGTGCCGACCGCGGGAGTGCCGACCGCGGGAGTGCCGACCGCGGGAGTAGTGGGTTTAGGAGTGCCGACCCCAGGCAACCCTCCCGTAGATGACTCTTTCTTGACACTGCCGTCCATGCCCGCGCCGGGGGCCAGCTTGGGCGGAAGCGGAGCCACGGGGGAAACTGGGGAGGCCTCGGGGGGGACAGGGGAGGCCTTGGGGGTTGGCGCGGGCACAGCTCCGCCCGTTGGGTCTTCCGCCTCCGCGCGCCTGCAGGACATGTCCGCTGTTGCCGTTCCGCTGAGTAGGGGGAGGGGCAAGGGGGAAGGGCGAAGGGGGATGGCGGGAGGTGGGGTAGGAAATGGGAGAAGGGGGAAGGGTTGGGGGAAAGGAAAATATTAAACGGGTTGGCGCAGGAAGGCACGGGGAGATTAGTCTGGCACAAGTAGGGGGAGAAGGCAGGGTGAGGCCAAGAAAGGACGGCGGAAGGGGGGCGATAGGTGCGTGGAGAAGAGTCACTAGAAGAGACAGAAACACGCCTTCTGTAGCGCGAAGCGTTGTTACATGATTTACTGTAGCACCTTGCTTGTTCTAAAATACAAAACTATTTTCTTCAGTTCAGTTACACATCACACGCGGGACTTACACGTTCTCCCCGTGAAATGCGAACTCGCTCGTCCCATCGGCCGCGTACGCCCAGATCAGCGTGTTGGGGCCGTTCATGTTCACCGGAGCCAGCCCGTCGGTCCCGCGCCGCGCAAACCTGCGCGCAAGGGGAATCGGGAGGGGGGACGTGGCGGCGACGATGGAAGAAAGAACGGTTCGTGCTTGCGATACGACTCCACATGCTTACATGCTTGCACCTCTATGACTTCTTCAGCCCTCATGTTGAGCCGACAATCAAACTGAGCCTTATTCTAGAACCAGTTTGGTCATTTCCTTCTTCAAACTCACTTGATGATCTTCGTGCCGTCCTGTCGCGTGACCATCCCCCAATTCGCGCCCAGCGCGATTGACGCGTTCGGCACCACGAGAGCCGCATCCTCCCCGCGCATGCTGTACATTTGCGCATTTCCGCCGGGTAAATTACCCACGATCGCGTCCGCCGGGAACATCTCCCCGTCGCGGGACCATCCCACGGAGAACCACCCCTTGGCGACGCCCCAGCCGGCTCGCGCCTCAAGCGCCATCATCGATATTTCCCCCGCGCCGGGCTCGCGCCAGTGGAACAGGAACCTGCGGGGGAGGAGGGAAGCGGGGAAGTGGGGAAAGCGGACAGGTGGGAGGTGGGGGAAGCGGAAAAGTTGGGGATGGACGGGGGGAGAGGCGGAGAGGATGGGGGAAACGGAAAGGAGGGGGTGGAAGCGCAAGTCAGGAGAACTTGCGGTGAAACGCAACCTCTCGCGCGCCGCGGAGCAATCAGTGTCTATCTGGGTCAAACAAACCAGGGGGAAGTTCGCACAGCTGTCACCAACTCATGTAAAACTTTCGCTCACCCCCTATTTTTCAACGTCGTCTGAAAGTCGTAACCCTTGAGCGACGACGGTTCGCAGACGGGAGTCTGTGCGACGACTCGGGGGAGAGAGGTTGCAAGGCCGAGGGTGACGAAGACGAGGACGAGGAGGGAGGAGCGGGTAGGGAGTAGAGCGGACACGCCGCGTTGGCGCGCCATGAGTATCGGAGTGATCATTAACGGTGCGCACTATTAGTGAGGATATGAGATACGTAGGGCTAGTCTCCTGCGAGTCAGATGGTCGATACACAACACAAGCTGGACGATTGAGAGGGTTATTTGAGACAGGAGGACATCTAAGACTTATCGTTCCGACGGTGCTTGCTTCCTCCTGCTGCTTCGAGTTGCAGTGTGGGGCGGCTGGTTCGATTCGCTCTCGCTGGCGCTTTTCGTTCTCTTCTACTCTAGTCCCTACTTCGCTTCTACTCTCTCACCAGCTCCTCTCACGTGCGTCACCGTTTCTCGAGCCGTGGCTGATAAGCTGAGAATCTCTGAGCCAATGGATGTCGAGAGCGAGCCCCTCTCATTACGGGCCAAGTGGTGTCGGTGTGAGCAGCCGGGGACGTGCTTGCTTGATTCATCCTATTAGCGGTGGTGGTTGTAGTAGGATATGTGGGGCAGAGACAGGATAGCACCAGGACCAGGCGCCGTGAACTCAGGAGAGAGCAGCAGCGTGCATTCGAATTGATGGCGTTTCGGATTGAGAGAAGGGAAGGGCATGATAAAACCTGCAGCACGCAGGCGAATTTCTGTGCATTACAGGATGCGATTCGGGTTTGACTGGTAGTTGCGACGCGCTTCAATGTTCCTACCGAACCGAAAGGTATGGAGCGACTCGTGGGGCACCGCTGTCGTTTTCCCGGAATCTCGAACCAAAGCTACTGCTTTGGCATCACTGGCGAAGTACCTTCCCGATGGAATCCTGGGTTTCGCAAACAGCGCGAGCAGGGCGATAACGAGCGAACTGAACTTGCGAATAAGAAGAAGCGCATGCTACAGATGCTCAAACCAAACCAGCGCCTCGAACCGCATTTCGCACCCCTGAATGCTTGGTAGTGTTCTCAATATACCGCTGCTTTATCTTCCTCGTATAACTCTTGCCATACTCCTTCAAGCTTCAAACTTTTAGCTGAATCACACATATGAATCTTCCCACCTTGAGAATCACAAATATAAATCTCGTTATGAACCGCTCCACTTGATGGACCATAGTCTGCTGTTGTTCCACTCAATCTTGCAGATAACTATACAACTTGAAAACAAGCCTATAAATAGATTTTGCTTAAGAGTATAGTAAACAGCATAATCTCCTGTTAGGGTAACCAGGCTGGGTTAGATTTCCATGCTCTGCTGCAACTTACCCTGAGTTAGCAATAAACCACATGTCTCATGTATGGATGCTTCACATCGTATCGCGACCACCTTTCACCCGAAAGGAGCTCGCTTGGGTTGCACGACCCCTCCGTTACCCCCACAGTTGTGACAAATCCCCCAGTAAAACTCCCAGAGCTTTTTCCAAATCGCCCACCGGCGCGCCCTCCTCGCCACCCTGTGTTCTTGGTCATACGCGCCGCACTCGCACGACTGACACCCACATCCTCCCTCATTATCATCATGATTATCATCATCGTCGTCATCGTCATCGTCGTTCTTATCACCGCCGTCGTTACAGCCCATGCTACAAGGCCTGGGCGTTCTGCTCTGCGGCGCACGGATGATCTGCGGAGGGTAGTGGCATGAGTAGTCCACAATCGCAATGCCCCTGGTGGGAATCGAGAGCAGGGTGGGAAAGAGAGCAGGTGGTTTGGGCGACTTGTGAGTCGACTCAGAGGGATAATCTGCGGAGGGTAGTGGCATAAGTAGTCCACAATGGCTATGCCCCTGGTGGGAATCGAGAGCGGGGTGGGAAACATTAAAAAAAAAAAATGCAGGTTCCCCTCTTGAACAGCTACAGGTTATAGACACAGAGAGTGCGCACATTGCACATGCACACTCACATGGCATATGCACACTCGCATGGCGGCGCCGTGGTATGAGAGCGTGGTCATGGCGTTACAAGTGTGGCCATGCATTCAAGAGAACAAACACCACATAGGCACACAAGAATGGCACATGCAGACTCACATGGCGGCGCCGTGGTAGGAAAGCGTGGTCATGGCATTGCGCGAGTGCGCCCATACCACCCAGCTCTTCCCCTCAATGTGGAATATCGACTGCGACCCCGTTCCGTTCTCCCGAGAAAACCTGAAGGGAGGGGTGACGGAGGGGGGAGGAGGGAGGGGGGGGAGAGAGAGTCTGAGAGAGAGAGTCCGAAAGAGATATTGTGTGTGTGTGTGTGTGTGAGAGAGAGAGAGAGAGAGAGAGAGAGAGAGAGAGAGATAGAGAGAGAGAGAGAGAGTGAGAGAGAGAGAGAGAGAGAGAGAGAGAGGCAAAATGGGTAATGCAAAACGCGAAGACAGGGCGAGCCTGCAGCGGCATCACTCTCTTGACGATAGTAGAGCAATCCGGCACCACCTCAACAGCCAAGTTGACTTCTAAGTAAACTCAAAAGTCAACTCAGAAGTCAACTCCAGCGGCATTCCTCACTTGACGATAGTAGAGCAATCCGGAGCCGCCTCAACAGTCTTGTCAAACCCGAGCGAGAAATTCATGGTGGGGAACACCTGCGTTCGCCGGTAACCAGTCATTTCGTACGCAGCTACACCCGGCGTGTTACCAATCACCGCATCCGCGGGGGCCATCTCGCCGTTATCGGACCAGCCTATACCGAGCCAGCCCGACCCCGCGTAGCTGTCTTGCGTCGCCTCAAGAGCCATGTGTACCGTGCAGTTTTCCACGGTCCAGTGCAGAATGAGCCTGCCACGACACACATGCAACGGGAGCAGAGGTTCGAGAGAATGACTTGAGAGTTCATTTGCGTCGCCTCGAGAGCCATGTGCACCGTGCAGCCTTCCACTCACAACACCACCAGGCACACGAAACCACCATCACGGGAGCAGCAGACTTTAGAAACAGTGTCTTGAAGAGTTTATTCCCGCGGCCACATTCAAGTGCCAGGAAATGAGGAAAAGCGAAGCATTTAGGACCAGGTATGTGGCGTACGTGGGACCAGATTAGAAGACGTACTTTGAGTCGTAGAGCTGCGCAGAGGTGACCTTTCAGTCGACTCAAAACTCACCTAAAAAAGATGGCGCACATAGGATCAGAGTCAGCACGTACTTAGAGTCGTAAAGCTGGGCAGAGTAATTATAACCCGGGAGAGTAGATGGCGGGCACGCGTTACCCATCACCACCTCTTCGCACTCCTTCTCCTCTTCGCACTCCTTCTCCTCTTCCTCCTCGTCATCCCCCCCCTTCCCCTCCCCCTCCCCCGAGGAGGACGGCGGAGGATAACCGGGCGCAGCGGTGCTCGGATTGCGCGGATAGCCTCCCCCCTGCTCGCCGCCGCCCCCGCCGCTGCTGCCGTACTCAGGGTTTGTATATGGCGGCGGAGGTTCGGAAGGATCGGAAGGATCGGAAGGATCGGAGGGTTCGGAAGGTGCGTAAGGCGCGGAGGGGGGATCATCGTAAGCGGGGTCCTGTTGGGGATCTTGCTCGTACCCGGGTTCCTGTGGAGCCGCTTGCTTCCTTGGAGTGTTCCCGCTGCCGCCGCTCGGATTGGGCTTCTGGCTCGCCGGTTGCTTCTTCGGGGTGTTCCCGCTACTCGATTTTGGCTGCTTGCCATAACCACCTTCGTTAGTAGGTTTAGAGGGTGAGCTTTCCCTTCCGCCGCCTCCTGCCGTCTCCTGAGTCGGGTCAAACGGCGCGCCATCTCCGTTATCGTCGCTGGTAGGAGGGTCTGCAAGGTTCGAGTCGTTATCTGCGGGATTCGAGCCGTCATTTGTAAAATCGTCATCGCTGGGCGAAGGTTCTTTATCTGTCGCAGGCGGGTCATCAGTTGTAGCAGGAGGGTCAGCAAAGTCAGAGTCGTTATCTGCGGAATTAGAGCCGTCATTTGTAGAACCGTCATCAGTAGGCGGGTCATCGCCTGTAGCAGACGGGTCATCGGCGGTAGAAGGCGGGTCGGCTGTAGCGGGCGGGTCGGCTGTAGCAGGTGGGTCAACGACTGGAGCTCCAGAGTCGGCGTTCGAGCTGCGATTGGCGGGTGAATGATCCACAAAAGGCTCTTTTTGCGTGGGCAGCCCGTAATTACCGCCTCCATCGCCGCCGCCATCGCCGCCGTCGCCGCCTGAGCCTCCTTGCCCACTAGGCACTTCTTGGGTATCCGACGGGCCTTGACTATCGGTCGCGTTATTCTTCTCGCCATTCGCTCCGCCTTTTCCGCCGTTATCTGCGTCAGACGTGCTTGGATCGGTGAAACTCCAGTCCCACATGCCGTCGTCTCTGCTCCTGCCACTGCCACCTCCTTCTTCCGTTGTGCTTCCGCCACCACCGCTGCTGCCGCTCTCTTTGGTGGTCGAGCCCTTGCTATAGTCACCGTCGGGCGAAGTTTCAAGCTGCTTGTTAGTAACGGGTCCGTCTACGGCGGGGTCGACTATATCGAGAGGAACATCTTCTGACGTGGCGCTTTGAGCATATGCCGCACCCGCGGGCGTGATGTGACTGCCTAGCGTAGCGACGGGAAAGGATGCCACCAATGCGACGGAACAGAGAACGAGAAGGCACCGCCATGCTTTGAAATGTCTCTGTCGCGAAATCGATCTCGATCCTTCATGCTGCGCCATCGGAAACTAGTGCTAGGTCCTTGCTGCTCCCTTACCCTGTATGCTGCTGCATGCTTGACGACAACAAAGCTACAAAGTATTATTCCTAACAGCTATTAGCTATGTGGGTTTCGCAAAGGCTGTAGGCTCTAGTCTATGTGGGATGTGGCAAGGCTGACTGAATCGTTTCTATTCCTGGACGAAGTTTCACCGCCAAACTGAACGTCCTGTAAGTCTCGCATTCTGGATGCTGAATGGACCACGAGCACAGACGTCGTTTGCTCTGCTCGACGAAGCTTGTTCCGTAACAGCGCGTTTCCTTGTCTGTGCGGATGGCGAAGGAACCCTTGCACCGACAGGTGGTGCGTGCCAGAGTGGTTAGGGTAGTTATCACCGACCACGAGCAGAGGTGGACACTAAACCAGGTGACGGCAGTGCAAGTGCCGGTGGAATCGTGCAGCCGTCACATATTTCGTTGAACGAGAACCGAGTCGTCAAAATTGGCCCCTCCCTTGTTGGTTCCTCCTATGAAATGCTAGCCAAGGGCTTGGGTAATGGTTGGTGGGTGCTGAGAGGGTGTACTGTAGTAGTTTGAAATGTCACGCGACTCGATCTGAAATGTCTCATCGAAGCGCGTTTATCTCATAGCAGAGGGGCGTGGTTGAAGTCACATCGAAGCGCACGTCACGTTCCCTAAGGTTGTGTCTCGTTTGGACCTCTCTACTCGATGGATGCCACGTCGGAACCCCAGTGGCTAGAATTGACTGCCACGACGAGCCCGTCGGTGCGTGCACAGCGTGGGTGACCTGGTTCGCGAGGAAAGTACTCGTTACTCGATACATATAACAAACACATTCTGGGAAAATCCGTTGTCCCATAAAACTGAACAGCATTGTCAAAATCAATTTCGATGCCTTGCCTATTCCACCAACAAATGCGGCCATTGCACTACAACTAAATAAGCCTACCCCCCATATTATGGTACAGCATGGCTACAGCTCTAGTAGCTGAACCATGGTCATGTGCATCTTGCCATCATCTCTTCTATGCTTGCTACTTGCTCATCAGTAGGTGTTCCCACACCCCATTCTTCATAAGATGTCATACCCTCTGGTAATGGAGCCACGTCTCCCACAGCATGGCTCGACAGAATGTTCTTGAACACAGGCTCCTTGGTGCTTGAGCCTGTTCCCCCCAGCTTGACATTGCTGAGGGAGATGCCAGTGCACGGTACCGTATCGCTACACTCCATGTCCATTGCATACCTGCATTAATCGAATAAGAGAGGTGAAAGCGTATTGTACGAAGTCAGCATAAGCAACTGGAACAATGTGCTTTTGAGTCAACTAGAACAACGTGCTTTTATCCTACCGAAAAGCCACTCACTTGGAGGCGGTGCCGTAGACATCCGTGTACGAGATGTTCACCAGCGCCACGTTGTGGGGCGATGGCTCGCAGGGGAAGTCCTGATTGTCGTCACAGTAGAACTGCTGGGTGTTGGTGGGGAATAAGACACAAGGAGGGGTTACGGCCTCTGCTGACCCTGCAGTACTGTGTGAAGAGTTGGTACCTTGGTAGTGTTGTGAAGAGTTGCAAGCATGGGCGGGAGTGAGTGAGGGCAAGCAGCAGACTGTACCTAAGAGCAGGAGACAAGGATTCAAATCAAGCAGAAACGCGGAAGGCAGCGCAGAGACTGAAAACAGCCAGCATGAAGAGTTCTGGTTGTGAAAGGAGGTGTCTAGACTGGATTACCTGATCAAGTGTAATCGCCCGTTCTATGTTTGTCATGTATACATTCTCGTACTGTACATTCCGCACCACTCCCAAGCCGCCCTGCCACGTCTTGATCCTCAGCCCATTCGACAGATCCGATAGAATCAGATCTTTGAAGCTCACATCCGACACGCACGCCACCGCACCCCCAGCTCCCAAACTCCCAATGCTAATCCCGTGCCCTGACGTGGCGATGAGATTCCGGACCGTCACGTTGGCCACTGCCTGGCTGCCACGTGCCACCAGTGACACGTCATCATCTCCTCCGTGGAAGGTGCAATTCTCAATGAGCGCGTGGCGCACGCCCAGGAGTTTAAGACTGTCCGTGTTGGGCGACTCGTCAGGCGCGTTGGTGGTTAATCTCCTCACCCACAGCCAGTCGATGCCGTAGGAGAAGACATGGTACATGGGGGGGTTGCTGGGGGATGGGGGGAGAGAGGGGGGAGGGGTGGGGGAAGTGGACAGCGGATGAACACGTGGTGCATGGAGGAAGGAGGCAACAGGGGTGGAAGGGCGAGGAGGTGCCACAGGAGAACACGTGGTACATGGGGGGGTTGCTGGCGGATGGGGATGGGGGAGGAGGAGGGAGGGGAGCGGGCAGAGGAGGGGAGAGGAGGGGTGAGAAGGGGGTGAGAAGGGGTGAGGAGGGGTGAGGAGCGGGAGACGGCGCCACAGGAGAAGACATGGTACGTGGGGGGGTTGCTGGGGGATGGGGAAGAGAGAGGGGGGAGGGGTAAGAGGGGAGGCGAGGGGGGAATGAGGAGCGCACGATGCTGCAGAATGCTACTCACCGCAGCGCCACGCCGTCAAGAATGACCTCGCGGCAGTTGATCAGCGACAGCAGGTGCGGCCTGTCGTGTGCGCTTGTATCCCAGTACCCCTCGCCGTTGCCGTCGAGGCTGCCACTACCGCGTATGACCAGCCCCGTTATCCCTACGAACCGGAACATGCCGTTACTCGCCACACCGATTTTATCCTCGTTAATGTACAGCGACGGCTCGGGATAGCCCTCCGCGGTTTTGGGACCGTAGATCGTCGCGTCGTCGATTTGGAGCGTCAAACCGGCGCCGCACGATCCGTTCACCGTGATCGAACGGCTGAGGTAGTACTTTGCGCTGTTTCCGTCTGCCTCTCGGCTCTGCTCCGCCAGCACACGGTTGAGCTCCGCCAGTCTGCGCCTCCGCTCCGCCAACCTTCTCTCCGCCAGCCCGCGGTTCTTTTGCGCCAACCCGCGATGGTTGAGCAGCCACTGCATCGTATCGCTAACCGAGGCCGCGCCGCTTCCGCCGCTTCCCCCGCCGTTGTTGCCGCCGCCTCCGCCGTTGCTGGAACCCTTCAACGCGTCCACGTTAGCGATTGAATTATCGACGTTAACGTTAACGCTAACGTCTGGCATTGTGACGTTCACGACCGGCGGCAGATGGGGCATGTTATCCGCGGTATTGTTGGGATCGCTATTCGGGGACGAGTCGTTGCCTGATGTCGTGTCAATTCCCTTGCCAGCGGCACTGTCGCTGGTGCTTTTCGTACTAGCGATTCTGCCTGAATCCGTCGCACCGCCATCCTTGGATGATGTTTCCGCGGAAGAGCTTCCCCCGGAGGATCCGTCCGCGGATGGCGGAGCGACGAGCACGCGGACGCGCACGTGTTCCGCCTCCGCGAGCTTGCAGGCGGCGTCAAAGGCGCGGCGGAAAGCGCCCCAGCTATCCCCGCGGCCGTCGGGTTGCGCGCCGTAGTCCGCCACGTGGAAGGTCGCGGCGGAGTCGTCCGGGGGTAGCGGCGCAACTCCCGCGTACTCGGCGGGCCAGGAGGGCGGCGGAGGGAGGGAATCGGCCGACGACGAGCTCTTCGCTGTAACGGGGATAGAACGATAGAGGGGGCAACATGAGCATACAAGATAGTCATATCACGATTTCTTTACCCACATGGTTGTGCAGGAGTATTGGCGGGTGGAATACGGCGGAGGCTGAATCTAAATGGACTGGAATTTCAACATAGGGAGGGTGGGATTCTGATCGAGGACGAGCGGAGACGGATGGGTGAAGGGCGCGGCGAGAATGAGCGGAGTATTGAGATGCATCGGATGCCGACAACCATAGGGAGTGAGCGCATGCTGAAAGCAATGGGCGGTGGAAGATTTAGTTCGTGCCTCGCGCCTCGCGCTGACGGCAGTGGGTTGGAGCTTTACGAACAGGAATGGCTACGTCGGAGCTTACCGAGAGAAAGCAGTGAAAAGGCCACGTGGCAGAGGTTGAGTGGCCTTTGGGGATCTACAGTACCACCTGAACTCGAAACTTCACGAAACAGGACATGCCTTACCAAGAGAGAGTAGTGGAAGGGTCGCGAGGCAAAAGAGAGCAACTGCGCCTGTAGTAAATAAACGACGTGCTGACGGTGGCGATAATGCGGCTTTTCCCATGGCTGCTGTTTAACACAGTTGAATGAGAAAGTCAAGGTCGAAGCAGAGTGATGGACGACGACGCCCTGAACCACAATGAGTAACAGTAGGCGCGGGTTTGACGAGTAATGGATTACTATATTTCGACAGAGCCGCCTCTGAATCCGTTCTAATGGGGTTACTGCCGTATCCGAGCATACATAGCTTTTATGTGAAGGACATCAACTTCATGAATGTGATTGTGAGTTTCGCTGGTTGTGAAGAGGCGAATCTGGCTTAACTTGCGAGGAACGTTCGTCGAAGAATAAGCGGAGGAGCCGTGTCCCGCCTTTTGGCTCAATGAGTGCTGAGAACTTTCAGTGGTTGCCTTGTGAATGACGAACAACACTGTCCGTCCCTCTGACGAGTGTTGATGATGCTGGACGGTGTAGTCTTGTTGAGTATGCTTGGACCATTTTCGCAGCCAACTGGAGGGCAATGGTGCGGGGTGAGGAGAAGGAGGTGGCATTTGCTCTGTCGCTTCCGTGTCGCGCAATCTGGATGAATGGCCGCTTCGCGGCGTGCGGTTCGGTCACTGCGCCTCGAGCAGTCAACAGGTTCTTCCAGCGGTGAACGGGTCGCATGCGATTTCAGAGCCTGCGTCGCACACTTCTGCAGAAGACGATTAGCCAATAGGATGGCTAAACGCCGCGTGAAGGTGACAGACTCTGTCGCAACGCAATTGTAGGTGGCCGGCGAGCCAATAGGAAAAAAACACTAGTAGGAGCGAAGTTTCGAAGGGCTTTCTTCTACTAAATTTCAGATAATCCGCGAAAACAACTCTCACTAGAACTAAGATAAGTACACATTTCAGTCTGAAAGATTATGTACCGTAATGCTGCAATCATGCAATCATTGCAGCACTGGCTACCCTTGGTTGATGGAGCTGAGAACCACCTCCCTTTCCATAAGTAACAAATTCTGGAGAGCAAACAGCACAGGGGGCCAAGCACAACAAATGCCACGCAAACACCAGAGCAACATCAATGTACGGTAAAGCAAGCTGCCAGATAATGAGGCACAAAAAAATATTATCCGAAGACGAGACCCACCTGGAGCTGCTGTGGAGTGAAGAGTTGATGTAGTGTGCCCTGGGCCACCAGAGCTGCAACATCAGTTGCGTCCATGACCTCCCCTGCCGCTGCTGGATCCACATGCACTGATGGCTCCAGCTGCTGCGCCATAAACACCCGCACCTGCATAAAAACGAGCGTGACAATAAATGTGGGTGGAGATTGGATACAGACTTGGGTTATGACAGGAACAGATGCCTGCACGAGATACTAGCATCGATAAGGCCAAATGCAACCTATGCATGTAAAGATAAGAGTCGCACACAAAACTCAACGCCCGTACACCCAGGGATAGGAACACACAAGCCCAAACCTTTCATTCTGATATAATAGACACACACAGCTACACCCACCTCCTGGCAGCGCAAGGCAAGTGTGGGAAGGCAGCACACTCGGCACAGCCGGCGCATGAGCCACGGCGCAGGCTCTGCACCCCGAGCCTCCGCTGCTGCGGTGCCAAAGCTGTCCACGGTGGTTCGCGAGAGGCTTGGACGGTGAGTTGGTGGGTTGGTGAAGGCAGCACAGCGCACCACGTGCATGCGAGCTGCAGGGTCCATGTGAGGCAACTCGGCTGGGAAAAGAGGGGAAGAGAGGGGGAAATGGAGAGAGGGAGAGAGGGGACCGGAGAGGGAGTGAGTGCAGGTGCACAGCACACGACGTGCACGCGAGCAGCAGGGTCCATTTGAGGCAACTCGGCTGGGTGGGTAACAGGGAGAGAGGGAGAGAGGGAGAGAGGGAGAGGAAGGAGTGTGGGGGGAAAGGAAAGGAGAGAGCACATAGAAGCAGCACAGCACACCACGTGCTTGGGTCCGGCTGGGTCCATGTGAGGCAACTCGGCTGGTGAGGTGATAGGAAGAGGGAGAGAGGGAACGAGTGCATGGAGGCAGCACAGCACACCACGTGCATTCGAGCAGCAGGGTCGGCAGCAGCAGTTACGCTGGGGGAGGAAACAGTGAAGTTAGGAGAGAGGGAGGATGAGCACCAGAAGAAGCGGAGGAGGAGAAGAGGATTGAAAAGGCGGTTGCAGAAAAGGGATGGCAATGGGTGAAAGTGCAATCGGGCAGGTGCGAGCAGCAATGCACACATTGCTCCTACCTAACCAACCTCTCCCCTCCTGTCACTGCTGCTTGCCCTCCTGTCCTTCTGCCTAGTTATTGAAGCACAACGCACCTTTGACAACACGGGCCATGATGCGCACAGCAGGGCTCTCCACGCCCACACTCGCTCCCTCACTCGCGCCCTCCTCCTCCCCTCTGCCGGCCAGGCAGCGAATGGCGAGCGTGAGAAGGCGCGCGTCGGAGGGGTGAACTGCCACGTCCACCTGAGAGACGAGAGGGGGAGAGAGAGGGACAACGGGGGGGGGGTGTGGGGGCGAGTGGGGGGAGAGCGAAGGGAAGCAGAGAATGGCGAGCGTGAGAAGGCAGAGGGGTGTACTGCCACGTCTACGTGATTCACGGAGAGAGAGGGGGAAGGAGTGGCAGGGGGGTGGAGTGGGGAAGGTAGGGGGAAAGCAGAGAAAGCAGAGAAAGCAGAGCTAATGATGGAGGAGAGTCGGAAAGGTGCACTGCCACGCCCAGGGTGAGTCCGAGGGGAGGGGTGCGCACTACTTCTCAGCACTTCTCCCGGTAGTGCACACTTCTCAGCACTGCCGGGAGGAATCGCTTTGAGCGAGAGCACTGAGCATCACAGCACAGCACACTGCTTCCCTGCACTAGTACTCAAACCACCACACTCACCCTGACTTGCCGTGCCTCTGCCTCTTCATCCCCCACGCATGCCATGAGCGCCGAATGCATGGCGGCACACAGAGAGGCATAACCACCCGAAAAACACAACACACTGCTTCCCCCTACTTTAGTTCCCAAGCCACTACACTCACCCTGACTTGCCGTGCCTCTGCCTCTTGCTCCCCCACGCACGCCATGAGTGCCGAGTGCATGGCGGCACACAGGGAGGCATCGCCGGGCACGAGAGCCCCTGAGGGGGCCAGCACCGCCACACACGCCACCACCACGTGCTCGCTGCCCTGCTGCCGCTGCTGGTGGTGGGGTTGTTGCTGCTGTGGGGTGACTTGAAGGCGCATGGCTGAGGAGGATTCTCCTGGTGGGGATGGGACGGTGGGGGAGTGCGGGTGGAAGGGGATTGAGGGGAAGAGTGAGTGCATAGCGGCACACAGAGAGGCGTCTCCTGAGACGAGAGCCCCTGAGGGGGCCAGCACCGCCACACACGCCACCACCACGTGCTCCCTGCCCTGCTGCTGCTGCTGCTGCTGCTGCTGCTGGTGGTGGTGGTGGTGGTGGTAAGGTTGCTGTTTTGGGGTGACTTGAAGTCGCATGGTTGATGAGGCTTCCCCTGGGGATGGTGGGAGAGACGTGAGGGTGGAAGGGGAGAGCGGGTGACAGCAGGAAGGAGAAGAGAGCACGTAGGGAAATGTTATCTGCAGCAGCTGCATGCCAATGGAGGCCAGAGCCAGCGGTTCATTGCAAGACGGACGGAGAAGAGAGAAGGGACGAGGAGAGAAGGGAAGGGGAGAGATAGGAAGCAGAGAGAGCAACAAAGGACGTACTCTGCAGCAGCTGCATGCCAATGGAGACAGCCTGACTGGCCAGTGCTAAGAGGTCTGCACGCTCCTTGTCCGCTTCCCCCTCCTCCTGCCCTTGACCACCCATTTGCCCGCCTCCCTGCTGCCCCTGTTCCCTCTCCTCCCTCCGCTCCGCAGCTGCTGCTGCTGCCGTGGCCCAACCACGGTACGCCACGTCAGCAGCGATGTAATCCACCTGGACCAATGGGAGCGATGGTGACCGGTGAGGGATGGGGAGTGGGGGTGATGAGGGAAGGGGAGGACAACGCGGAACGGGACGGATGCCGGGGAATGAGGAGATGATGTTATAGGATCTGTGTGAAAGCCACTGAAGATACCACAACGTACCACAAGCTAGTTTTTGAGAATTCTCAAAAACCAATCTGTGTGGAAGCCACTGAAGATACCACAACATACCACAACATACCACAACGTACAAACAAGAGACGCCGTACCCAGAAGTCAAACTCGCTCAACTCCACGCTTTCCTCTTCCTCCTCATCTATTTCCTGCTCCTCTTGCTCCCCTTGCTCCTCCCCCTTCTTCTGGCCTTGCCCCGCCTCCATCTCTGCGTGAATGCCTGCCACTGTGTCTGCCAGCAGGGCGGCAACGGAGCGCCCTGATTGGCTGGACGGGCTGCCACTGCTGCTGCCGCCCTCTGCATGTGCTGCCAGGAGCATGGCGCGCAGCAGAAGATTCCTGAAAGGAGGGCGTGCGAGCAAGGACAGCGAATGGAGGGGAGAAGATGAGGGATGAAGGGAGAGCAAAACCAGTTCTCTAGAACAGCACCTCTTCAGAACAATGTCACCAAAACCATACCATTCAGTGCAACCACCCACTTGGCCATTCCTAGCCATCCACCCTCCATACTGCATCGCCTTTCTCCCACAGTACCTCCCCTGCCCATCTCCCCAACCCTCCCCTCTCACAACCCTCCTCCCTCTCGCTCCATGCTCTGTTCTCTTCTCCTCCTCTTACTCACCCATGCTGCAGGGCCAGTCGCTGCATCGTCCTCCTCTCCCTGCCCCACTCCGCACTGCCCACTGTCGCCGGCGCAGTGGGGTCCGTCACTGCCCACTCAAACGCCGCCACCTGTCCCCGAAGATCCGCCAGCACCGCTCTCGGCCAATCAGACGCCGGCAGGACCCCGGGGTCGGACCAATGGGAGCACTTGGAGAGGAACCTGGTGGGGTGGGGGGCGGGAGGGGGAGTGGGGAAGGGAGGTGGAGGGGAGGGGGTGGGGAGGGGTTGGGGGGAGGAGAAGTGAGAGGGGGAAGGGGATAAGAAGGGGAATGGGGAAGCGGATGAGAAGGGGAGATGGTGTCCAGGTATGGGAAAATGGATTATGGGCATGGGGAAAAAGAGGGGAACAACAAGGGAGCAACAGGAGAGCAACAGTGGAGCAACAATGGGAACCGATCAAAAACAGTGGGTGGAGCCAAGACGTATGGGTAGGTGCGCAGTGCCAGTGTACCTGTGCGCAGTATGGTTGGCATGCGAATGGGTGAGGAGAGGCCATACCTGTTAAGCCCCTCCTCTCCTGTCCACATGCCAACCATACTGTGAATGAGTGAGGACAGGAGCGGTGAATGTGCGCGCACCTGTGCAGCATGGTGGGGAGGGGCGCACCTGTGCAGCATGGTGGGGAGGGGCGCACCTGTGCAGCATGGTGGGGAGGGGCGCACCTGTGCAGCATGGTGGGGAGGGGCGCACCTGTGCAGCATGGTGGGGAGGGGCGCACCTGTGCAGCATGGTGGGGAGGGGCGCACCTGTGCAGCATGGTGGGGAGGGGCGCACCTGTGCAGCATGGTGGGGAGGGGCGCACCTGTGCAGCATGGTGGGGAGGGGCGCACCTGTGCAGCATGGTGGGGAGGGGCGCACCTGTGCAGCATGGTGGGAACAGAGTCAGGGCCGGAGAGCGGCAGGTGCAGACACAGCGCCTCCACTGTCCGCCTCTTCGCCTCCACACTGGCGAGACAAGGGGAGGACGGATGGAGAGAGAGAGAGAGGGCAAAGACCCGGAGAAGGGGAGGAAGGAGTTGAGAGAAGCCGGTGGGCGGGTATTAGGAAAACAATACAGTGGGAGGGGAAAGAAAGGTCGAGGAGAGTGGGAAACGAAGCGAGTGAGTGAAGGAAGGTCAACCGAGAGTGTCAGGGGGAGAGCGTGGGGGGGAGCTGTTAGGTCTTGAGTGGACCCAAGATTCGCTCACAGCAGTTGAAGAGGGGAAGGGAACAACTTCACCACTACAGCCAGGGAGTTTTTGAGAATTCTGAAAAACTTCCTGCAGGCTCACCAGCAGCACCATCACAGGAGCAGGACCCAAGATTCGCTCACAGCAGTTGAAGATCACAGGAGCCTACCTGTCTGTCTTGCGCTGCTCGAAGAGCTGTAGGAAGAAGTCAGAGGCGAGGGAGGGCGTGAGCAGCAGCTGAGTCTTTCCTTATTGCACACGGGCTCTGCTTGCAGCAGCAACAGCAGCAGTAACAGCAGCAGTAACAGCAGCAGTAACAGCAGCAGCAACAGCAGCAGTAACAGCAGCAGCAACAGCAGCAGCAACAGCAGCAGTAACAGCAGCAGTAACGTCACACACCTGCTTTGAGAGCAGCACACCGTCGCACAATGGCCACGCACCTGTCTGTCTTGCGCTGCTCGAAGAGTTGAAGGAAGAAGTCAGAGGCGAGGGAGGGCGTGAGGAGCAGCGAGGCATAGAGCGGCGTGAGATGGTCCCTGCGCTGCGCTGCTAGCAGCACACAGTAGCTGATGAGGAGACGAGTGAGGGGCGTACGGATGGTGTGAAGGGGAGAGGAGAGAGCATGGGAAATGGGAAAAAGAAGGGAGGGCGTGAGCAGCAGCGAGGTATAGAGCAGTGTGAGATGGTCCCTGCCAGCCGAAGAAAGTAGCTGATGGGATGGGAAGACGAGAGGGGAGCATACAGATGATGCAATCGGACGAGGCGAGAGAATGAGGGAAGAAAGAAGAGAAATGGGAAAAAGGGACAACTTGAGTAGTAGAGAGGAAATGCCATGCACCAGGTATGAAATGCACCAGGTATGAAATGCACCAGGTATGAAATGCACCAGGTATGAAATGCACCAGGTATGAAATGCACCAGGTATGAAATGCACCAGGTATGAAATGCACCAGGTATGAAATGCACCAGTGACACTCACATGTACAGGACGACGTCTCCCGACGTGTTGAGCCAGTCCTGGTACTGTTGGCTGGTGCATCGGATGATACACGAGATGCACCTGACACACATGCATGCTGCTGCCTGCCAACTATACTCACGTGTACAGGATGACATCTCCCGACGTGTTGAGCCAGTCCCTGTACTGCTGGCGCGAAGCAGCGGGGAGCACAGAGCGCAGCAGCACCACCAAGTGGGCCCCACAGCGCACCAAGGCAGGGTCGGAGCTGGGAGGTGAAGAAAGAAGTTGGTATAGGCGAAGGGGGGCAGAGGGAGGAGGGAAGGGGATTGTGTGAATGGAAAGGCAGGAGGAATTGAGGCATCACAGGGAGGAACAGGGGGGTGAGGTGAGCACACTTGGGCTGATAGAGGAAGGACCACTCGCTCTCCTGACTGCCGCCTAGCACAGGAGCCAACCTTACAAGCGATTCAGATGAAGAGAAAAGAACGAGAGCGTGTGTGAACGAGAGGAGAAGGGAACATACTCGTTCTCGAGAGTGCCGCCCAGCGAAGCAACAAATCCCGAGGGAGCCACGGAGGGGATGATCCACGACCGACCGACTTTTGAGTTGACTCCAACAGCAGGGAGTGGGAGGGAACCTACTCGTTCTCGAGAGTGCCGCCCAGCGAAGCAGCCAATCCCGAGGGAGCCACCGAGGGAATGATCCACGACCGCAGCGCCTGGATGGTACCTGGAACGTTCCTGAGAATGAGGTGCGTCTGCAGCACGTGGTGGGGCTCGGTGCTGCTCCGCTTGACGGCATCGGGGAGGGAGGGGCTGCATGGGGAGGTGGGGGGGGGGAGGGGGGAGGAGGGGGGAGGAAGGGGAAAAAGTGGAGGAGGTGTAGGTTCTGGTGTGCTGCACGTGGTGGGGCTAGGTGCTGCTGCGCTTGACGGCATCGGAGAGCGAGGGGCTGCATGGGAAAGTGGAGGTTGGGTGGAGGGGAAAGAAGGTGGGAGGAGACAGAGAGATTGGTCTACAGCACGTGGAGTGGCTCGCGCTTGACAGCGTCGGAGAGTGAGGGGCTGCATGGGAAAGGCGGGGGCGTTGAAGGGGAGGAAAGTGGAGGACGTGTAGGGTTTGGTCTGCAGCACGTGGTGAGGCTCGGTGCTGCTGCGCTTGACAGCGTCTCAAAGTGAGGGGCTGCATGGGAAATCCACAGGGGAAGGGGTGGAGGGGGAGGGGAGAGGATGGAAAAAGGAACGGGTAAGTTGAGAGAACAACAGGAGGCATAATCTGCTGGCTGTTACACTGGCGCCACAATCGCAGCCCATGACAAACCCACAGCAGGCCACAGCAGCCCACAGACCTGGTCCTGAGCTTCTGAAAGAGATCGTCAAAGTCGGCTGGTTGCTGTGCTGCCACTGGTGCCGGCCACACTGCCGCTCCCGCTGCTGTTGACACCGCCGCCGCTGCTGACGCTGCCACTGCCGCTGCTGCTGAGGAGGAGGAAGATGGTGCAAGGGAGATGGTTGTAGCGGCGAGAGCAGAGGATGAGGAGGAGGAGAGGAAGGGAGCTGGGGAGATGGAGGCGAGCGCACGGGCGGCAGCGGCAGAGACGGATGAGAGGGCGCGAGGGAGGGACGGGGAGGAGGCGGCGAGGTGAGCTTCGACCTGCAGAGGGGGATGGTGAGGAGTAAGTGGTGCAGCAAGAGGAGAGGGTGAGGGAGTGGGAGATGTGAGTAGAGTAGAGACTGATGGGATGAGTGCACGGCACACATGCAGAGCACACATGCGCACATCCATGCAGGAGTATGCAGAGTGGTTGGATGCACGCATGGGGGTTCTTATGACGTATCACAAGCCAATGGACTTACAAGAATGGATGAATCACAGGGGACGGATGCTCACCTGAAAGTCAAGCCAGCAGCGCAGCAATGCCCAGCAGGCCGTCTGATAGAGGCGTGTTGGGAAAGAGGGGGACGGGAAGAAAGGGAAATAAGATGGTTAAAGCGGATGCACCCCATCACACCTACGCCACTTGACACCCCAGCACAGCCATCCCACAAACGTACATCGATAACAAACAAAACAAATGCACGCGCACGTACCTGCCATGAGGAGCACACGGGCAGAATCCTCTTCACATTCCCACACAGCGCTCCCAACACCGCCGCCTCAAACCGACTGGTCGAAGCCTCAGACGCCACCAGCAGGGACCATTTCCATAGCCGCCTCCCCCGCCCCTTCCCCCCCTCCACCTCCCCCGCCTGTGCCGCCCGCCTCGCCCCTCCACTCATCTCCCGCCACGTGGCGGCTGTGGGGAAGCTCTCCCCTGCCGCCCCGGCGCTGGGCGGCGGGGCCCATGTCCCGCCGAGAACCGCCGCCCGCCAGGTCTGCCCCGCCGCCCGGCAGAGGCTGAGGGCGTCGTGGATGCGGCCCGCAGTGATGAGCGTAAAGACGTCTGATAGCAGTTCCTCTTCTACTCGCTGGGAGGAAGGGCGGTGCAAGGAGTGAGGTGTGGAGAGGATGGTGGGTGGGTTGAGAGGGGTGGCAGTGATGAGTGTGAAGACGCCTGATAGCAACTCCTCCTCCACTCGCTGGGGGAGAAATGGGGATAAGAGGAATGGAGAAAGAGGAGGTGGGGAAGGGTGGGGTGAAGAAGGGGCAGTGATGAGTGTGAAGAGGTCTGATAGCAACTCCTCCTCCACTCGCTGGGGGAGAGAACAGAGTATGAAGAGAGGAGCAGCAGGACAGGGAGAAAGAGAAGGGTGGGGCCAAGAATGGGCAGTGATGAGGGTGGAGACGTCTGAGAGCAGTGCGACCTCTGCATGCAGTCAGCCCCCCTCGCGAGTAACAGCATCAGCATCAGCATCAGCATCAGCAACAGCAACAGCATCAGCATCAGCATCAGCATCAGCATCAGCATCAGCAACAGCATCAGCATCAGCATCAGCAACAGCAACAGCATCAGCATCAGCATCAGCATCAGCATCAGCATCAGCATTAGCATCAGCAACAGCATCAGCAGCATCAGCAACAGCAACAGCATCAGCATCAGCATCAGCATCAGCATCAGCATCAGCATCAGCATCAGTAACAGCATCAGCATCAGCAACAGCAACAGCATCAGCATCAGCATCAGCAACAGCATCAGCATCAGCATCAGTAACAGCATCAGCATCAGCATCAGTAACAGCATCAGCATCAGCATCAGCATCAGCATCAGCATATCAACATCAGCATCAGCATCAGCATCAGCATCGGCATCAGCATCAGCATCAGCATCAGTAACAGCATCAGCATCAGCATCAGTAACAGCATCAGCATCAGCATCAGCCTCAGCATCAGCATCAGCATCAGCATCAGTAACTGCATCAGCATCAGCATCAGTAACAGCATCAGCATCAGCATCAGCATCAGCATCAGCATATCAGCATCAGCATCAGCATCAGCATCAGTCACAGCATCAGCATCAGCATCAGTATCAGTAACAGCATCAGCAACAGCATCAGAATCAGCATCAGCATCAGCATCAGCATCAGTAACAGCATATCAGCATCAGCATCAGCATCAGCATCAGCATCAGTAACAGCATCAGCATCAGCATCAGTAACAGCATCAGCATTAGCATCAGCATCAGCATCAGCATCAGCATCAGCATCAGCATCAGTAACAGCATCAGCATCAGCATCAGTAACAGCATCAGCATCAGCATCAGCATCAGCATCAGCATCAGCATCAGCATCAGCACATCAGCATCAGCATCAGCATCAGCATATCAGCATCAGCATCAGCATATCAGCATCAGCATCAGCATCAGCATCAGTAACAGCATCAGCATCAGCATCAGCATCAGTAACAGCATCTGCATCAGCATCAGCATCAGCATCAGCATCAGCATCAGTAACAGCATCAGCATCAGCATCAGTAACAGCATCAGCATCAGCATCAGCATCAGCATATCAGCATCAGCATCAGCATCAGTCACAGCATCAGCATCAGTATCAGTAACAGCATCAGCAACAGCATCAGAATCAGCATCAGCATCAGCATCATCATCAGTAACAGCATATCAGCATCAGCATCAGCATCAGCATCAGCATCAGTAACAGCATCCGCATCAGCATCAGTAACAGCATCAGCATTAGCATCAGCATCAGCATCAGCATCAGCATCAGCATCAGCATCAGCATCAGTAACAGCATCAGCATCAGCATCAGTAACAGCATCAGCATCAGCATCAGCATCAGCATCAGCATATCAGCATCAGCATCAGCATCAGCATCAGCATCAGCATATCAGCATCAGCATCAGCATCAGCATCAGCATCAGTAACAGCATCAGCATCAGCATCAGCATCAGTAACAGCATCTGCATCAGCATCAGTAACAGCATCAGCATTAGCATCAGCATCAGCATCAGCATCAGCATCAGCATCAGCATCAGCAACAGCATCAGCAGCATCAGCAACAGCAACAGCATCAGCATCAGCATCAGCATCAGCATCAGCATCAGCATCAGTAACAGCATCAGCATCAGCATCAGTAACAGCATCAGCATTAGCATCAGCATCAGCATCAGCATCAGTAACAGCATCAGCATCAGCATCAGTAACAGCATCAGCATCAGCATCAGCATCAGCATCAGCATCAGCATATCAGCATCAGCATCAGCATCAGCATCAGCATCCGCATCAGCATCAGCATCAGAAACAGCATCAGCATCAGCATCAGCATCAGCATCAGTAACAGCATCAGCATCAGCATCAGCATCAGCATCAGCATCAGCATATCAGCATCAGCATCAGTAACAGCATCAGCATCAGCATCAGCATCAGCATCAGCATATCAGCATCAGCATCAGCATCAGAAGCAGCAGCAGCATCAGCATCAGCATCAGCATCAGCATCAGTAACAGCATCAGCATCAGCATCAGCATATCAGCATCAGCATCAGCATCAGCATATCAGCGTCAGCATCAGCATATCAGCGTCAGCATCAGCATCAGCATATCAGCGTCAGCATCAGCATCAGCATATCAGCATCAGCATCAGCATATCAGCGTCAGCATCAGCATCAGCATATCAGCATCAGCATCAGCATATCAGCGTCAGCATCAGCATCAGCATATCAGCGTCAGCATCAGCATATCAGCATCAGCATCAGCATCAGCATCAGTAACAGCATCAGCATCAGCATCAGTAACAGCATCAGCATCAGCATCAGCATATCAGCATCAGCATCAGCATCAGCATCAGTCACAGCATCCGAATCAGCATCAGCATCAGCATCAGTAACAGCATCAGCATCAGCATCAGCATCAGCATCAGTAACAGCATCAGAATCAGCATCAGCATCAGCATCAGTAACAGCATATCAGCATCAGCATCAGCATCAGCATCAGCATCAGCATCAGCATCAGTAACAGCATCAGCATCAGCATCAGTAACAGCATCAGCATTAGCATCAGCATCAGCATCAGCATCAGCATCAGCATCAGCATCAGCATCAGCATCAGCATCAGCATCAGCATCAGTAACAGCATCAGCATCAGCATCAGTAACAGCATCAGCATCAGCATCAGCATCAGCATCAGCATCAGCATATCAGCATCAGCATCAGCATCAGCATCCGCATCCGCATCAGCATCAGCATCAGCATCAGAAACAGCATCAGCATCAGCATCAGCATCAGCATCAGTAACAGCATCAGCATCAGCATCAGCATCAGCATATCAGCATCAGCATCAGTAACAGCATCAGCATCAGCATCAGCATCAGCATCAGCATCAGCATCAGCATCAGCATATCAGCATCAGCATCAGCATCAGCATCAGCAGCAGCAGCAGCAGCAGCATCAGCATCAGCATCAGCATCAGCATCAGGAACAGCATCAGCATCAGCATCAGCATATCAGCATCAGCATCAGCATATCAGCGTCAGCATCAGCATATCAGCGTCAGCATCAGCATCAGCATATCAGCGTCAGCATCAGCATCAGCATATCAGCATCAGCATCAGCATATCAGCGTCAGCATCAGCATATCAGCGTCAGCATCAGCATCAGCATATCAGCGTCAGCAGCAGCATCAGCATCAGCATCAGCATCAGCATCAGTAACAGCATCAGCATCAGCATCAGTAACAGCATCAGCATCAGCATCAGCATCAGCATATCAGCATCAGCATCAGCATCAGCATATCAGCATCAGCATCAGCATCAGTCACAGCATCAGCATCAGTATCAGTAACAGCATCAGCAACAGCATCAGAATCAGCATCAGCATCAGCATCATCATCAGTAACAGCATATCAGCATCAGCATCAGCATCAGCATCAGCATCAGTAACAGCATCCGCATCAGCATCAGTAACAGCATCAGCATTAGCATCAGCATCAGCATCAGCATCAGCATCAGCATCAGCATCAGTAACAGCATCAGCATCAGCATCAGTAACAGCATCAGCATCAGCATCAGCATCAGCATCAGCATATCAGCATCAGCATCAGCATCAGCATCAGCATCAGCATCAGCATATCAGCATCAGCATCAGCATCAGCATCAGCATCAGTAACAGCATCAGCATCAGCATCAGCATCAGTAACAGCATCTGCATCAGCATCAGTAACAGCATCAGCATTAGCATCAGCATCAGCATCAGCATCAGCATCAGCATCAGCATCAGCATCAGCATCAGTAACAGCATCAGCATCAGCATCAGTAACAGCATCAGCATCAGCATCAGCATCAGCATCAGCATATCAGCATCAGCATCAGCATCAGCATCAGCATCAGCATCAGCATATCAGCATCAGCATCAGCATCAGCATCAGTAACAGCATCAGCATCAGCATCAGTAACAGCATCAGCATCAGCATCAGCATGAGCATCAGCATCAGCATCAGCATATCAGCATCAGCATCAGCATCAGCATCAGCATCAGTAACAGCATCAGCATCAGCATCAGTAACAGCATCAGCATCAGCATCAGCATCAGCATCAGCATCAGCATCAGCATCAGTAACAGCATCAGCATCAGCATCAGTAACAGCATCAGCATCAGCATCAGCATCAGCATAACAGCATCAGCATCAGCATCAGCATCAGCATCAGTCACAGCATCCGAATCAGCATCAGCATCAGCATCAGTAACAGCATCAGCATCAGCATCAGCATCAGCATCAGTAACAGCATCAGAATCAGCATCAGCATCTGCATCAGCATCAGTAACAGCATATCAGCATCAGCATCAGCATCAGCATCAGCATCAGCATCAGCATCAGTAACAGCATCAGCATCAGCATCAGTAACAGCATCAGCATTAGCATCAGCATCAGCATCAGCATCAGCATCAGCATCAGTAACAGCATCAGCATCAGCATCAGTAACAGCATCAGCATCAGCATCAGCATCAGCATCAGCATATCAGCATCAGCATCAGCATCAGCATCAGCATCCGCATCAGCATCAGCATCAGAAACAGCATCAGCATCAGCATCAGCATCAGTAATAGCATCAGCATCAGCATCAGCATCAGCATCAGCATATCAGCATCAGCATCAGTAACAGCATCAGCATCAGCATCAGCATCAGCATCAGCATCAGCATATCAGCATCAGCATCAGCATCAGCATCAGCAGCAGCAGCAGCATCAGCATCAGCATCAGCATCAGCATCAGTAACAGCATCAGCATCAGCATCAGCATATCAGCATCAGCATCAGCATATCAGCGTCAGCATCAGCATATCAGCGTCAGCATCAGCATCAGCATATCAGCGTGAGCATCAGCATCAGCATATCAGCATCAGCATCAGCATATCAGCGTCAGCATCAGCATATCAGCGTCAGCATCAGCATCAGCATATCAGCGTCAGCAGCAGCATCAGCATCAGCATCAGCATCAGCATCAGCATCAGTAACAGCATCAGCATCAGCATCAGTAACAGCATCAGCATCAGCATTAGCATCAGCATATCAGCATCAGCATCAGCATCAGCATCAGCATCAGCATCAGCATCCGCATCAGCATCAGCATCAGAAACAGCATCAGCATCAGCATCAGCATCAGTAACAGCATCAGCATCAGCATCAGCATCAGCATCAGCATATCAGCATCAGCATCAGTAACAGCATCAGCATCAGCATCAGCATCAGCATCAGCATTAGCATCAGCAACAGCATCAGCATCAGCATCAGCAACAGCAACAGCATCAGCATCAGCATCAGCATCAGCATCAGCATCAGTAACAGCATCAGCATCAGCATCAGCATCAGCATCAGCATCAGCATCAGCATCAGCACATCAGCATCAGCATCAGCATCAGCATCAGCATGAGCATCAGCATCAGCATCAGCATATCAGCATCAGCATCAGCATCAGCATCAGCATCAGCATCAGTAACAGCATCAGCATCAGCATCAGTAACAGCATCAGCATCAGCATCAGCATCAGCATCAGCAACAGTAACAGCATCAGCATCAGCATCAGTAACAGCATCAGCATCAGCATCAGCATCAGCATATCAGCATCAGCATCAGCATCAGCATCAGCATCAGCATCAGTATATCAGCATCAGCATCAGCATCAGCATCAGCATCAGCATCAGTAACAGCATCAGCATCAGCATCAGCATCAGCATCAGCATCAGCATCAGCATCAGCATCAGCATATCAGCATCAGCAACAGCAACAGCATCAGCATCAGCATCAGCATCAGCATCAGCAACAGCATCAGCATCAGCATCAGCAACAGCAACAGCATCAGCATCAGCATCAGCATCAGCATCAGCATTAGCATCAGCAACAGCATCAGCATCAGCATCAGCAACAGCAACAGCATCAGCATCAGCATCAGCATCAGCATCAGCATCAGCATCAGCATCAGTAACAGCATCAGCATCAGCATCAGCATCAGCATCAGCATCAGCAACAGCAACAGCATCAGCATCAGCATCAGCATCAGCATCAGCATCAGCATCAGTAACAGCATCAGCATCAGCATCAGCATCAGCATCAGCAACAGCAACAGCATCAGCATCAGCATCAGCATCAGCATCAGCATCAGCATCAGCATCAGCATCAGTAACAGCATCAGCATCAGCATCAGTAACAGCATCAGCATCAGCATCAGCATCAGCATCAGCATATCAACATCAGCATCAGCATCAGCATCAGCATCAGCATCAGCATCGGCATCAGCATCAGCATCAGCATCAGCATCAGCATCAGCATCAGTCACAGCATCAGCATCAGCATCAGTATCAGCATCAGCATCAGCATCAGCATCAGAATCAGCATCAGCATCAGCATCAGCATCAGTAACAGCATATCAGCATCAGTAACAGCATCAGCATCAGCATCAGCATCAGCATATCAGCATCAGCATCAGCATCAGCATCAGCATCAGTAACAGCATCAGCATCAGCATCAGTAACAGCATCAGCATCAGCATCAGCATCAGCATCAGCATCAGCACATCAGCATCAGCATCAGCATCAGCATCAGCATCAGCATCAGCATATCAGCATCAGCATCAGCATCAGCATCAGCATCAGTAACAGCATCAGCATCAGCATCAGCATCAGTAACAGCATCTGCATCAGCATCAGCATCAGCATCAGCATCAGCATCAGTAACAGCATCAGCATCAGCATCAGCAACAGCATCAGCATCAGCATCAGCATATCAGCATCAGCATCAGCATCAGCATCAGCATCAGTCACAGCATCAGCATCAGCATCAGCATCAGCATCAGCATCAGTCACAGCATCAGCATCAGCATCAGTATCAGTAACAGCATCAGCAACAGCATCAGAATCAGCATCAGCATCAGCATCATCATCAGTAACAGCATATCAGCATCAGCATCAGCATCAGTAACAGCATCCGCATCAGCATCAGTAACAGCATCAGCATTAGCATCAGCATCAGCATCAGCATCAGCATCAGCATCAGCATCAGCATCAGTAACAGCATCAGCATCAGCATCAGTAACAGCATCAGCATCAGCATCAGCATCAGCATATCAGCATCAGCATCAGCATCAGCATCAGCATCAGCATATCAGCATCAGCATCAGCATCAGCATCAGCATCAGTAACAGCATCAGCATCAGCATCAGCATCAGTAACAGCATCTGCATCAGCATCAGTAACAGCATCAGCATTAGCATCAGCATCAGCATCAGCATCAGCATCAGCATCAGCATCAGTAACAGCATCAGCATCAGCATCAGTAACAGCATCAGCATCAGCATCAGCATCAGCATCAGCATATCAGCATCAGCATCAGCATCAGCATCAGCATCAGCATCAGCATATCAGCATCAGCATCAGCATCAGCATCAGCATCAGCATCAGCATCAGTAACAGCATCAGCATCAGCATCAGTAACAGCATCAGCATCAGCATCAGCATCAGCATGAGCATCAGCATCAGCATCAGCATATCAGCATCAGCATCAGCATCAGCATCAGCATCAGCATCAGTAACAGCATCAGCATCAGCATCAGTAACAGCATCAGCATCAGCATCAGCATCAGCATCAGCATCAGCATCCAGCATCAGCATCAGCATCAGTAACAGCATCAGCATCAGCATCAGCATCAGCATAACAGCATCAGCATCAGCATCAGCATCAGCATCAGTCACAGCATCCGAATCAGCATCAGCATCAGCATCAGTAACAGCATCAGCATCAGCATCAGCATCAGCATCAGCATCAGTAACAGCATCAGAATCAGCATCAGCATCTGCATCAGCATCAGTAACAGCATATCAGCATCAGCATCAGCATCAGCATCAGCATCAGCATCAGCATCAGTAACAGCATCAGCATCAGCATCAGTAACAGCATCAGCATTAGCATCAGCATCAGCATCAGCATCAGTAACAGCATCAGCATCAGCATCAGTAACAGCATCAGCATCAGCATCAGCATCAGCATCAGCATATCAGCATCAGCATCAGCATCAGCATCAGCATCCGCATCAGCATCAGCATCAGAAACAGCATCAGCATCAGCATCAGCATCAGCATCAGCATATCAGCATCAGCATCAGCATCAGCATCAGCATCAGCATCAGTATATCAGCATCAGCATCAGCATCAGCATCAGCATCAGCATCAGTAACAGCATCAGCATCAGCATCAGCATCAGCATCAGCATCAGCATCAGCATCAGCATATCAGCATCAGCAACAGCAACAGCATCAGCATCAGCATCAGCATCAGCATCAGCAACAGCATCAGCATCAGCATCAGCAACAGCAACAGCATCAGCATCAGCATCAGCATCAGCATCAGCATTAGCATCAGCAACAGCATCAGCATCAGCATCAGCAACAGCAACAGCATCAGCATCAGCATCAGCATCAGCATCAGCATCAGCATCAGCATCAGTAACAGCATCAGCATCAGCATCAGCATCAGCATCAGCATCAGCAACAGCAACAGCATCAGCATCAGCATCAGCATCAGCATCAGCATCAGCATCAGTAACAGCATCAGCATCAGCATCAGCATCAGCATCAGCAACAGCAACAGCATCAGCATCAGCATCAGCATCAGCATCAGCATCAGCATCAGCATCAGCATCAGTAACAGCATCAGCATCAGCATCAGTAACAGCATCAGCATCAGCATCAGCATCAGCATCAGCATATCAACATCAGCATCAGCATCAGCATCAGCATCAGCATCAGCATCGGCATCAGCATCAGCATCAGCATCAGCATCAGCATCAGCATCAGTCACAGCATCAGCATCAGCATCAGTATCAGCATCAGCATCAGCATCAGCATCAGAATCAGCATCAGCATCAGCATCAGCATCAGTAACAGCATATCAGCATCAGTAACAGCATCAGCATCAGCATCAGCATCAGCATATCAGCATCAGCATCAGCATCAGCATCAGCATCAGTAACAGCATCAGCATCAGCATCAGTAACAGCATCAGCATCAGCATCAGCATCAGCATCAGCATCAGCACATCAGCATCAGCATCAGCATCAGCATCAGCATCAGCATCAGCATATCAGCATCAGCATCAGCATCAGCATCAGCATCAGTAACAGCATCAGCATCAGCATCAGCATCAGTAACAGCATCTGCATCAGCATCAGCATCAGCATCAGCATCAGCATCAGTAACAGCATCAGCATCAGCATCAGCAACAGCATCAGCATCAGCATCAGCATATCAGCATCAGCATCAGCATCAGCATCAGCATCAGTCACAGCATCAGCATCAGCATCAGCATCAGCATCAGCATCAGTCACAGCATCAGCATCAGCATCAGTATCAGTAACAGCATCAGCAACAGCATCAGAATCAGCATCAGCATCAGCATCATCATCAGTAACAGCATATCAGCATCAGCATCAGCATCAGTAACAGCATCCGCATCAGCATCAGTAACAGCATCAGCATTAGCATCAGCATCAGCATCAGCATCAGCATCAGCATCAGCATCAGCATCAGTAACAGCATCAGCATCAGCATCAGTAACAGCATCAGCATCAGCATCAGCATCAGCATATCAGCATCAGCATCAGCATCAGCATCAGCATCAGCATATCAGCATCAGCATCAGCATCAGCATCAGCATCAGTAACAGCATCAGCATCAGCATCAGCATCAGTAACAGCATCTGCATCAGCATCAGTAACAGCATCAGCATTAGCATCAGCATCAGCATCAGCATCAGCATCAGCATCAGCATCAGTAACAGCATCAGCATCAGCATCAGTAACAGCATCAGCATCAGCATCAGCATCAGCATCAGCATATCAGCATCAGCATCAGCATCAGCATCAGCATCAGCATCAGCATATCAGCATCAGCATCAGCATCAGCATCAGCATCAGCATCAGCATCAGTAACAGCATCAGCATCAGCATCAGTAACAGCATCAGCATCAGCATCAGCATCAGCATGAGCATCAGCATCAGCATCAGCATATCAGCATCAGCATCAGCATCAGCATCAGCATCAGCATCAGTAACAGCATCAGCATCAGCATCAGTAACAGCATCAGCATCAGCATCAGCATCAGCATCAGCATCAGCATCCAGCATCAGCATCAGCATCAGTAACAGCATCAGCATCAGCATCAGCATCAGCATAACAGCATCAGCATCAGCATCAGCATCAGCATCAGTCACAGCATCCGAATCAGCATCAGCATCAGCATCAGTAACAGCATCAGCATCAGCATCAGCATCAGCATCAGCATCAGTAACAGCATCAGAATCAGCATCAGCATCTGCATCAGCATCAGTAACAGCATATCAGCATCAGCATCAGCATCAGCATCAGCATCAGCATCAGCATCAGCATCAGTAACAGCATCAGCATCAGCATCAGTAACAGCATCAGCATTAGCATCAGCATCAGCATCAGCATCAGTAACAGCATCAGCATCACCATCAGTAACAGCATCAGCATCAGCATCAGCATCAGCATCAGCATATCAGCATCAGCATCAGCATCAGCATCAGCATCCGCATCAGCATCAGCATCAGAAACAGCATCAGCATCAGCATCAGCATCAGCATCAGTAACAGCATCAGCATCAGCATCAGCATCAGCATCAGCATCAGCATATCAGCATCAGCATCAGTAACAGCATCAGCATCAGCATCAGCATCAGCATATCAGCATCAGCATCAGCATCAGAAGCAGCAGCAGCATCAGCATCAGCATCAGCATCAGCATCAGTAACAGCATCAGCATCAGCATCAGCATATCAGCATCAGCATCAGCATCAGCATATCAGCGTCAGCATCAGCATATCAGCGTCAGCATCAGCATCAGCATATCAGCGTCAGCATCAGCATCAGCATATCAGCATCAGCATCAGCATATCAGCGTCAGCATCAGCATCAGCATATCAGCATCAGCATCAGCATATCAGCGTCAGCATCAGCATCAGCATATCAGCGTCAGCATCAGCATATCAGCATCAGCATCAGCATCAGCATCAGTAACAGCATCAGCATCAGCATCAGTAACAGCATCAGCATCAGCATCAGCATATCAGCATCAGCATCAGCATCAGCATCAGTCACAGCATCCGAATCAGCATCAGCATCAGCATCAGTAACAGCATCAGCATCAGCATCAGCATCAGCATCAGTAACAGCATCAGAATCAGCATCAGCATCAGCATCAGTAACAGCATATCAGCATCAGCATCAGCATCAGCATCAGCATCAGCATCAGTAACAGCATCAGCATCAGCATCAGTAACAGCATCAGCATTAGCATCAGCATCAGCATCAGCATCAGCATCAGCATCAGCATCAGCATCAGCATCAGCATCAGCATCAGCATCAGTAACAGCATCAGCATCAGCATCAGTAACAGCATCAGCATCAGCATCAGCATCAGCATCAGCATCAGCATATCAGCATCAGCATCAGCATCAGCATCAGCATCCGCATCCGCATCAGCATCAGCATCAGCATCAGAAACAGCAACAGCATCAGCATCAGCATCAGCATCAGTAACAGCATCAGCATCAGCATCAGCATCAGCATATCAGCATCAGCATCAGTAACAGCATCAGCATCAGCATCAGCATCAGCATCAGCATCAGCATCAGCATCAGCATATCAGCATCAGCATCAGCATCAGCATCAGCAGCAGCAGCAGCAGCAGCATCAGCATCAGCATCAGCATCAGCATCAGGAACAGCATCAGCATCAGCATCAGCATATCAGCATCAGCATCAGCATATCAGCGTCAGCATCAGCATATCAGCGTCAGCATCAGCATCAGCATATCAGCGTCAGCATCAGCATCAGCATATCAGCATCAGCATCAGCATATCAGCGTCAGCATCAGCATATCAGCGTCAGCATCAGCATCAGCATATCAGCGTCAGCAGCAGCATCAGCATCAGCATCAGCATCAGCATCAGCATCAGTAACAGCATCAGCATCAGCATCAGTAACAGCATCAGCATCAGCATCAGCATCAGCATATCAGCATCAGCATCAGCATCAGCATCAGCATCAGCATCAGCATCAGCATCAGCATCAGCATCCGCATCAGCATCAGCATCAGAAACAGCATCAGCATCAGCATCAGCATCAGCATCAGTAACAGCATCAGCATCAGCATCAGCATCAGCATCAGCATATCAGCATCAGCATCAGTAACAGCATCAGCATCAGCATCAGCATCAGCATCAGCATCAGCATATCAGCATCAGCATCAGCATCAGCATCAGCATCAGCATCAGGAACAGCATCAGCATCAGCATCAGCATATCAGCATCAGCATCAGCATATCAGCGTCAGCATCAGCATATCAGCATCAGCATCAGCATATCAGCGTCAGCATCAGCATATCAGCGTCAGCATCAGCATCAGCATATCAGCGTCAGCATCAGCATCAGCATATCAGCGTCAGCATCAGCATCAGCATATCAGCGTCAGCGTCAGCATCAGCATCAGCATCACCACCACAGCCGACACCATCTCTAGAAGCACGTCAAGTATCAAAAGAATGAGGTGACTTTTGAGTCGACTCAAAAGACCATTTGAAAGAATGAGAAGGAAGAGCATTTGAAAGACCATTAACGCCCGCGCTCACCTCGTCCTCTGCATGCAGCCGCCTCCCCTCGCGAGTCAGCGCATCAGCATCCACAGCCGACACCGACACCGTCTCTAGAGGCGCCTCAAACATCTAAAAGAGCTCTTACCGAATTGCCATGTGTACTCACCTCGTCCTCTGCGTGCAGTCGCCCCCCCTGGCGAGTCACAGCATCACCATCCACAGCCGTCACCACCTCCTCTCCCCCTCCCCTCGCGAGTCACAGCATGACAAGGGAAGGAAGGAAGGGCCCATACCGGGGATTCACACGTGCCCTCACCTCGTCCTCTGCATGCAGCCGCCCCCCCTCGCGAGTGACTGCATCAGCATCCACAGCCGCCACCATCTCTAGACGCGCCCCAATAATCACAAGGGAAGGAAGGAAGTCCGTACTCACCTCGTCCTCGGCATGTAGGCGTCCCCCCTCGCGAGTGACAGCATCAGCATCCACAGCAGTCACCATCTCCTCTCCCCCTCCCATTCCTCCTCGCCCATACCGCCCCTCCACCCCACCAAACGACAGCGCGGTGCTCCTCCTGCCGCCCAGCCCTACAATCCCGTTCAACCCCCCCTGCCCCTCGCGGATCGCCCTCTGTGTGTGCACACGCAGGCCAGACGCTTCTGTGTAGCTGCCCATACAGGTGCCACGCTCCTGGTGAGAAACGAGTGGGTAGAAAGAGTAAGGCGGAAGGTGGGTGGGGAATGGGACGGAGGGTTGAGGGGGTGCAGTGCAGAGTGGTGGAGTGGGGTGAGAGTGCACGAGAGGCAGGAGGCTGTGAGGCAAGCTGAGGTCCATGTTGTGAGTACGCGAGAATACAGGAACCTAAGCCACGTCAGCTCAAGTCAACTCTGGTCAACGCAGGTCAACTGAGGTCAACCTACCGCCTGCAGCAGCATGAGGTCTGACTCTGCCAACCCTTCCAGCCACCTCAGCACCCGCCAGCTGTGCTGTGCGTTCTCATTGGTCGACAGGAAGTCGCACGTGTCCTGGGCTGACGGTGACGGGTGCTGACGTGGCAGGGGAAGGGAATCAAGCGGAAAACGGGTAACAGAGGGGAGGGTAGAAAACGGGATTCGGAAAGGAGATAGTAGTAGGAAGTGTGGAGAGGGAAGAGAGGAGGGGGGATCATGCAGCGTAGGAGGAGGAGACGAAGTAGGATACATTCTTCCCTCACCATCCAAATGATTGGATACATTCTTTGACAGAAGCATGGTTGGAGAGCAAGGATGAGAGCCTCACCAGACGCACGTCTTCAGTGAGATGGTCCGTGTCTGCTTGTGCCATGCCGTGCCATCATGCCATCATGCCATACCATGCCATCATGCCATCATGCCATACCATGCCATCATGCCATACCATGCCAGAGAGCACAGCACAGAGAAGCAAGGAGAAGAAAAAGGGCATTGATTGGCAAAAGGAGTAGGTTCCAACAGAATCTACAATGCGCAAGAGGGAAGGCAGCGCAAGCAAAAGAGGAAGGGCAAGCACGAAGCAAGCAAAAAGTGCACCAACAATGCTCCTCCTCACCGTATCCAAACAGGTGGTGCATGAGCGCCCACGTGGCAGCCTCTGATTGGAGCGCCTGGCTCTTCCTGCTGAGCACGTGCTCCTGTGCGGGCTGCACGCTCTCCCTCGCGTCCGCCCTCAACCCCACCGCCAGCTCCCTGCAGCACTGCTCCAGCTGCCTGAGAGATTCTCGATAGCCCACCACACCTGCAGGGAAGAGAGAGGAGGAAAGACTAACAAGAGATTCAGGAGAGCTAGCACGTGCTCCTGTGCGGGCTGCTCACTCTCCCCCGCGTCCGCCCTCAGGCCCACCGCCAGCTCCCTGCAGCACTGCTCCAACTGCCTGAGGGATTCGCGATAGCCCACCACACCTGCAGGGAAGAGAAGTAATGCGTGACCTCACGTTGTAGAAACGGACGCACAGAAGTGCTATGCTACTGGGTGGGCTGCACTGCGCACTCTCCCTTGCATCCGCCCTCAACCCCACCGCCAGCTCAGCACTGCTCCAACTGCCTGAGAGACTCCCTGTAGCCTACCACCCACACCTGCAGGGAAGAGATGCGTGGCCACAGGTTGTCGAAACGAAAGGCACAAAGTGTTCCTGAACAGGCTGCTGCACTGCTCACTCACTGTGTGACTCGAGGTGACTTTTGAGTCGACTCAAAAGTCACCTGAACAGGCTGCTGCACTGCTCACTCACTGTGTGACTCGAGGTGACTTTTGAGTCGACTCAAAAGTCACCTGAACAGGCTGCTGCACTGCTCACTCACTGTGTGACTCGAGGTGACTTTTGAGTCGACTCAAAAGTCACCTGAACAGGCTGCTGCACTGCTCACTCACTGTGTGACTCGAGGTGACTTTTGAGTCGACTCAAAAGTCACCTGAACAGGCTGCTGCACTGCTCACTAACTGTGTGACTCTCCCCCCGGGCGTCCGCCCTCATCCCCCCTGCCAGTTTCAAATTCCAAGCGCCTGACTCACCGCGCACAGCAGCGGCCAGCACGCACTCAAACCGCTCGTACACCTCCTCTCCGCGGTCCTCAAAGTCCACTGGGGCCGTTAGGATGGGACGCTAGCCTGAGCATGCAAGGCCAGGATAAGAAGCTAGCTACTCAATTTAAAGCGCCTGACTCACCGCGCACAGCAGCGGCCAGCACCCCTTCGAATCGCTCGTACACCTCCTCTCCACGGTCCTCAAAGTCAACTGGGGCCTCCTGCACGTGGCATGGTGATAGTGGTGGTGGTGGCGGTGGTGGCGATGGTGTGACAATCACGAGGGGTGAGCCGGAGGTGCTGGTGGTGGTGGGGTGACAGAACTGAGATGCGATTGCAATTCAGCCGGTGCAAAGGATTCGGCGAATGTGGTTTACCATGGATGAACTCGCAGCCTGTGAGACACACGGCTCGCATCAAACGACTCACAGCTCTCATTTTCAGCCGTGCCCTCCTCTTCTTGTCTGTTCGCTGCCTCTGCTGCTGCTGCTGCTGCTGCTGCTCCTTCTGCTGCTGCTGCTGCTCCTTCTGCTGCTGCTGCTGCTGCTGCTGCTGCTGCTGCTGCTGCTGCTGCTGCTGCTGTTGCTTTTGGTGCAGGGGAGGCTGGCTCTCAAAGCTCACTTCCGCTCTCCCCCTCTCTTTCCCCATTCCCCCGACTGACGCCAATATTGGGCTCATTCCTCCCCCGAAAAGCGGAAAATCTCCGCCAATGTCCCTTCCGACTCCCCCACTACGCCCGGAACCGGGTGTGACAATAAACGGGGAAACGTGAACCTCTCTAGGTGAAGGTTGGCCCAAGCCTGGGCCAGACGGTCGGGGGGTGGAGTCCGGGAAGGTGACGAACGGGGAGGCGTGGTTCGGGGGAGGGGTGGGTCCGGGTGTAAGCCGTTGGCGAATGTCGGACTTCCGTCTCCTGACAGGATTAGGGTTTCATAACGGATTCGCTGTGCGTTAGTGACACATAGAGCAAAAACTAAATTGAGGGTCGCAAGAAAAAATAAGTCGCAGCGAGGTGGCACATTGACCTGCGTGGGTTCGCTCCGCGATAAACTCGTCGCACTCGTCGCACTCATCGCACTTGTCGCGTTCTTACCCTAAGCGAACGAATTCAGGACGATCGTCTTGCTCTGCAGCGAGCTGCAGCGGCTGATAAGCGGCCATGCCAGCGGCTGCTAAGCCGATGCCGACGACTCCGAAACGACGAGACTCGCGCCTATCGGCGATCGCGATGCTGTGCACACTTCTAGAGGTTATGCCTGAGAAATAGGTGCCGCTGAGCTCCAGCAAGCTGCTGTAACGTACTGGCGGTCGTCGTGATCACGTTCTTCTGATAAGGCTCTCTTTTCACTTGGCAACAGTATCAGCGTAGAGGAGATTCGTGGAGGTGAGAAACTCGCTATTGAGACGCTTGAGCAGCTGGTATTTGGCTGGGGCTGGTAAATTTACAGTTAGCATCAACTCTACGTGAAGTCTGAATATTTGAGATGATGTACTGCATTTCTGTGTACAAGTTTGGAAAGAGGGACATGAAGCATCGCAACCCCCAGACCATACAAAGCAGAGCCTCCAGATAGATAAGCAATCCACCAACCAGAAAACCCCGCCCACATCTACCCATAAGTCACTTGTCTCATAACATTAACCCATTCTTCCCCAGCAAGATAGTCAGAGAACACGAAAGAAAAAAAAGCATCCCAAGCAACCCTCCCCAACGAGTGAAAATTGTAGGAAGCAGTTGAGAGATGCCAACAGAACTGGCCTTCATGCCACCAAGAACGACTATTCCCTGAGAAGGCCCACTTGAAGCACCTTCACTTCGCTCAGCATCTTGCCGGAGTCACATCACAGCATCACAGCTCCATCCACCATCACTCCAACTCGCTCTCCTTCCAACTCAAGTCGCTCCAGGCCTTGCACTTCACAGGGGGAACACCAAGCAGCAGCACTGCTCGGAACCCCTTGGCTGATATATCGGCAAATTGGTCAGTAATCAAAACTGACGGAGGTATCGACGGATTGGGACAACAAAACTGCCGGCTGATGTAGAGAAGAAATCCTCCCGGGCCTTGAGAGACACACCTCAAGGCCATGCTTCCACTTCAAAGCTCAACTCTCCAACTACCTGCCACCTGCTAAACAAAAAAACTGCTCCACGCGCCTCCAAACTGCTGTCTTGCATCACCGAAAGCGGCATTTACGGCTCCAGAATAGCTTCCAGCTCGGAAGCAACAGCCGCGACTTCAGCAGCGGGGAGGGCGTCTAGAGCCTCAGGGGTGGCGGGCGGCATGGTGATGCCCTGCTTGTTGAGCTCCTCCAGCACACCGTCCACTGACGGCGGCTTCAGGCCCAGAGGCAGTGGTGTCGACGGATTGGTTAGGGCTTCGCTGATTGCCGCATCGAGGATGCCATTCGCCTGCACGACAACCATGGGATAAAAATATAATGCTTTAGTCACACTGTTACCATATTCGTGTGCCAAACGCAAGCAGGCTTTGTGCTTTCTAAGCACTACCCAACTGGTGAATGCGAGAGATGATTGAAGGCGGGAAAAAGCAGGAGCAAGAGGAGGAGCGGGGAGAGCGCAAGCACACAAGCAAGCAAGCGAGCATACCTCGATGAGGTCCTCCCCGAGGCTGGCGGTGATGGCAGCGAAGTCCAAAGTAATGTCATCGGGGAGGGGGAACATGGGGTTCGGCATCGCCTCGTCCGCAATGTCTAGTGTCTCGCACGCCGGCGCCGGCACCATGCCTCCCACTGCCCCTCCCACCATAGCCCCCCCCATCGTTCCTCCCATGGTCCCGTTCACGGCCCCGTTCACGGTTCCCGTCATGGTCATGGTCCCGGGCATGGCACCGGCAGGAGCGGAGCCCATGGCGACCGAGCCCTGAGCGGGAACACCCATGGACGACGGCATGCCTTGCATGGTGCCGTGGGTCATCCCCCCTGGCCCGCACACAGGCGCTCCGCACACCACACCCTGTGCCTGCAGATAAGGGAGGGACGAGGGAGAGAGACGGATGAAGGAGAAGGTGAGCGGGATAGAGTCGGATAAGGACGCCGAGGAACGGGAGAATAGGACGATGAACGAACGTCATTGAACAAGAAGCAAAGGCAACATGAGGAAAGAACGCACGAATGCAGGGCAACACTGGACATGCCACGCGAGGGCCTGTAGGCATCGGCTACCACGAGACAAGCAGCACGCACCACAGGGTAGCTGAGCGCGGGCGCTTGCTGGTGGGGGTAGCAGGGCGTTCCCGAGACCATCATGGTGGGATGGCCCCACGCGTCCATCGCAGGCGACGGAGCCTGCACCTGCACGTCAAGAGAGGACGGACGCCAAGAACGAGAGAAAAACTTAGACTGAGACGGGAAAGACGGAAAGTTTGACTGAGATAACGCACGGCGCGAGCAAATGTGGAAGGCTAAAATTAGGTAAGCTCACCCCAGCGTAGTGCCAGACTGAGCCGTCGGGAGCGAACCACGCGGGAGGAGGATAAGGAGACGGCGCAGCCTGGTGCTGCGGCTGCTGCCACATGTGCGAACGCGAGTGGTCCACGGTCGGATGACCCCACACGTGCATCGGCATGCCCATCGCGGGCGCGGGGCTCGGCGCCATCAACGGCTGGTGATGCGCCATCGGCATGTGCGACTGAGCCATCTGATACGGCTGATACGGCGGCACACCGACCACGGGTCGGGGCTGAATCATCGGCGGATTGGACTGCGCTCCGCTAGGAGCAGGCGCAGTAGTGGGATAAGCCCATGAAGTAGGGGCTGCTGCTGCTGCTGGTGCTGTTGCCTGGCCAGGCCAAACCATTCCATCGGACGGTTTTCTGCTGTGCCAGTTCGCGGCTTCGGCTTCCCGAGCGGCGAGATGCCGCCGGTGCGAGCGGTACTTTTGCAAGTGGCTGGCGATGTTGTGCCGAGTGAGGCATTTCACTCCCATGAGCTCCAGAATCCTAGATGGAATGGCCTTCTCAACTCCCAGCTGCTCTACCGCAAGAACGAATCTTCTGTGAAGCTCCGGTGTCCAGTCAACCTGGAGATGCGAAAATACAGAAAGGTGGAAAATTAGCGACAATGATGTGTGAATGTCAAGCATGTGAAAATGAAGATAGGATGGCGTTCAACAGACGACACCCGACGACGTACCTTGGCCTTTTTCTTTCCCGTGGAAGTCTTGCTTCCGCTCTTGCATGACGACTCGTACTGCTCGCTCTGCTGAACACTCTTGGAGGACGTTTCCGACGGACGCGTGTCGGCACTGGCTTCCGGCTCTGTTTGCGATTGGTCCTTCTGAGACATTTCCTCGAGCTCCGGCAAAATGAGCGAACCTGCCATGTCCAGCTCATCTATCTCCCCTCCGTCGAATGAATCCAGCGAGAAATCTGGCCAAGAAGAAATGTCACAGTTTTCCAGGTCATCTGCTGCTGCCAACGCTGCGTCCTTCCCGTGAACGTCTGCTGTCCCTTCCCTCGCTGGACTACTGGCGGACGCAGAGTTACCGGGTGGTAACCGCTCCAAGCAGTCCGATTCAACCTTATCGCTATCTGCAGGCTCAGCAGCAGCTGTGACGGCGAATTTCGTGTCCATCTCCGATACATCCGACGCCAAAACATCGGCCAAAGCGGCTCCTTTCATAGGATCTGTCGTCGCCAAAGACTCGGTGGATTTTGAAAGCTGAAGCTTTCCGTCGGTCTTACCGGAACCCTTCTGCAAAGACCCCTGCTTTTTGGCGATGATCGGGTCCCGGATCCCCAGGCGTTGCTCATTCGCCTTCTGCGTCTTATCCTTTCCCTTTTCATTCTGCGATGACTTCGCAGGCTTCGTAGCCTGTCCTTTAATCTCGACCAGTGAAACCGGCGCAGCGGACACTATTCCTGCCATTGCAACGTAGAAACGTGAGAGACGCTGAAACCCTCTACTGCCAGAGAAAACAAGCAAGCTTTCTCTGGGTTGGGCACAATGTAGCTGAGGAGCCTGAAATGTTTGAATGTGCCAACCAACAATGTGGGAAAGGGGATCTCATATGTGGCCTGGCACAGCCCACTGACATCACCTTGCCTGAGGATAAGGACAGACGGACTGCTCCTCCTGGGCCCTGGCGAACTGGAAGAAAGCGGGAAGTGGGGGAGGAGGTCCTTTCCCTTCCCCTGCCCCCCCGATTTTTCGCCCGCCTCCTGGGGAACTCCGTCACCGTTCTGTTCCGTCGGTTCCGTTCCTGGCGGAATTCAGTACTGTACACCGCACGGCAACATCGCTGCCTCGGGAAATGGTTTCTTGGGGAGTTCGAGGATATCCCCGAGGCTGCTCCCCCAGCCATCCCTGAAGCGTGTTGGGGTTGGAAAGTTCGTCGGTCAGGAAAAAAAGTGATGGCTGCTGCTCATGGGCAGCCTGAGGAATGTATCTGGCGCTCTAGCACCACATGAAGGTTCCAGCTGGCTTGGCCGACATGGTCGCCCTCTGCCCAAGAAAGTGAATCTGGACGACTGAGGGCAGCCCGATCGAGCAGCAAAAATTTCAGCGGACCTTCGACAACGTCACATTGGTACAATCAAGTTTTCCCAACGGAAATTCTAGAAGCAACGGAGAAGCACTGCCGCATAGCGCGCCAGACGGTGGAATTTCCGAATGCTTGATCACTCGATTGAGCTTTGCCACATCAGCCGAGCCATCCAAAGGAAGATATGTGCGAGCACGAATCAGGCTCCAGGATCAGCACAAGAATCTGCCTTTCCGGCCAACAGATGCCCAGCCCTGATGGTTCGAAGGTTACTCAACCTGTTCCCTCCAGATCCAAAGCCTTGAGTCAAGTTGAACGAGCATTATTGAGAGTATTTATTCCTCCTAGGTGGACAGAAATTCGTCGAATATTCGTTCGTGGAACCATAATTGATTGGTCAAATTCTGTGAGCATCACTACTTTTGTTTGTTTGGCGAAGGGTGGACCGACCTGAAAAAAAATAAGGAAAAAAAAAAACAATATACTGGATGTTCCGAAAGGGCTGGTTGTTCTGTCAAAAAAATCAGTCCGTGTGTGGCTGGGCTGCCTAACGTCATTCGTATCCAAGGTCACGTGACTATCTTCAAAATGATTGTCATGCAAATGCCACGTCATATATTTTCCTGAAGTGGTCTAGGTCGCTTAGAGCATCGGCACATGCTCCTAGTTTTCCGCGTGGTTCAACCCTTTAACCAATCGAAATCCTCGGAGATGGCACGGCCTTATTGATGCAATTCAGCAAGAGCTCCACACCACAGACTAAGGATGTCGGATGACCTTTTATTTCAGGTACATGCCACACCACACACTTCGGATGGATGCCTTTATGCTTTCATCCCACCACCACCCCTGACCCCATCAGAACTCTTACGGGCAGCAGCGCTTTTAGGGCAACGGTACATTGCCATCTTCTCAACTCCACTTGCGTTATTGTCCACTTGTTTGACTTCTGAGAATGGGCTCACACAGGTGCACAAGAAATGCTGCAAGCAGACCGTCGCGTGCGAATGCTTTTTGTCAAAAACAAGAGCCCATCATCATACCCTCCGAGATGTGAGGCCTGTCGATTCAAGGGCATATGCCCCTGAACATTAAAGCTCCGGTATACATTTGAAAGGAGGGGTTCAAAATCCTTAGGAACTTGAAAAGTTGCCCCAAAACCGTGAGGCAAACTATAAAACCCGAAACCCCGCTGACAAATGTATACTGGAGCTTTAAGGGCTAGTTACGCTCCAGCTCCGATGCGGCAAGTTCTGGATTCGTACCCCACCCGTGCCACTAAGTGCTTCGTTCGATCCTTCCCCGGATGCGTTAAGGGACGAAACCAGGCCTTCCCCTTTATCTAAGTTTTGGTTTCCGCTCGTAGGACCCCCCCCCCCCCCCCCCCAGGGTGCCCGAGCGTGCCCCCCCACCCCCCCCCCCCCCCCCCCCCCCCCCCTTTCTCCTTAGCCTGCACTAGAGCGCGCCAAGGGGATTCTTCCCTTAGCGTTTTCTAGCCAACCTCGTGTGTGTAGTGTGTCTCAGTCAGCCTTGGAGCACCCGAACATTCCCTTAGCGTCCAATACGAGCTCGCCGCAGTTTACAGCTGTGACACATAGGATTAGGTTGGGTGAATCTGGCTAAGTTTATTGGCCACAGACAACTCCAAAGCACGTCAAAGGAACTGAAGCACACCAGCGTAGCAGCTCTCTCACCACCTTCGTTCGTGCGTGCCACGATTCCTCTCCACCACCATGCATTCCATCCACCACCACCACCCACCCAACCTCCCTCTCCTCTCCTCTTTTGTCCGTGCCATGTTTTCTCTTCTCTACCGTCAGACCACCTCCACGGTACCGCCCACCAACGCTCTCTGCTCTCCACCTTCGTTCGTGCCGTGCTATGGCACTTCTCCTCCACCCACCCACTCTGCCGAGTAAAGCTCGCGTCGCCTCGCTCACACACGCGAGGTTTATATTTTTTCTAGCTAACTCGTTCCCTTCGTCAGCCACAATCTCACACCATGGACCATAGCGAGGGTGAAACCCCTCCTCCAGTTTTGCCCACGACTCACGTCTCTTATTCTCATACTACAACCGAGACCGAGCCCTACGTAGCCACTGATGCTGAAGACATGCTAGACGTAGCAATCTCAGTGTTGGACCCACGCCTCGCCCATCAAGCCACATCGTCACAGTCTACCCCGAGGTCTGCAGCTCGTTGCCGTCAGGTTCACCTGAGCTTCGCTAGTCCGCCACCAGACACGCGAAAGCGCGCACGATGCGTACCGCCACCACCCACAGCTGAGGAGCTGGAGGCGCAAGACAACGCGATCGCAGAGGATGCAGAAGTACCCCCGGACACCGAGATCCCTGAGGCCGAGAGGAGCCTTACACGTCGCTTCAGCACGTCGTGGAAGCAGACGTACTCGTGGCTGAGCTTGAAGTACAACAAACATGAGCGCCAGTATGGTATGAAGTGTACCGTCTGCTGTAAGTTCGCTCCTAACACCAAGTCTCCCTTTGGCGGTCCCGGAGTCGGTGCAAGGGATTTTCAGAAGTCGGCGTGCCGCAACCATGACCAGTCCAAGGTGCACCTCGCGGCCATGGAAGCTGAACGACTCGCTGAAGGCACGGAGGTGAGGCAGCGCAGCCTCTTGAATATGCTCAGCAGCGATCCTGTAATGGCGAGGGTCGTCAAATGCATGCAAGGAGCTCACTGGATTGCGCGGAACGATGCACCTATCGCGCTCTACCCCATGCTGGTGCGGTTCATGGCGGAACAAGGATGTCCCGACATGATGACCGACGAATCGTACGGTCGTTATTACTCGCGGTACGTGCTTGTTAGCCTCTGTTTCTGCTTCTGATATCCTGATTTTGCTTCTGTCCGTATGCTGCTACTTTGTTCTTACTTCTTCTATTGCTCTATTGTGGATAACATACTCACATTTTCATTCGGTGCTCATTGCAGATACGCCTTCGGCGAGTTCGTAGAGGCTATGGCGGAGCATCTGGTGGCCAAGCAGCTCGTGGACGTCAAAGAGTCGGCGTGGTACAGCCTTTCCTTCGATGAATCCACGGATCGCGCCCGTGGAAAGCATCTCATCGTGTATGTCACGTTTGAGAGAGGCGAGGCCGTGGTGTCCCAGTTCGTTGCTCTCCTGTCGCTCGAACGTTGCGACGCCACAGCACTGCACGACACGATCGTGAAGTGTTTGTGGTCGAAGGACATGTCGCTGGACAAGCTTGTCGGGGTGTCAACGGATGGTGCATCCGTGATGACTGGCTCGAAGAACGGCGTTGTCGCCTTGCTTCGGAAACGTTGCCCGTGGCTGGTTGCGATTCACTGCGTGGCGCATCGGTAAGGTTGCACTGCATTGCTTCCGATCGTATTTTACACCTGTCCCCTCCCTAACCATACTCACGCACGTCTCGTGCTTGTGCAGCGAAGCATTGGCTGCCAAGGATGCCGCGAAGAGCTTCAAGGAGTTCAACGTCGTTGATCAGATGATACGCCAGACTGCAGAGCGTCTCGGGCGTTCATCGACCGATCACAAGACCTACATGCATCTCCAGGACGTCATTTTGCAGACGCATCTGGAGGTGCAAGGCTTCTGCACCGTCCGTTGGTTGTCTCGCGGGGATGCTGTGAGTCGCTTCTGTGACGTGCTGCCGGTGCTGATGTGGATGTGGACGAAGGAGAAGGGCGAGACGGAGAAACTCGCTACCAGCTTCAAGTTCCACTATATGCTGTATCTCCTGGCTGACGTGCTGCAGCTGCTCAACGCACTCAATCTGTCCTTCCAGAAGCAGACGGTAAGGTGCAGATGAGCATGGCCTTGTCGCTTCTTGACTTGTGTGCGTGGCTCTAATTTTTTCTCGCTCTGTTTGCTTTCAGGTCGACATCACAGAGGTGAAGAATCATGTCGACAAGGTGAAGACCAAGTTGTCGCAGTACTACGTCGAGCCCGGCGCATCCAACGGGCCGAACACCTCTCGCCTGAACAAGTTCCTTGCTGCACACGGCAGCAAGGACAAGCGCAAGATGGAGCTCAAGGGAGTGGACGAGAACGGCAAGCCTGCAAAAGCCGAGATCGAGCTTCACGAGGACATCATTGACCCTGAAAACCCTGGGGGGGGATGCGACTTGGAGGCCTGCGTGGACCTGGCGAGGCGTTTCGCTCAGCGCCTGATTAAGGCGCTGGGGAAGAGGATGGCGGACCTGCGTCATTTCGATGGTGTTGGTTTCTTCTCCCCTGATAAGTATCCCGACCGTGCAGGAGAGCAGGACGCGTGGGTGAAGCTCCATCTCTCCGAGCTCCTTGACATGTTCAAGAACAAGCTACCTGGTAAGTTGAGAGGGATAGAGTAGGAACCTTGTATAGGTTCTAACCTTGTATATCTTCTAACTTTGTAAATGTTCTTCTCCAACATTGGGGTGTTCTAACATTGTTGTATGTCCTTGGCAGGAGTCGCTCTTGCTGACATAGAGCCGCAGATGCGCCTCTTCACAGCCACCATGGAGAAGAAATTCAAGAAGCAGAGCTTCCATCAGGCTCTCACCAACATGCTGCGCACGGCAGACTGGAAGGATGACTATCCCACCATGGTCTCCCTCTGGCGTGCAGTCTCTGTGTTGCCCCTCAGCACTGTTGAGTGTGAGAGGGGCTTCTCCCGCCAAAACATTATTAAGTCGTGGGATCGTGTTGCTCTTACTGATGTTAGGCTGGGGGAGCTGATGACGGTGAAGATGCTAGACTACCCGGTGGACTGGGCAGCGGCCTATGCCTTGTTTGAGGAGAAGGGGAGGAAGGGGAGGAAGCCTGCCAAATAGGCTTGCAATGCATGTTTGGGTAGAGTAGAGTAGTTAAATCTGCATGATAAATCTGTAGTTAGTTAAAAGTAGAACATTGCAGGCTAGGTAGGTTTTATGACTATTGACGACATGTGTAGTATTTCAGTAAGGGGAACATGTTGTAGGTATGGGTGACTTATAATAAAAGTTGAAAACTGGACGTACCATAGTAAAATACAGTGTAAGTGCAAACTTCAAACATGCCCTGATTTCAAGGTTTCACTTTGGGGTGCGCCTGTGACCGTTAAGTGCGCCAAACCGCACACCTACACCCAACCAAGGGTCAGATGCGGAGGAGCTGGGGAGCGCAAGTACGAGCCCCAGAAACTTCGACAGGCCTGATGTGAACCTCTATACGTTCCGCGCAAGCGCGTGCGGCCCATAGAGCGCATCCGCCATTTGTACAATTCGGTATGTGCTTTATAATAATGCGATAAGACAATAAGTATGTAGATTATAAGAAATGCTTATTCAACACCAGGGTTGTAAAAACCTTGACAGACTATCTGATTTGCAGTCTTATTTTCCTGAGATGATCCCTGGAAACATAGAGATACTCACGGCAGCACTCAAGGCATGCCGCCTCGTTTTTAAAATAAGAGCAGCGACTAGCTGCTGCAAACCTCTTTAGGAAAAAACGGTACAAACATGCACTTTGCTGGTCAATCACATTTAGTTAAGGATATACAACATCTGACATGCATAGCACGCTTGCTTGACTTTGCTGACAACCGGGTGAGGGATTTGTAGAAAACCATCTAACTCTTTGGAAAGAAACTAGAAGAAGAGAACAAAAAACATAAATTTTAGGGAAGCCAGTATACCAGTGTAGCACATCTTATTCCGATTGCCACCGGTTCCACCAGGCTTCTTTCTTGGCGCCATCCTCCTTGGAGCTGCCGAACGTGGTGGACACGGTGGATGCAACGTTTTTGGACACCTTGCGTGACGCCTTGATCATGGAGGCCAGTGCGTTGCGGTCCAGTGTTGACTTCTTCATCTTCTTCTCCCGCTTCTGCTCACGGAGCCAAGTACCGTATACAGTGAGCAGACGTGGGAATACGTTGGATGGTGGGTGAAGGAAGGAGCAGAATGGACGACTGGTGAACAAGGGCACTGCATCAACAAATCGCCAAGTAAAAAACACATTCCACGGCCTTCACACACTCAACCCTCTGCCCTCCTCTCACTCACCTTGGACTCCACCAGGGAAGCTTCCATGAATCCTCCAGCCTCCTCTGTGCCCGCCTTGGACATAAAAGTCCCCAACGCTTCAAACGCCACCGTGTTGCCCAAATCTAAATCCAAATCCAAATCCAAATCTTGTACAACACGGTGGCGTCCGAGGCGTACCGACAAGAATCCCTCACCTTGAACTCCATCAGCGAAGCTTCTGTGAACCCGCCCGCCTCATCCGTGCCAGCTTTCGACATGAACGTCCCAAACGCCTCCGACAACTCCGTGTTGTCCCGGTACAGGAACCGCACAAACCCCAGCCGCAGCTGCTGCAGCAGCGGCACATCCCCCGGGTAGAAGAACGGGTGCGCGAGCGCTCCCGCAGCCGAAATCCGCCGCCCGGGCTTCACGTTGACGAGAGCTTGCAGGAGGGACCAGCCGTGGCCGCCGTCGGCATCGAGCATGGCAAAGGCCTTGAGCTGCGCGTCGCTGAGGGCGCGGCCTTCCTGCACCTCGCGCCACTTTGCGAGGTCGTACTCGCAGCGCTTCAGCTGGCGGTTGAACTGGATGAGTGGGCTGTCCGTGCGGAGGTTGGGGAAGACCTGAGGGAGGGGAGGAGGGGGGGGAGGGGGTTGGGGGGGATGGAGGGAATGGGATAGGAGAGGAGGGGAGGGGAGGGAGTAGATGAGTTGGCGGTTGAACTGGATGAGTGGGCTGTCGGTCCGAAGATTGGGGAAGACCTAAAGGGGTGGTGCAGATGGGATGGGAGGGAGAGGAAGGGTTGACAAGAGGGGAAGGGATGGAAAGAGATGAGCTGGCGGTTGAACTGGATGAGTGGACAGCCCATGCGCAGATTGGCAAAGGCCTGAGGAGGGGGGAGCGGGGAGAGGATGTGATGATGCAATGACATGATGGGACAATGGGAGAAGAACACATGACACGAGGGGGGAGGGACCGGAAAATACGAGCGGAAAGGAAGCAAGAAAATGAGTTGGCGGTTGAAGGGATGAAGGGATGTTTGTGCGTAGATTGGTAAAGACGTAACAAGCAACAATGCCCAGCCCCGTTATAGCACGCACCATTTGAAGGAAGATAATTCCCACACTGTACATGTCGAAGCGGTCAGGAAGGTTCATCTGCAGGGGAGAAGAAGAGTAAGGAAGAGGGACAGGGAGTGAGATCAAAGGGCAAGTACAAAAAGATTTTTGGTTCGGGTCGGACACACACAACCGCACACAAGCAAGACACCCCATGCGAATCACTTGCACATGCAGGCACACACAGTCAGACACACCCAACCGCACGCCCACCCACACGCCCGACCACAAGCGCATGCGCTCACGATCAGGCACCCCACTCACAATCAGACCCCCCATTGGCAACTAGGCAACCCACGCACCTGCCACAGCACTGGGGAGAGCAGAGCAGCGATGGTGGGGGGAGGCGCATTAGGCGTCTGAGTGCTCATTATGTACTGCTCTGGCGCTGCATAGCTGTGAGGGCAAGAGGGGGGGAGAGGTGGGGGGGGGGGGGGGGGGGGGGGTAGGGGAAGGGGGAAAGGGTCTTGGAGTGCTCACTATGTACTGCTCTGGAGCTGCGTAGCTGGAGGATTAGGATGAGGCAGGGAGAAAGGGGGGGGGGTGGAGGGGAGGGAGGAAGTGGTTGGTTGAGGTGAAGGTTTCAAGCCTATGCAAGGGCGTCCGAGTGCCGTGTAGCTGGGTTGACAAGGGAGGGTGGGTGGAGGAGTGGGAGAGAGGGGTGCCCACATGAGGCAGAATGCACATCACATGAGGCGGACCAGCACAGCTACCCAATGCATATCCCCGCTCATCCTGAATCCACTCACCGCGGGTCCAGCAGGAACTCGTTGGGGTTATAGTTGATGCCCACCCGCAGGTCAGCTGCGGCACCCAGGTCGATGATCTTCAGCTCGCCCGTCTCTGCATTGCCGAGGTTTGGGGGGGGGCCAGGGAGAGAGGGCAACGAGGATGGCAGGTGCGATCAACAGACCAGGGGATTGGCATGGCCGCATGGATGGGGAGAAGGGGAGGGGGGTGGAGACGAAGACCACGATAAGTTCACCCATCCATCCAGAACTAGGTTATGGCTACCCACTCATCCACGCTTGAATCAACTCTGGCAATCCCACCCACTCCACAATTGCCATTTTCCCCCCTGGGAAGCTGGGCCAGGGATACATCCATGATCAGGCCAATGGCTACCCACCCACCCACATTGCAGCAGGCCCTCGTCCTTCAGAATGCATTTCCTGCATGATAAGGATTTGAAAGATAAGGGTTTGCTGGATGCTCCCACGCCAGATTTGATGGTCGGAGTCTCTATGGGCATACCCGAGTTGAAGATCATGTTTTGTGGCTTGATGTCGCGATGCACGATGCCCACGGAATGAAGCTTGTCCACACTCTTCAGAATGCGCTTCAGGATGGTGCGGATCACGCGCATCTCCCGCTCGGGGCCTTTGGGCTCGCGAGGCATGTACCCCAGCACTGCCTTCTCCACCTGTGCGGTGGGGGAAGGGGGAAGAGGGAATGAGAGGGGAGGGGGGAAGAGGTTGTGAGAGACAACATGAGAGTGTTTAAGAAATGGATTGAGAGGTGCAGGGGGGGGGGGGGGGGGGTGTGGAGGGGCAAGAGGTGGGAAATGGGCTGAGGGGCTCCAGTGGCACGCACCCCAGTACTGCCTCCTCTAGCTGTGGCGAAGAGACTGCAGTTGGGTTGGTGAATGGGGGGGAGGAGACTGTGGCAGAGAGGTGAGGGAAAACAAGGAAGTGCCTTCAAGGGCAAGGTCTCATCTCATCACCCACGCTGTAGGGGAAGTTGTCATCCCAACACTCACATTGTAGGGGAAGTTGTCATCCCAACACTCACATTGTAGGGGAAGTTGTCATCCCAACACTCACATTGTAGGGGAAGTTGTCATCCCAACACTCACATTGTAGGGGAAGTTGTCATCCCAACACTCACATTGTAGGGGAAGTTGTCATCCTGCAGCACGTCAGCGAACGTTGCGTTGCCCTCGAAGCGCCACACAATCCAGAAATTGTCTCGCGTCTTGGTCTTCTGCTCGGGGTGGGGAAACGAGGAGAGGAGGGCGGCAGGACGGAGGGGAGGAGTGTTGAAGTGTGAGATGCAGAAGGCCGTACGGAACAAGGGAAGTGGAAGGGCGGTGGCGTTGTCAAAGGGGTAAGGAGGGCGGGGCGCCCCGATGGGAGGGAGGACGGGGAGAGCGGAGGGGTAAAGCGGGTGGGGATGGCGGATGGAAAGAGAGGGGAGGACTGTGTGAGTGTGGAAGCACCAGAGCGGGAAGCACATGCGTGAAATAACGCATTTCCGACTCTGGAGAAATTAATACAAGATTTCGGCCTTTGAGCCTAGCCTAATGAACGTGGGCAGAGAATACCCTCCTACTACCACAGCACCGCCAGCACCCCCCATCCCCACAGCATTCACCTCCACGCCTCCCCATCCCGACCCTCCCCCTCCCCCCGACCTCACCCTCCTCCCCCGCCCAGCGCACCTCGACGAAGCCGTCGACGAAGTCGGCGCACGCCTGCGGGCACGCGCGCCGGACGCGCTCGTTCATCCACAGCTCCGCCGCGCCAAACTCGCTCGCCTTCTTCACCACGAACTGGCGGGGGGGGAAGGGGGGGAGGAGGTGGGGGGGAGGTGGGGAGGAGGTGGGGGGAGGTGGGGGGAGGAGGTGGGGAGGATGAAGGGAGAAAGAAGGCGGAGCATGGGTCTGAAGACACGTGGAACCAAGACGCTCGTTCATCCACAGCTCCGCCGCGCCGAACTCGCTCGCCTTCTTTACCACGAACTGGCGCCACAGGCGGGAGGCGTGAAGGGAGAAAGGGGGGGAGAGGAGGGCATTGAGGACGGGATTCGGGAGATGCGAAGGGCACGTGATATAATGATGTTTTTGGGACGTCTCAAAAGCAATATAATGCATTGAGGCCGGAACTTGCGTCGAGGGCAACCCATAGTAAAACTCCCTTGCCTTGCTCGCTTTCCTGCTACCTAGATAACGAATCAGCCTCCCCTGATGCGTACTCGTTTCAACCCAACCCTCCAAGCTCCCCTCCCCCGCCCGCGCGTTCCCCCTCCCCCTTCAGCCCCACTCCCCAAACTAGCCCCGTCTTCCGCTGACCGGTGACCCTTGCTCCCGCCTGGTCTCGCCGCACTTCCCCACTTTCACCCCTTCCCCTTACGCGCGCACCTCTTCCCCCGGCTTGTCCGCGATGGTGGCGCGGAACACGCTGCCGTATGCGCCCTCCCCCAGCTTGCGCCCCAGCTTCACGTCGGACTGGGCGCGCGGAACGGAAGCGGAAAGGGGGATCAAGAGAGGACGGGAGGAAGGCCATAGCGGAGAGAAGGGGTGCAGGAAGAGGTATGAGTGGGAAGAAAGTAAACAGGTTGTTGCGGCCGTACCATGCACGAGAGTTAAGACCAGGAGAGTCGAAGGAAAAAAATATATTAAGGCATTCAAAATGGTCATTCGTGGTATGATCAGTTACCAGACGCTTTAGTTCACGAAATGGTTCGGTACGCTGTTTTTTCTTGTCGCTGAGATTCTTCGCGATCACAGGACAACTTCCCAGAAGCCAGACCGCGAACGACCTCAGAATGTCACAGAATGTCACGGATCACCAACACGCCAAATCAACCTTTGCCAAAAGAATCACACGGCGCGCAATGCACCCGTACAGTCTGTTCAGTGCGTGTAGCAAGGTCCGCCTCGCGATGAATCCGCCACGCGGAAAGTTTGCCTCGCGTGAAGCACACCTTATTTTCAACGCGCCTCTCACCTTCTTAAGCTGCGGCCGTATCTTGCGTTCGATCGGCCCGTACACGAACATATCGAAGAACCCTGGAACGACGCCCGGCGTGGCCCACATGTAAGTCCCCAGCAGCACCAGCAGCAACACTCCTCCCACCGTCAGTCTCAACTGATCGTCCGCTGCGAGCGTGCTCCGGTAGATGACGTCACCGCATTGCATGACGGTGCACGGGAGACCCACGCCGACGGCCAGGAAGAGAGAGGAAAGTGATCCGTCCGTCAGAGCGCCGTCAGAGCTGACGGCTGCCGTTAACGAGACGAGAAGGTCGTTGACGGGTCCAGAGGCGTCGCATCGTGTACTGAGAGCACCGCCATTTGAGCTAGAGCTATGACCGGATTTCAGTGAGATTGGAAGGGATTGAGAGCGGCGAAGTTGTAGCAATCGCAGGCTAGCAAGAGTAGAGGTGAGCGATGAAGTTAAGGAAATGCGGGAAGCGGGGGAAGCGGGAGACGAGGACGGGGTAGCTCCGCGCGGAAGACATTTTCCCGCTTGAAGACAAGAAGCTTCGAGTGCTGCCATGCTTCAGACGAATATTTTTTGCTACTGGTAATCTATGACAAGGCTGACTCGAAGCGTTCGAAGCAGGTGCAGTAACCCGCTCACGTGGACAACCTGCTGCTGGTTCGATTGCAGGTTTGATCCAGTTGAAATGGCTTATTGCCTAGCCTTGCTAGAGTTTCCTCGCGCGGGAACGAGGCGAGCGCTGAATCAAGAATTACGTGGATCCCGCTTCCACGGTATTAGCTGTCAGAGACAGCAGACGACTAGCAGAGTTGACAGCTAGAAAGCATGGCGTACTGAAATGTACGGTGCGACTGGACTCTCTGGTCGCTAGTCACATTCGCAAATAGAAATATCACTGGTGAATGAGAACGGAGCTTGAACGATGTGGGAGGAAACAGTCTCAGGGAGAAAGGCGGGAGCAGGTAAAAGATGGACGGGGTGGGATATCGGAGGGTTTAAAAGGGTTGGGATGGTTCGAAAGGAATAAGGATGAATCATGTGATTGCTGGTCAGACTTGGAAGCAGGCACGGTTGCCCGGAGCAGCAGTCAGTGGGGTAGGGTGGGGGAGAAGAAGGTGTGGTGCAGGAATGCGTTCTATTCAGAGAAATCACGAAAGGTGAAGATGCCGGGATTGCTGGTCAGGTGAATGCGCTCGTCGATCCCAAAAACTGCCAGCTTCTGGAAGTGTTTATCAGGGCAATGTTCCGATATTTCTCGAAATGGGATAGGCTGGAGACCTGACGAATGACTCGACAAAGCACGTCGCCGAGTCAGCAAGGTTGTCACGCGTGTCGAAAGCGCGGGGTTAACAATCTCGAGGCAGAAAAATGTGGTGAATGATATCGACACGTGGATAGAAAATCTACTTCAATGATCCGCGATGGTTGTGGTGCATGTCAGAGACTGAAGGAGGTGAAGAAGGCTATGCCAAAAGTCGTCAGTGGCAGTGGGTAACGTGACGAAAGCTGCCTGTTTCGCGAGGTGGTCAAAGGGAGCGGCGGTGATGGGCGACAATTGTTCGTTCCGTCGCTTTTTGACGAGGGAATGTTGTTCGCGAGAAATGTGTTAGCGGGCCACTCGAAAGCGCATTCCAAACTCAAAATAATGTTAGCGGGTCACTCAATCGAAGAGCAGTGGCATCACCTAGACAGACGATGCAGCCGTGTCATGGAACCAGAACTCCAGGTCACTCGAGGATTTGGTAGGCTGAACTGTTCGCTCAATCCTGGGCTGTACCTTCGCGGCAAAGTGTCGCGATTTGCGAACACTGCCAAGCTGGCGGAAGATGTGGACCACAGAAAAAACACCTGCGCTCAACAAGTGTGCAGTTTTGTTGGTTCCCATAAGAAGCAGCAAAAACCAGTTGCATTCACTAAAGTCCTCTCTAAGTGCCAGTATTGTGCCGCCAAAATTTTCCCCAACTTGTGCCAGTGTGAAATCCAAACTGGGCTCGTGGTCCTGCCAATTTCTGCGCGTGTTATCCTGAGGGAGTCCTTTCTGGTTTTGCCCATCTTCTCCCCTCTGTCTCGGTCGGCTCAAATCGACTCGGCTCGGCTCCACTCATTTCCCCTTGATCATCATCCTCATCCCTTGGTGTTATCTGGATTGAAACGAGTTCAGCTGCTTGTGTTGTGTGCAGCTGCTAGTGGAATTCCTGATTCAACTGGATTTTTCTGCAGTCTAAATCGTAGCTTGGAGGCATTTATTATTGCACTTGCTTCATCTCATGGCGACGGCGCTCAGCCATGTTGTTGCTTCCTGCGAAGCAGTAGTCGCTTCGACACCTTCGCGTAACTCCGTTGCGTCTTCCGCCATTACCAAGACAACGCGACTACATTTAAATCCATCCTTGCTATCCAGCAGTTTCCCGCTCCGCTCCAATACACCAAACATTAAAACATGTTCGATTTCGCGAAAGCAGGTTACCGGAGTTCGCGCGATGGCGACGGAAAGCTCGTCGTCCATCGCATCAGCGGAGGTGTCACAGGGAGATCACGGGGGGCTGAAAGTCGGTTACCACACGGCGCAAGGTCTTCGCGATAGCATGGAGGACCATCTGGTCGTGATTAGAGACATTCCCGGCGGTTTTCTCTACGCCGGCATCTTTGACGGCCACGCTGGAAGCGCTTCCGCTCGCTTTTTAAAGTGCGAGGTCACTTGATTCTTTTTCAATGCATTTTTTCCTGTCTTCTCATGTCAGTGATCCGCATCCCTCCAATCTTTGACTAAATACCAGAAAGAGAGCCTCCGAATGTGAGTTCCTTGATCGATGTTAAAATGCACATTCCAATGCGTTTTGGATTTTCTGGTAATGGTTAATGGGTGATGGGTGATGGCAGGGACGAGCTGTACATCGACTGCATGGACGCGTTAGAAGGAGGCGCGTTACTGTCGGACGAGGACCTCGATGCCGTGGAGGACGCGCTTCAAGACGCCTTTATCCAGGCGGACCAGAGGCTGCTGCAATGGTGAGTACAGCTTGCTAGTGTAGCAAGTCCGGCAATACTATACCTTGTAGCGAGACTTGATGTAACGAGGAATTGGAGGACGCCCTTCAAGACGCCTTCATGCAGGCGGACCAGAGGCTGCTGCAACGGTGAGTACAGCAACAGCTAGCAGGAACGGCTAGGTGCTACAGCTTGTGGCAAGACTTTTTGTAACGAGGAATGTGGAGGACGCCCTTCAAGACGCCTTCTTTCAGGCAGATCAAAGAATGACATGCCTTTCGAAGAAAGAGTGATTCCACAGATAAAAACAGTCGAAAAAACATAGAAATTCAATGATGGCGATCGGATTTGCGCATACTCATCCATGCAGTCTCCACATTCAGCCATTCGTGTTGACATCCGTGCATGCGTCATCACCTGTATCCCCCATGAACCCTTGCACCCATACACCTACTCTCTCCACACTGGGTCAACTGAGTTGAACCTATGCCTCTCCGTCTCCAGCGCATCCCCTCCCCTTTCCTCCTCACACGCACACTTGCACCCCCCTCCTTCTCACGCGCGCATGCACTGTTCACCATCAGGCTCGCAGAGCACAGTGAGGAGCCGGAGTCCGGGTCCACAGGCACGGTGGCGTTTGTGCGCAAGGACCGGCTCTTCATCGCTCACCTTGGGGACTCCCGCGCTGTGAGTGCTTCTAACAATGCAGGGGGCACAAACACCACCGTGCCTCCATTTTGGCCTATCAAAGGGGGTTGTGTGCCAATATGGAGGCACGGTGGCGTTTGTGCGCAAGGACAGGCTCTTCATCGCTCACCTGGGGGACTCCCGCGCTGTGAGTCGCTCTCTACTGCTGGCTTTTGAGCACGTGATGGGATGGGATGAGGACTTCCAAAGTTTGTAAGGCATGTGTTGAGATACGTCTCTCAGCAGCAGAATCAGGGTCTGCACAGAGCACTTTTACCTGTCCCTGCATTTGGTACTAGGTGCTTAGAGGAAGGTTGGAAAGTGGCACAGAGGAGCTATCGAGGGGCCATTGTAACATGGGTAGTCTTCATACCCTCCCTCTTAAAACCCCTCGCCTATTCCCCATGCTCCCGTCCCGTCCCGTCCCGTCCCGTCCCGTCCCGTCCCGTCCCGCATCATCCCATGTTCCCAACCCACCACAGATGACCTATCTAAGGGCCACCGTGGTACGTGGAATCACCATACCCTTGTCCCCCACGCCCCTTCCCCGTGCTCTCGTCCTGCATCATCCCAATCAACCTGCCTCATACGCTTCTCCCATCCTCATCCCCGCCATCCCAGGTGCTGGGGGTGGGCGGTGATACGGAGGACCTATCTCAGGACCACAAGCCCCATGGGGAGTCGCCGATTGCCAAGGCGGAGATCAAGAGGATTGAGAAGGCGGGCGGATGGGTGAGTGCAGGTGACAGGTGGTAGTGGCTGAGGGTGAGAATGGGGCCTTATTGGGAGATGGGGTGATGTGGGATGGGTGGAGAGGGGTTGGATGGAAAGGTTGATCTGGAATGGAGAAATCGGGCAATGTGCTGATGGGACGTGCAGGCATGTGATGGGAAGTAAAGGCAAGGCTTGTGATGTGAATTGCATCTCAGGCCAAGCGGGCCTGCGTGGGTGACACATGTTTTCTTTACAATCATCCTCTTCTGCTTACTGTGTGCAAATGGTCGACTGTATGTTCTGACTGATTGAATCACAGGTGAGTCAAGGCCGCGTTTGTGGAGTCATAGCAGTGTCGCGTGCCTTTGGCAATGCCAACTTCAAGACACGCCGCGAGCAGTAAGCACTTGTCGTTCAAGCACAGCTCCTGAAACCCAATTGTTCTGCACACGCTCCAGTCTCTTTTCAAGCATAATTCATGTGCTGGACTGGACCACTGTTTGGAAATCATCGGCGTGTGCTGGTTCCCGATTGTTCATAGCATGCTTCAGCCAATGGGCTATTGGCTGGAAACCACCGAACTGGTTCTCCTCATCATGAAGATGCAACACACACGTCCCCCTGTCCCGGCACCATCTGGGCTGCAGGATGCTGTCAGAGGGTGTGAAGAAGGGGCGATGGACAACCCGCTTCGTTTCCAAGTAAGTGCCTCTCACCTCCACTCCGATTCAGGAGAAGCTTAAAAACGAAGTGGGGCTCTGCATCCAAACTGCCTCTTCACATTGGCTGGTGCTTACATGCAAATGAAGCCTTTCACTACCGGTCAAGTTTTTGTTCAATATGTGTGCGTCATCATGCCAGCCTTTGTGCCGTGCCGATGATCTCAATCCTCACTGCCCCGTCACCCACAGGTCACCGTCCGTGATCTCTCCACCATGTCACCCTCCTCCTCATTCGCTTAGAGAGGATTCAGGCGCTCGTTTCTGAGCGATTGGATCTTAGCAGTGCGGGACGTGTACACTCCTGAGCTGGCTTCTGAATACTCTCTAAATTCATCTCCCTCTACCCCTTTCTCGCCATCCCCTCCCCTCTCAGGCGCTCGTTTCAGAGCGATTGGATATCAGCGGTGCCGGACGTATATGCTGCTGAGGTGGAGGAGGATGCCGAGTTTGTCATCATTGCATCTGACGGGCTCTGGGAGGGCGTGAAGAGGTATGACTCTTTGGTGATGCCCTTTGCTGGCGTTCTGACTCTGCTGGCCCTCTGCTCTGGCCTTCTGGTGTGGCCCTGCAGTGTGAACCCCTCATGTGAATCTCTCAAGTGAACCCCTCATGTGGCCCTACCGTGTTCCCTTCCGGTGTGTCTTTTGGCCGTTCAGCATTCCATAACTGCAATCATGTTACTTCTCATCTCCACGTCTATTTCTGGTGCCAGCGTCTTCCTGTATCATCCCCCATCCCTCCTCGTGTGTGGTGGCATCTTGGGGTTCCATTTCTTGCTGCAGCTCGGAAGCCGTGGCGTTTGTTCGGAAGGAGATGGAAAGCCATGGTGACATTCAACAAGCAACAGACAACCTAGCCAGTTTTGCGCTTCAGGTACTTGATACTCTCTTGTCATGTAGTGCATTGCACTCCGATTGCACTCCCATTTGCGTTGATTAATCCATCCTTTTGCTCGGTGCGACGGTGCTCCTTTCTCAGGATCGGAAAGGAGAGGACAACATCAGCATCGTAATTATTGGCTTTAAATAAACACCTGATTGACTAGGTTGCAAGAAACTATTGAGTGTCAATGTGTATGAATTATTGCAAGCCATGAGGACGAAAGTGCAGGGGTTCGATCAAAAGTTCCCTGACATTCAGGTGGAAGGAACTCCTTATAGCGCGTACCTGCTGAAGGGCATGAAATGCGGTGTGGTTCGTGAATGTGCTATGCGCTCCACCCTTTCCTCAATTGATCAATCATCCGTCTGCTGCAGAGTCCCTCCGTCGTCCCACATCAAATTATTACTATTCATTGTGGTTCTCGTTGGTTGGACACTCATCGATTGATTGCCTCTGCGATCCGCAAGGCGCTCGCGATCTGCTAGTTATTTCTGCGAGACACGCCTGCAAATTTTTGGCGTTGACAAATTTTGGGTACGCCTGTCTTGGTACGCTTCGTCATCAGCGTCTTTGTGCCGTACAAACTTCGTATCGAGTCGAACTGGCAAGAAACATCCGTTATTCACGACGCGTTAGGCCTGAAGCGCGAAAGATAACAGGATTTGGTACGCAGGCTCTAGAAGCCAGACAGCTGAACGCGACGTTTAGATCAGAAATGCGAAGAGTCCGAGACTGACCGTGGCGTTCCAGATCAAAGCGGCAGGAGACGTCACATTCCAGATTAGAGACGGCTGAACGGCAACTCTGGAAGCGCCTGGAACAGAACGTCCGGAAACAGTAAACGCTCCACTACTCACGCTGCGGCCCTTGGCCTGAACAGACACGACAGAGCGCGCCTAAAGAGGCTAGGGGCCGCAGCGTGAGTGGCGGAGGACTGGACGGCGGATCGTGGGGGGGGCGGGGAGGGGGACGACGGGTGGAGAATGGCCGGCAAGGCAGGTTCCGCGAAGCTGCGTGAGGCGTTCAAGTACTGTGTGGACCAAGTCAGGTGCGTGGATGCTGCATGCTGGATGCTGTATGGTGAAGGTTGGATGTTCATAGTTGAATGAACGAGGTACGAGGCATGGCATGAGGCATGCCATGAGGCGTGAGGCATGAGGCATGCCACACATGCTCATCCATGATTCATGAATTAGAGCACTACATCAGAGCACTGTACATGCCAGCACAGCACATGCCCACCCAATGTCACAACACCCGACCCGACTATGTGTTGCACATTTCACCGCCACGTGTGTGAAGATTTGTTTTGAGACGTCCCAAAACAAATCTTCATACACCCGACGATGTGTTGCGAATTTCACACTTATCCACACCATTGCCGACGTGGCAGGAGGCATGACTCGGAACATTACATCGGAGCACTGTACATGCCGGCACAGCACAGGCCAACTCAATTCGCGCTCAGGGCATTCAATGTCGAAACATCCCTGGTATGTCCTGCCACCCTCCTGCGTCGTGCCACCCTCTTGCCCCGTTGTCCCACTTCCCCCATCGACTATCTTTTTCTCTCAACTCTCTTCCGTTCCACTGCTCTTCTCCTTCGCAACGCCACAGATCCCTGACAGGGCGCGGGAGCAGCGTCTTGCCATCATTCGCCTGGCTTGGTGGAGGGACGCCCTCACCCGCCTCTTCCAGGTAGTGGCCCTCTACCCTCTCCGAGATGGGCATCCTTCTCCGATATGCGTATCTTTCTCCCTTCTCTAGCTTGGTGGGCGAGAATGCTGCTAACGACCGACCCTCTACCCTCTCCGAGATTGGCATCTGATAATGCTATCATTGCTAACCCCAGTCTCCATGTACACAACACACGTGCAGGGCCAACCACCCGATGACCACCCGGTGCTGGTGGCACTGGGCGCGGTGAGGGAGGCGAGGGGCATCACCAAGCCCTGGTTGATGCGAGTCATTGCCGCTCGGGTGGGTGGTGTGTGCGTGTGAGAGAGTGTGTGCGCGCGAGTGCACGTGCGTGCGTGCGTGCGTGTAACATTGTTCATTAGTAAACATCATCATTGCCCGTCATTGCTGATCATCAACATTCACCAGACTTGACCATCGTTGACCATCATTACCCATAATTGACCTTCATTACCCATCACCATGGCATCAGATGGAGGACTTGGAGCGGTCTGCCTTCCCACCCAACACGGTCGCTGACGTGGAACAGTGAGTGCAGCCGCTCAACGCAACACTCAACGCAACACCTGCACATCACTATCCGTTGACAGACAACTGCCTGAAGCACATGCGTTCTGAACCGTGCGATGATTCTTCACCACATGTGCGCGTGCATGCATGTCACGCATGCATGCCTGCCTGCCGCCCTGCCTGTTTGTCTGCATGCATGCATGGACAGGTACGCGGAGTCAACATCCTCAGCGCTGCTCTACCTCTCCCTGCAGGCGGCTGGCATCCACAGTGTGCACGCTGACCATGCCGCCTCCCACATTGGTAACCACCTGTGTAACAACATCAGTAACAGCACTTATTTTCTGTAAACTGCTGGTGGCTGGTATTCACAGCATGCATGCTGATCATGCTGCCTCCCACATTGGTAGCCTGAGACCTTGCTACTCTCCGCATTGGTAACCGCATTAATGCTCCTCACTCTCCGTCCCAGGCAAGGCGGAGGGCATGGCTCTTCTGCTGCGCGGCGCATCGTACCACGCTGCTCAAAGGCGGTCCCACATTCCACTAGACGTCGCTGCAAAGGTACAGTGCTTGAATCATTTCTAAATCTCGGTCTTGATGTCCTCAGTGCCCCTGTCACTACGATTATATTTGGTAATTATAATCGGACTTCTTTTCACGCCTCATATGCTATTCGTTACCCTTCACCTCTTTGTCTCCCACCCTCATATCTCTTCTCCTAATCCATTGCACTTTACTGCCAGCACGGGCTGGTGCATGAGGAGCTGTTTCGAGGGCGGCATCCTCCCAGCTTCAGGGAGTGTGTGTATGACGTGGCATGTGTGGCGCAAGCACATCTGCAAAAGGCCAAAACCTTGCAGTCCTCCTTGCCTCCTACAGCTCGACAACTACTCTTGCCATCAGCTGTAAGTTCTACCACCAATGACTCTTGTTATTTAATCTATATCATATATAGGGGAATTGATGGAGCATTTTGGTGGTGTTTTGCAGGTGGGTGCGAATCTTTTCCTTCACAACCTGCAGCGCCACCACTTCGATGCAATGGACCCATCGCTTCTTCGAGGAGTGTGGGGAGTGTCTCCGCTATGGCTGCACTCAAATCTGTTATGGAAATCACTACGAAAATCTGCCTTCTAGCTTCAGCTGATTGCATGTTAGGCGAATATCATATGCATTTTCAGCTGTAAGGTGTAATCTAGTGTTTTCCTTCATATTTCCTTCCACCAACCACACATAATGTTGACCAATGGCTGTGGCCGTTCAACCAATGATCAAGCTACACGTTAGCATCGAATTGACTCCCACTGTGTTCGATACGAAATTGAAATTTCACCTGTCTGACACCACACACGCCACCCTTTGGAGTCACGCGCTTGGTCAATTTGAATTCCCGAGTCCCCGACTCGCTCGAATCGACAACTCCTGTCTCCGTTTCAGCAATCGCGCGATTTTGCATTCAACTCAGCCCATTTCAACCAAGCTAGGCCCAGCCTCACCCTACCAAGAACAGCCGGACCTAGAACAATCTCGCATAATACCACCTGTTTTTTTTGGCAGTGTGTTCAGCCCGTTGCGCTGATTTCTAGTTTTCGCCAATACACCGACCGTCGGAAGCAGGTCGGAGCTTTCCAGCTTGTGTCACGACTTTCCCGTTGCGCATACTGGAGGAATAAAGCCGAGCAGCAAATACAAAAACTCCGTCTTCCAGTAAGTCTTCACCTTGCGTGAGCGCCAACTCTCCGTTGGCTAGTCTCCGTAGGAACTTCTCCCACCCGGCTAAACCCAGCTCTTCTTTCGTTCCACGCCTTTTGACGCCATCTCCTGCTGCTAATCACAGCTCCAACCTTTCACAGACAGCTTCCAGTAAGGCCGCCTTCTAGCACTTGTGTGTCTCTTCCTCTAGGTCAGCACGATGGGCTTGCGGAATAACTCACCCAGGGGAGCTTCGTTTTCCCGACTGGAGTACCTACCGCTGCTTCTCCTCTTCGTCGCGATCGCAGCAGCCCCGGCAAACGCACTCCACCGCCCCCGCCGCCTCATGCGGGGCCTGCAAGCCATTCGCGCCACGCTTCCTCTTGAATTGACGGCCACCATGGCATCGAGTTCCGCGACGCTCGGTGTGACGAAGTGGCGCCCAGCGATTCGCCGGCTGATCACGGCGATTGGATTAACACAAGCGAAGACACCCACTGCTCCCAGGCAGAACGGCGGCGCTAACGTGGCCATCGGCGGCGACAACCTAACGGTCACCCAGAAGGAGGCCGTTGCGAAGCAGGAGAGCGCGGCGCCGAGCCTCCAACGGTCACCGCCCAATACGGTCACCTCCGAGCTCCAAAATAAGAACTCCGAAGACAACACGCACGAGACCTCCGTTGAGAACAACAATGACCACGAGAAAGGCAGCGGCGGCGGCGGAGGCGGCGGGTGCTCTGGTAACAGCGACTTAGATTCTGATTTGGCGCCTCCCTCGCTCGCCTCCCCGTGCCCACACCATCCCCCTTCCGGGGGCGATCCCCATCGCGCCGATCGCCGCTCCAGCCGCCTGTCGCCGCTACCCATCGCATGTCCCGCGCGCCCCGCCATGTGCGACTTCTTCTTTGACGGCCTGACGGACGAGATACCGGTAATCCGTCTGTCCGCCGGTTCTTTTTTCGCCGGCCGGCCGATTCCCATCGGACCGTCTCCCGTCGTCGCCATGGCTGGCGGAGCCTTCGTGGATGTTTCGCGCGTTGAGGGGAACTACTCCCGCGCCGTGTGTCTGGGCGAGCCAGCTGAAAAGCCTGCACCAGTCACGGCGACAGGCACGCGGCAGGGGGAGAGCACGGACGTTTTAAAGAAGCTTCTTCAGGACCAGCTGATCCTTCCAGAAAGGATGTTTCAGCTGCGCGGGAACGGAGAACTGATGTACAGCGGTGCTGACGTGGCGGACTGGGACGACGACACGTGGCTGGATGCCGCTAAAAGCCCCGATGGCGTTACCGTAAGCGTGCAGATCGACGAAGCTACGGTAAACCTGTTTGGGGTCAATATCGAGCTTAATAATACCGAGGATGGATCCGCCACGTCGGAAAACCGCGAAGTTCCTGGAGCCGAGGCGCAGATGGCCCTGCTCGAGGCATCCTCGTTATTAACAGACCCGGCATCTTTCATGCACGATGCGTCCCCCCCGTCAGCCTCGCCGCCATCAGCAGCAGCAGCACCAGCAGCAGCGACGGCAGCAGCAGCGGCGGCGGCGGCAGCAGCAGCAGCAGCAAAGGCGGCGGCGGCGGCAGCAAAGAACGGGATTGCCCACAAGCAGCTGTTAGAATGGCCTGAGCGGGAGCCGGCTTCCGCCAGGCGCCTGGCGGAGGCGGAAGGCGCGAGCGCGAAGGGCGCGGCTGCGCAGTGGCAGGAGATGATGCTGAATGCTGGAGTCGCGGCAATCCCTGAGGCAGGGCGCCCGGCCCTCCCTCTGGTGGCGACCATTGTGGTGCCTCAAGATGGTGACGCTTCCCCTTCTGTCGGTGACGGGAGGGACGCGGGGAGTGTGGAATCGGAGGAGAAGCGCAGCTGGCTGAACCAGCCGACCAGCGGTGCTGTGGAGGGGGTGAGTGACAAGGGCACCGGGGGCGTCAGTGGCAAGGGGTCTGGTGGTGCTGCTGGTGCCGGTGCTGTTGCTGGTAAGGACAGCATGGTTCCTGGCGAGTCCAACGGCAGAAGCAGCAGTGGCAAGAGCAGTGATGGCACGAGTGACAAGATTGTAGGCAAGGTTGCAGACAAGGTTGCAGGGGTTCCAGAACAGCACCATGACTCTGAGGCTAACAGCCGCTTCTACTTCCCTTTGCACCGCCGGTGCATCTTATTCCGAGTCAAGATCGTTTGACATAATACTGACATAGCTTTTTAGTAGTATCCGACGGGGTAACAAGAATGGTGTCTCTCGCACCTGTTAGGCTGAGCTCACAAAATAGCATTATGACATGTTTGTGCTGTGGTCCCACATGATGCTTATCGAACTTTGACTTTACGTGCTGGTCATGTGTGATGGTACTGCTGGTGATGAGCCTGATGTTACATGGATCCCTGGTGAGGAAAGCTGGATCCTAACCGAGGTCCATGGGTCGGAGAGAAGGCAAGGCAAAAGAAGGTTTACCAGAAAATCACAACAATGTAAATAAAGAAGTTGCTTATTTCAATCGATGTTGCTGTTGAAACTCTGAGCAGGGCATGCTGTTGATTGTAGAGATAAAAGTGTTTTCCTTGTTCCGTACAACTTATAAACCACCAAACTTCTCATGTGATTTTTTTTGTGCGAGCTCACAAACGCGTACTCCACTGAACCTTTTCAAACCCGAAACCTGGGGAACTCCAAAACCTCCATGCACTGCCGAAGATACATTAGTATGCTCCGCTGCTGTCGCTAATCTCTAGGCGCGAAGCTAGGTAGTTTTCCAAGTGCAGGATTTGTTGCGCCTAGGCGAGAGAAAATTAGTCTCGCTAGAATTCTGTCGTAAGGCCTCCGGGTCTCGGGGAATAAACTCTGTTTTTCCGCGGAGAATTTAGTTGATTCCTAACCTGTAGCAACCTCCCTGGTTAATATTTGGCCTGACAATGAAGATCAAGGTGCTCTCGCGATCGGAAGAGCAGTTCACGCGCGAGCGAAAGCAAGATGTGACAGTGAGTCTCCATTTTGAGCGAGCAAGCTCAGGCACCCAGGGAGCAACGGACATGGACAAGGCGAGCCATAAAAGCGGAGGAGAACATCCATATCCTCGATAGAATCCTGGGTATCTTATCGGATCAATCTGCCAGAATAGTCCCCTCTTCTCGGTCCTGCCGTGAAGGCCGAAGGCTACCAACGAATTTGAGACATCTCAGAAGCGCGCGTCACCGTCTGTAACCACGCTACATCAGTGCTAGAAAGCCGACGAGGGATTGCGGGTACTGAACGCCAGCATGATTCCTGACAAGTCTCGGCGAAATTCCATGACCTCCTCTCTTTCCTCACGCTCGTTTCCTCGTTCTTGGAAGGTACACCAGAATCTCCACCCAGCTATTCACCCACTGGAGAAGGCGAAGGAGTATCAGCGCGCACTAAATGCAGTGAAGCTAGACAAGGTGTTCGCCAAGCTCACCTCTTCCACCCACCCTCCCCACCCCCCTTCTCCCTTTTCAGAAAGTACACCGGAATCTCGACCCAGCGCTCCACCCCCTGGAGAAGGCGAAGGAGTATCAGCGCGCGCTCAACGCAGTGAAGCTAGACAAGGTGTTTGCCAAGCCGTTCATGGGCGCACTCGGCAGCCACGCAGACGGCGTGTCCGCCATGGCGAGAAGCCCCGTCAGACTCAACTGCGTCGTCTCCGCATCAATGGACGGAGGTGAACCAGACCCTGAACCCAGAACCCTGATCTCTGACGTTTGAACTCTGAAATTTGTTCCTGAACCGTGAGAAGCAATAACCCTGAAGCGTACCTTTCACGACCGCTGGGGGTGCCCCTGCCATGGGGAGCAGCTGCGTTAGTAGCTAGCTACTAAGGCTCAGTTGAGTCGATGCAGCGATCCTCGCCTCCCTCGGTTTCCTGCTCTTCCTTCCCCCACCAACCGTCTTTCCCCCCTCTCCCTTGCTGTTCTTCCATCCCGCATGTCCCACTTGCTCAGATGTGCGACTATGGGACGTCCCTTACAAGTGAGTTCTGTACCCTACACACTGGACAAGATGATATTTGTTGCGTTGCGATATATTGCGCCAGACAGGGACATCGCACGATAGTCAGTCCGGTGCACCAACATTTGGTACGGTAATGGCGCGCCTATATTCTGCTTCATTCCTACCTAGGCGTGGCTAGAGTCGTATCTGTCGCTCGTCCTGTCCCAAACCCAAAGCACCTTCCCTTTCCACCTGGCGTCTGTGTGAATCTCCCTTTCTTCCTGTGACCAGGCGCACGCTGTGCCGGTTTGTGGGGCACAGCAGGGCGGTGAGGGGCGTGGCGATCTCAGCAGATGGGGAGACCATGCTGTCATGCGGCGATGACTGCACGTGAGTGTGACTGTATGGGGACTTCTGAGACGTTGCAATGCTTCTGTGCCGGTTTGTGGGGCACAGCAGGGCGGTGAGGGGCGTGGCGATTTCAGCCGACGGGGAGACCATGCTGTCATGCGGCGATGACTGCACGTGAGTGTGACTGTAGAGGGGGAGGAGCATAGGAAAATTGGCAGTGGCATGTGCGCAGCGCATGTGTTACTGTGTCAATAGCAACACAGACCATGGCCCCTCATTCCCTGGTGTATGCCCCTGCTGCCCTCCTCCCCTTATCTCCCCCCCACAGCGTGCGGCTGTGGCAGCTACCAGCGCCGGAGATCAAGGAGTTGGGGGTGGCAGGGGGGGACGAGGAGCACGAGGCCGTTGCCACCTTCCAAGGGAAAAACGCCTTCAGGTGAGCCTTCAGGTGAATATTCAGGTGAGCAGTGGACCACAAGTGGAAGGGGCGTGTGTTTGCCACAGCAGGAGCGCAGGTGGATGCGTGGACGTGAGGCCATGAGAGTCATTCCATGTCCCCATGCCATGCCGTTTTTTGCCCATTCCATTGCCATGCCCCGCACAGAGCAGTGGACCACAAATGGAAGGGGCGCGTGTTCGCCACAGCAGGCGCGCAGGTGGATGTGTGGACATTAAGAAAACGCGGTTCACTCCATGTCCCCATGTCCCTCTGTGCTCCCACGTTGCACCTTCCACTCCATCCCCGCAGAGCAGTGGATCACAAGTGGAAGGGGCGCGTGTTCGCGACAGCAGGCGCGCAGGTGGACGTGTGGGAGCACTCTCGCTCCGACCCCATAGCCACGTTCACGTGGGGCGCTGACTCCGTCTACTCCGTTCGCTTCAACCCTGCTGAGCCCGATGTGTTCGCCACCACTGGCAGGTGAGAGGAGGGGAAGGGGGGTGTGGGGGTGGGGAGAGCCTGCTACTACTCTCTTTACACTCCGACCCCATAGCCTCGTTCACATGGGGCGCTGACTCCGTCTACTCCGTTCGCTTCAACCCTGCCGAGCCCGATGTGTTCCCCACCACTGGCAGGTGAGGGGAGATGCAGTGAGGTGAGGTGAGGTGAGGTGAGGTGAGGTGAGGTGAGGTGAGGTGAGGTGAGGTGAGGTGAGGTGAGGTGGGGGCGTGGATGAAGTAGCAGGGGGCAGTATGGGGTGAGTAGAGTTGTATGTTGTCTTGTCGTGAAAAGTCTTTTGTTCGCTTGTTGTCTTCTCCTCTTCTGTTGCATATACTTCTGTTGTCTTTATTGGATTGTCCTTTTGGAGGTTGTTCATTTCAAAATGTGCCCTCCTTCTTACACCACTCTCCGCCCTTATTTTCTCTCTCTCTTCTCTTCTTTTGTTGTGCCCACCATGTGTGAGCCACCAGTGATCGCAGCATGTGCCTCTACGACCTCCGCATGTCAACACCGCTGAGGAAAGTGATCATGCAGGTGAGGTGCGGCAAGCCCGTGTGGATAAGAGGGGGGGAGTGATTACTGGCACGAAATGAAATCCTGGGGTGATCGGTGGCCGAGTAGTGCGGGGTGGGGGTCGAAGATCGTCCCAGTATACGTGACTTGCCGCTCTTTCCACTTGCGTGGTGACTTTTGAGTCGACTCAAAAGTCAATCCTTGGGGGATTGGTGGCAAAGAATTGCGGGGTCGGGTTGAAAGTCGTCCCAGTATACTTAAGTTGATTTTTGAGTCGACTCAAAAATCGCCTCATCACACGCGGATGGGGTCGAAGGTCGTCCCAGTATACTTGACTTGCCGCTCTTTCCACTTGCGTCTATGTTTCAAAATGCTCTTATCCTTGCTGTCTCTTCTCCCTCCCCCCTAACCCTTCTCCCCTCCCCCGTTCCCCTTGGCACCCCACCGTACAAAAGCGTCACTCTGATGTTCTGCTCCTCATTCCCCTCCTCCTCTCCTGCATTCCCGTCCCATTCCCCTCCCCCATTCCGTAGACCAAGACCAACGCCCTGGCTTGGAATCCACGGGAGCCTCTCAATTTCACTGCCGTGAGTGGGTGTTGGTTTGTGGGGATGGGTATTAATGGGTGGGTGGTGGTGATGGGTGTTAAAATGGTGGTGGGGATGGGTGTTTTGAAAGGGGGGGGGATGGTTTTCTGGTTTCTGCAAGCCTCACTGTGGTGAATGGTGGCGTTTCGGGGTGTGGTGCTTTTGATGAAATAATTGCAAAGCAGAGCATAAACACCCGCTGCATTTGCCACCCCCTGCGTCCCAGTGCCCTATGAGGCTATCACCCTGTTCTCTTGCTACTTCTGTCCGTCCAACAGCCTCTTTTGTCGCCATATGCTCTCACTCCCACCACCCACTCTCACTCCCTCACTCTCACTCTCACACTCCCACACACACTCACATTCTCCAATGCTTTTGCCGATCCCCATGGACCACCTGGCAGGGTGATGATGAGAACGGCAGCTGCTACTCGTATGCCATGCGGAACCTGCATTGCACCCTCGCATGCTCGCACGCCAGCCACTCACCCGGCTGCTCCCTGCTGCCCTCCCCACGGCCCATCCATCCCACCCCTGGCAGGGGAATGAGAATGGCAGCTGCTACTCATACGACATGCGCAACCTCAGCACTGTCTTGCATACTCGCAAACGCCTAGAATTTCCCTGTTTTTATTGACAATCCTTTCGCTGCCCCCCACTGCCCACTGCACACCCCACCCCCCCGGCAGGGTAACGAGAACGGCAGCTGCTACTCGTACGACATGCGCAACCTCAGCACTGCCTCTCTTGTGCACAAGGACCATGTATCCGCTGTGTGAGTCCTATGGGGCATGGGTGTTTTGAGACGTCTCAAAACATGAGTCCTGTGGAGCATGGGTGTAAGTTGTGGTGGCATCAAATCTGCAACCTCAGCACTGCCTCTCTTGTGCACAAGGACCATGTATCCGCTGTGTGAGTCCTATGGGGCATGGCGCGTGGGGCATGGGGCATGGGGCATGGGCCATGAGGCATGTGGCAATGAGCATGGGGCATGGGGCATGGGGCATGTGGCAGTGAGCATGGGGCATGGGGCATGGGGCATGGGGCATGGGGCATGGGGCATGAGTGTAACCACCACAAGCACTGCGGTGCGGTGTTCTCGCTGTCGCACAAAAGGAGTGCAGAAGGACTGTAAAAGGACTGTAAAAGGACTATACCACTGCCGTACTGTCACCACCAGCTGCTGCTTTAGAAAGCTCCCGGTTCTCTGCTTTGCCTCCAACCCACTCCTTCGTTCCCCCTGCGCGCACACCAGCATGGACATAGACTACTCGCCAACAGGAAGGGAGTTTGTCACAGGATCGTACGACAGAACTGTGAGTGCGCTGCCATGCCTTGTGCGTTCTTATGCCTTGCACCTCAACCCCTTCTCCTCTTCATTCTTTTTTTGAAGTGCCGCAAAGATAGACTTGTCACAGGATCGTACAACAGAACTGACATGCCTTATGCCATAGCCCCTTCTCCCTTCCGTTCCTCTCTCTCTCTCGCTCTCGCCGCCACTCCCTCCTTCACTCCATCTCTCCCTCCCTCACTCTCACCTTCCCTCCCAGCTTCCTTCTATGCTTCCCTCAGCCTGCAACAGAGACGTGCCAATTGACTTGCTTTCATCATACAGTGTTATCGGGTTGGGTTTGGGAGGTACCTTGTTGCAATCGCACTCACCTACTCGTCTAGTTGCAAACTTTCAGTTTCCACTTCTTCCACCTCCTGTTCCCCTCCCCCCCCGCCCCCCCCCCACCCCCCCCCCCCTCCCAACTTCCGCCCCTGCCTTCATTCTGCCCTCCCCATTCCGCTCATCTACCAGGTGCGGATATTCCCGTATGATGGCATCAAGAGTCGAGAGGTGTATCATACCAAGCGCATGCAACGGTAATCACTCACCTGCACGCGTTCTTATGAATATTGCGGTTTCGCACCTGCTGCACGCGTGTCTCCTTGTGCACCTGTAGCTGTCCCCACTCCTACCACGCTCATCTGTCGTTTCTCTCGCCCTCTCCCCCTCTCTTCCCTGCAGGGTGTTCTGTGTGCGGTTCAGTGGCGATGGTTCCTACGTGCTGTCAGGCAGTGACAACTTTTCTTCTCTTTCCTCTCCCCTCTCTTTCGTTTCTCTCTGCATCGCAGGGTGTTCTGTGTGCGGTTCAGTGGCGACGGTTCCTACGTGCTGTCAGGCAGTGACGATGCCAACATCCGCCTCTGGAAGGCACAGGCCTCGCAGCAGCTGGGCGTGCAGGTGAGATGGGCGTGCAGGTGAGATGGGCGTGCAGGTGAGATGGGCGTGCAGGTGAGATGGGCGTGCAGGTGAGATGGGCGTGCAGGTGAGATGGGCGTGCAGGTGAGCTGGGCGTGCAGGTGAGCTGGGCGTGCAGGTGAGCTGGGCGTGCAGGTGAGCTGGGCGTGCAGGTGAGCTGGGCGTGCAGGTGAGCTGCTATGGGTGGTGGTCGTGAGGTAGGCATGATAGGCGCATGCATGATGGATGTGATAGGCATGTGAAAGTGAGGTGGCTTCTGCACCGCTCCTTGCCCCGTGATCCGTGGATGGCAGGTGGAGCAGGAGAAGCGTAAAGCGGACCATTTTGCAGCACGCCCTCTCACTGCCGCTCTCTCCATCCCACCCCTCTTGCCCCTGTGTGTGTGCTGCTCCACAAATTGCAGGTGAAGCGGGAGAAGCGCAAGGCAGAGTACAACGCAGCACTGGTGGAGAGACACCAAAAGTGCCCTGTCTTCCTCTGCACTACCCCCTGCCCCTGCCCCTGCCCCCTCATCCCACCATCCCTTTGCCCCTGTGCGTGTGCCGCACCAAATCGCAGGTGAAGCGGGAGAAGCGCAAGGCGGAGTACAACGCAGCACTGGTGGAGCGGCACCAACACCTGCCTGAGATTCGCCGCATCCACAAGTGCGTGCGGGGAAGGGAAGGGAAAGAGGGGGAAAGGAGAGGAAAGAAGGGGGTAGGAGGAAAGGGGAGGGGAAAAGGGGGAAAAGTGCGGGAGTAATGGGGAAAATGGAGAAAGGGAGGAGGGTGGGGAAGGGGGAAGTGGGAGAGGAGGGACAGGGAAGGTGGGGAGTGGGGTGGACAATTTCCATGTGCTCTGTGCCGTAGCAATGCAACCATCCTTTACTCGTCCCACGAATGTCCTCCCATGCTTCCATTCCCCCTAATTTCCCTTACCTTTTACCTCTCATCTCTCCCTTATTTCCTCCCTTATTTCTCACCTTTAATGTTTCTTTCCCCAGGCACCGGCACGTGCCGTGGCCAATTCACAACGCCATCAAGCTGCGGGCCACGATGGTGGCAGCCGAGAAGCGCAATTTCCTTGTGCTCAGTGCCATGCTGCAATGCAATCAATCAGCCTACATTTGTCCCACCTAATCATGTTCAACACCCCACGCTTCCCTTCCCCCAGGCATCGGCACGTGCCGCGGCCCATTCACAACGCCATCAAGCTGCGGGCCACGATGGTGGCAGCCGAGAAGCGCAAGGAGGAGAACCGGCAGCGGTTCAAGAAGAAGAGCAAGGGCGTGGAGAAGAAGGACAATAAGAAGAAGGGCGAGCGCCGGAATAAGATCATTGCTGAGCTGGAGTAGACGCAGGGACATAGAAGGTTTTATGTTTTCGTTCAGTATCGTACGCATGGCTTCTCGGTCTAAACAAAAAAAAAATGTATATTGGCCGCAGGCAGCCACCAGAAATCAAAATGGCGTGGCAAGAAAAGAAACAGACAAAGCCACACCACACTTAAAAAATGATCCTAGATTGTTTGTACTACGGATTATCTTCACCCTGATGAGCTGAAATGAAACTGTGTAAGACTCCAAAACGAGGATGGAAGCGGCGTCCCGTCTAGTTTGAAACCACGGTCTGTCTGACACGAGCACAAAACCTCGTCAACACAGCAGGACGATGGCGTCTCGGGTCATGAGTCATGATATCCACTGCTTCTGGAGGCGCAAGTGTGATTGGCTGCAAAGTTTGTAACGAATCATACCATCGACATTATGTCATCGTGAATATCGCATAGATGTGCTCAGCCGTCAGATCATCCCAGATAGAACTCTCAAATAATCATAGGGAATCTGATCCTTAGCTTGCCTTGTCATGACTGTCGCCTTCGCGGTCCGTCGTGGGACCGCGCGGCGTCAGTCGATTAACTCTCTCACGAGGAGCATTGCAAATTTCGGTTGGTTCCGTTTTCCTGAGGAGATTAATAGTTATCAAGACACTTCTTCTCCACTCCGTACGAGAACCTCGGAGGAGGCTTGTAACGGGGATACACAGTTGGTGCCGACGTCCGGTGGAGATTCGCCGATCCGCGACGATCTCGCCCGGGATTCTCATTCTCGCTTCTGTCACTCGCAATCGCGTACACGCGAGAAACACTTATCCGCGATAGAGTATCGCTCGTTTAAGTCAAGGACGGATTGGCGGGCTGTTCACAGCGGGGATGGCGGAAGCAGTGGGGGGAACAGTAGCTGTCGGAACGTGACGGTTCCGCGCACCCCTCAGCAGTACTTTGACCTTCTGTGCTCAGGTAACACCTCCCCCTGCTGTGCTCAGGTAACACCACCCCCTGCTGTGCTCAGGTAACACTCCCCCTGCTGTGCTCAGGTAACACCTCCCCCTGCTGTGCTCAGGTAACACCTCTTCCTGCTGTGCTCAGGTAACACCTCCCCCTGCTGTGCTCAGGTAACACCTCCCCCTGCTGTGCTCAGGTAACACCTCCCCCTGCTGTGCTCAGGTACCACCTCCCCCTGCTGTGCTCAGGTAACACCTCCCCCTGCTGTGCTCAGGTACCACCTCCCCCTGCTGTGCTCAGGTAACACCTCCCCCTGCTGTGCTCAGGTAACACCTCCCCCTGCTGTGCTCAGGTTACACCTCTTCCTGCTGTGCTCAGGTAACACCTCCCCCTGCTGTGCTCAGGTAACACCTCCCCCTGCTGTGCTCAGGTAACACCTCACCCTGCTGTGAGAAGGAGAAGATGCTTCAGCCTTGCTCAGTTAACACCCCCCCCTGCTGTGGCAAGGAGCAACCGGGCAACAGCAAGGTAACACCTGAGGATGCTTCAGGTTTTCATTCCCAAATTACCCACCACTCACTTTCCTCAATCCTCCCTCAGAGCACCCCTTTCAGGTGTGTGAAGCAGGGGAGGCAGGCAGAGCGGTGATAGCAACGAGGCGAATAGCGGAGGGGGAAATGGTGCTGGCAACCACTCCTCTTGTGTCACACCCCACATTGGAACACGTTGGCAAGGTGGGTTGGTGTTGTGAGGAAAGTCTTCCTGTAATGGAAGGTGTGGGAAATGGTTCTGGCAACTACTGTTGTGTCACACCGCACATCGGAACACGTTGGCAAGGTGGGCAAGATAGACATCACAGGCCATCGCAGGGGCACTTCTTATGGGGCCATCACAGCTTTTTATGGACCACTGTCCACACACTGCCTTCTTATGGGCCACCCTTGTCGTATTTCTCGGTGTTTTCGCCTCACCTCTGAGGCTCTGCGTCTCGTCCTCCCTCTGTCGCGCCCATCGTTCCCATTTCCACGTTATATTGGCACTTGATACCACACTCCCACCACACTCCCACCACATCCCCACCACACCTTACCAGGTGTGCTACTTGTGTCTGGGACCGCTGGCAGCAAAGCAAGAGCAGCTTACGCACAGCGTGGGGGGGAGGGGAGGCGGAGGATGGGAAGGGGATCAAAGGGAGTGTGGCGGAGAGAGGAGGGGGGACGAAGGAGGTGACTATAACGAGCGGATGTTCTGCAGTAAAGCGTGTGCTGATGTGGCATGGGTAAGTGTACCCTCAGTGTGTGGGCCACACACACACGCACACACGAGAGCAAGCGCACTCAATGCATTTGTGACTGGCACCTATAACAAAACACTCACCTGACAAAGACATATATTGTGTTTCCGAGGATGCCCAAAGCACACTCAGATCTGTCTCCTCACACGTTTGTTTGGTTGTTTTTAGGTAGGCCAGTGCTTCGTGCATGCCGCACTAGTCGCTCCCTCTCGTGCCTCCCTGGCAGAATGACTTCTATGCCACGGGATGACTTTTGAGTCGACTCAAAAGCACACTCGCATCTGTCTCCTCGCACGTTTTTTTTTTTTTTTTTTTTTTTTTTTTTTTTGTTCTCCAGGCCACTGCTTCATGCATGTCTCACGTGCCTCCCCCTCCCTTGCCTCCCTGGCAGAATGACTTTTATGCCATGGAGAGCGCAGCTGATTGGTCCAACCTGCATCAGCACTGTAGGTGAGGTGAGGTGAGGGTAGGTGAGGTGACAGTAGGTGAAGTGACTGTATGTCAGCTTGGATAGAATGACTTCTATGCTGTGGAGAGCGCAGCTGATTGGTCCAACCTGCATCAGCACTGTAGGTGAGTGAGTGAGTATCGAACCGCTTAGATTGCATCATGCTGCCTGCCACTGCCCTCTGTGCCTTTCCCATCTGCAAAATTACCCCAGCAAAATGGCTAGGGTGGGTCCTGCAAAACCACCACAGGGGCCCCCATCTTCCACTCTTCCACCCATCACCCCTACCAGGATCCACTCCCTCCGCTTCCCGCTGGTGGCAAAGCGTCTCGCCTGCATGGTGCTGCCTGGTGCTGCTTCTGTTGTTGATGCTACATCCCCCTTCCCTTACCTCCCCCCTTCCTGCAGGATCCACTCCCTCCGCTTCCCTCTGGTGGCAAAGCGTCTGGCCTGCATGGTGCTGGCTGGTATGGCTTCTGCCAACGTGCTCCAACCCTTGTGCCATGTCACAGAGAGCGGGGGAGCAGCTGCCATGCCTGCTGCGGTGAGCTTCTCACCCCTTGTTCCTCAGATAGTATGGTGGTGTTCGCATGGTGCTGGCAGCTGTTACTGCCTCTGCCAATGTGCTCCAACCCTTGTGCCATGTGACAGAGCACGCTGGCCCTGCCATGCGTGCTGCGGTGAGGCCTTTTGCCAGTACGAAGCATGGTGCTGGCAGTACGAAGCATGGTGCTGGCAGTACGAAGCATGGTGCTGGCAGTACGAAGCATGGTGCTGGCAGTACGAAGCATGGTGCTGGCAGTACGAAGCATGGTGCTGGCAGTACGAAGCATGGTGCTGGCAGTACGAAGCATGGTGCTGGCAGTACGAAGCATGGTGCTGGCAGTACGAAGCATGGTGCTGGCAGTACGAAGCATGGTGCTGGCAGTACGAAGCATGGTGCTGGCAGTACGAAGCATGGTGCTGGCAGTACGAAGCATGGTGCTGGCAGTACGAAGCATGGTGCTGGCAGTACGAAGCATGGTGCTGGCAGTACGAAGCATGGTGCTGGCAGTACGAAGCATGGTGCTGGCAGTACGAAGCATGGTGCTGGCAGTACGAAGCATGGTGCTGGCAGTACGAAGCATGGTGCTGGCAGTACGAAGCATGGTGCTGGCAGTACGAAGCATGGTGCTGGCAGTACGAAGCATGGTGCTGGCAGGCGCTGCCTCTGCCTGCCAATGTGCTCCAGCTTCTGTGCCATGCCATCGTTCACCCCATTTCTTTGGGGCTGACAAGCAAGGTCGGCATGCGGGGTTGATTGAACCCGAACCCACTCGCTTCGGAAATGACTCAACTAACAGCTGAACCACCTGTTTTGAGACGTCTCAAAACACACTAACAGCTGAACCACCACTGGATGGGCAACACTGTTGCGAGCATGGATGCTGCCCTTATCCTCGCTCGCAAGAAGTCGCACGCTAACGCAAGTCTAACCATCTTACGACCTCTCCCACTCACTCTCTCCTCTCTCCCCTCTCTTTTCTGCCCTCCCTCTCCCCTCTCCGCGCCAGTGGCAGCAAGAGCATGGATACATCCACTCTGCACTCTCCTCTCTCCTCACAACAGGCAGCATGGCACAGGCAGCAGGGCAGGCCACAGTCCGATCCCTTTCATGTATGTGACGTGAGAATGATGGTCATGCTCACATGCCCACATGCTTACATGCTCACATGCCCACATGCCCACATGCTCACATGCCCACATGCCCACATGCTCACATGCTCACATGCCCACATGCCCACATGCTCACATGCTCACATGCCCACATGCCCACATGCTCACATGCTCACATGCCCACATGCCCACATGCTCACATGCTCACATGCCCACATGCCCACATGCTCACATGCTCACATGCCCACATGCTTACATGCCCACATGCTCACATGCCCACATGCCCACATGCTCACATGCCCACATGCTTACATGCCCACATGCTCACATGCCCACATGCTTACATGCCCTCATGCTTACATGCCCACATGCTTACATGCTCACATGCTTACATGCTCACATGCTTACATGCCCACATGCTCACATGCCCACATGCTTACATGTCCACATGCTCACATGCCCACATGCTTACATGCCCTCATGCTTACATGCCCACATGCTTACATGCTCACATGCTTACATGCCCACATGCTCACATGCCCACATGCTTACATGCTCGTATGCCCACATGCCCACATGCCCACATGCCCACGTGCCAACATGCTCACATGCCCACATGCTGACATGCCCTCATGCCCACATGCCCACATGCTCACATGCTCATTTTGCCTTGCCTCATCTCCCCTCGCATACTCTCCTGCCTCGTACCTCACCCTCCATCCGCCACCCCTCCCCACCAGTCTTCACCCCTCACTGGTACGCCTCGCTCCTAGCCCGTCTGCATCTCAACGCCTTCCGCATCGCGCCGCTGCCCTCACTCACCACTGCAGCAGCAGCAGAGCACTGTCGCTTCGATGCAACCACTCCAGACCGCATCTCCCTCTCCTCAGCAGCACTCTTCCGAGCGGCGAGTGCAGCAGTGACGGGCGACGAGGCGGTCGGCACGGGGGTGTACCTCCTTCCTTCTTTCTTCAACCATGACTGCGGTGCGTGCTCTCTGCTTGATGCTGCATGCTCTTTGCTTGATGCTGCATGCTCTTTGCTTGATGCTGTGTGCTCTCTGCTTGATGCTGCATGCTCTTTGCTTGATGCTGCATGCTCTTTGCTTGATGCTGCATGCTCTTTGCTTGATGCTGCGTGCTCTTTGCTTGATGCTGCGTGCTCTGCTTGATGCTGCGTGTTCTGCTTGATGCTGCGGCTCACATGCCCAATTTCTCGCATGCGTACCCATCCATCCACCCATCCACCCATCCACCTGCCGCCATTGCCAGACCCCAATCTGGACATCTCATGGCCTGCTGACTCTACAGCTGTGCTCCGAGCTGCTTTCAAATTCACATGCTTTTTCATTGACCCATCCATCCATCCATCCATCCATCCATCCATCCATCCATCCATCCATCCATCCATCCATCCATCCATCCATCCATCCATCCATCCATCCATCCATCCATCCATCCATCCATCCATCCATCCATCCATCCATCCATCCATCCATCCATCCATCCATCCATCCATCCATCCATCCATCCATCCATCCACCCATCCACCCCTGCCATCTCTCAGACCCCAATCTGGACATCTCGTGGCCTGCTGACGCTACGGCCGTGCTGCGAGCCAGACGGGATATCGAACCTGGTGAGACACTGAGACGGGTAAGCAAGTGTAAATACTGGTTTCATCTCGGCTGTCAGTGAGGGGATTCACTCTAATGGTGATCCCTGCTGCTTCTGCTGCTCCTGCTCCTGCTCCTGCTCCTGCTCCTGCTCCTGCTCCTGCTCCTGCTCCTGCTCCTGCTCCTGCTCCTGCTCTCTTTGCTCCTCCTGCTCTTGCTCCCAATTATGTTAGTACAGGTCACATTAGCACGCACCAACCCTTGCTGCCACTCCCCACATGCCCATACCTCCAGGGGAGCACCTCACAATAACGTACCTGGACAGCAGCCTCGGAAGGGAGGCTCGGCAGAGGCATCTGAAAGAGGCGTATGGGTTTGACTGCACGTGCCAGCGCTGCCAACAAGGGGATATGTAGTGTAGATACGACTTTTGAGTCGACTCAAAAGTCACCTCGTATGTTTTTTGAGAATTCTCAAAAGACACACCTCATATGGGTTTGAATGCACCTGCCAGCGCTGCCAACAAGGGGATACGGTATGTATTGTAGATACCGTAACTGGTATGATCACCGAATCACTGTAGTTTGAGTTGCAGGCCCATTGCTATACTCAATCAGACATTTGTTTGTTTTTTGTTTGATCATACCGTCATCGCCCGGATAGTAGACAGTGTTGAATAGTAAACAGGGGTTGTCTATTATCCGGGTGTCTCTTATAAACAGGCTAGCCTCATTATAAGTCACCTATTTGTGTGTACGAGATAAGACATATGTGTTTTACCATCGAACTGCAATATATTATAGTGAAACTTAGAATACCGAGTACATTTTTACCCTTGCGATGCGCGAACTCTTCCACGTGCTGGCTCAGGTACTACCAAATTTGCCTCTGCAAGTATTCTCCATGACGTGGCTTCCCGAACAATGGTTGCCGAAGTGGCACCTTCGCAACATCCACACTCATTATGAGGAACTCTTGCTAAGATGTGTAAGAATATTCCTAGGTAGTTGACACCCAAAACCTCCCCAAATACAAGATAACCCAAGCATTTTTTCTAGTGTACGAGATAAGACATATATGTCTACTATCCGGGCGATGACAGTATATCTATTTCAAGTTGGCCACTCACACGTGTGCAAGAGTCGTGCTCCATTGAATAAGTTTAAGAATAATTATATACTTTTACTGAAATAAAATTTCGAGACATGGGACATGGAAGAGGACTCTCCAGGCAAATACCAAAGGTGTTAACAAGACATTGACACACAATACATGTGGTGTGGATTCAAATCAACCTACAAAAGCTACTCATATAAAAACATCCCCTTTCTTTTACCACTGCCAGTGTACCATGTAGTGAAAAGATGACTCAACTTCACCCCCCTCACACTTCTAAGGAACCAGGCTACACTAAACAGTGTAGTGTGTACTGATCTCGGCGCCAAAAACACTCCCAAATTCCTGTTACTTCGCGCCGCCACTGCCAAACGGTTATACACAGTATAACCGACTGAAAAAACAGCATCAAGCTCTTGCCGAGAGCAAAAATTCTGCCTCCACCTTACGTTATCCCACGCGTGCTGCCGTGCCAGTACACTTGCTCTTTTTTGTAGTATCTGCCCGTCGAGACACCTTTGCGAGTGCACTAGATCCTCGCTAGGGAGCTGCTGCTCGTACTGTATAAAGCGCCAGTCGAAGAAGGAATGGAAGAGGAAGAGCGGCGTGGTGACCCGTGCTAGGGTGTGTTCTGGGAAGAAACAGACCCAGTTGTCCCTCACTTGTGACCCTGAGGGGGAGGGAGGGAATGGAATGGGATAGGAAGTGGGGTGTGGTGGTGACCCGTCCAAGGGTGTGTTCTGGGAAGAAACAGACCCAGTTGTCCCTCACTTGCGCACCTGAGGGGGAGTGAAGGGATGAGAGGAAGTGCGAGAAGTGAAGATGCAGGGATGGAGGCACTTCAGAACTAACCTTCAATGGAAAAAGCAGAGGGTGGCTTAAAGCTCGCGGCCCAAATTGTTCAACCTTAGTAAGGTTGACCTTTGGTTGGCAGGAGAAGAAGTTGACTTGTTGGGAGTTGGGCTGTTTCCTTTCGCCCAGTTTCGCGCTAGACCCTTGGGGTTTTCGTTGACACGGCAAACCCCTGGGAGCAACCTGGGTTTGCTTCGAGAGTCCCAAATTGCAATCAACATATTGTTGTTGTTCCCTGCTCTCCCATTCGACAAAAAATATCTGGCCAATCAGATTGCATCTCACTTCTCGTAACCACCCTTCGCAACCCAAACAGCACTCAAAACATCACCCCCGTCAACCTTAGTAAGCTTGGCCAGCGCGCCCCGCAATTTGGGCCGCGAGCTTTAAAGGGAGGTGGGCAAATTCTGAGACGTCTCAACATCAAAAGAAAAAACTGAGACGCCTCAAATGCAGAGGGTAACTTTGAGGGAGATGGGCAAGTAAATTACTGCCATCCACCACCCGCCAGAGAACACATATTTATGTTGCTTTCACCTGGTAAATGAACATCCAGTTTTGCTTTCACCTGGTAAATGAACCTCCAGTTTTGCTTTCACCTGGTGACATGACATGACCCCCCAGTGTTGTTTCCACCTGTTTCCACCCTGTGCCCATTCTGTTTTCACCTGGTACGTGGTATTTTCATGCTGTTTTCACCTGAAGGGCATTTGGGGACTTCAATGCGGTGCAGAGCGGTGAGTTGCCGAATGTACTCTCGCCAGGAGTACACCCCAAAGCGGTCCTTGGCGTCTGCAGGGAGGGAGGGGAAGAGAAGGGGAAGGGAGGGGAAGAAAAGGGGAAGAGGGGGGAGGGGGGGGGGGGGGGGGGGGGGGGGTGTGACATTTTCAGTCGACCCAAAGCGGTTGCCACAAAATCACAAAGCTCACCAATGAGGCACAGCGCTTCACTCACCAACGAAGAAGCCGGAGTCGGCGAGGCACTTGGCCTTGGCGCGGGGGAAGGCGGCAGCGAGGCGGTCGCAGTGCATGATGATGGCATGGCCGCCCGCTGAGCTGCCCGAGAAGAGCACATGCGACGCCGCCCCCATGCCCCACCTTCTGCGCAGATCTGCAAAAACGATGGTGTTACAGGAGGGTGGAGATGGGTGAGAGGCGGTTGACATCATGATGGGTGGGAGGCGGGTGGGACGCCTGCAGAGCTGCCGGAAAAGAGATTGTTCGACGTTGCCCCGATCCCATGCCTCCATACTCCCCCCCCCCTCCCTCTCTCCTTACCCTCCCCACTCCCTCCTCACCGGTGATAATATCATCCAGAATCTGCCGCCCCTGCATGTACACAGATGCGCCCTCCCCCAGGTCCGCCCTCCCCCGCGTGCTGCTGTAGGCGCCACCATCACAGTACACCACCCACACCAGGTTCCACGCGTGAAACACCGGGTTGGCTGCGCTGTCCTGGGATAAAAGCCCTCCCAGCTGTGGGTATTCCTCAGATGCCTGATGACAGGGTACGGTGGGGTGGGTGGGGTGGATTTGGGTGGGGTGCAGTGCGGTGCAATGCGTTTCTCAGGCGCCACCATCACAGTACACCACCCACACCAGGTTCCACCCGTGAAACACCGGGTTGGCTGCGCTGTCCTGGGATAAAAGCCCTCCCAGCTGTGGGTATTCCTCGGACGCCTGATGACAGGGTACGGTGGGGTGGGTGGGGTGGATTTGGGTGGGGTGCAGTGCGGTGCAATGCGTTTCTCAGGCGCCACCATCACAGTACACCACCCACACCAGGTTCCACCCGTGGAACACCGGGTTGGCTGCGCTGTCCTGGGATAAAAGCCCTCCCAGCTGTGGGTATTCCTCGGACGCCTGTTGGGGAGAGAGAGAGAGGAGGGAAAGTGGGAGTTGACTTTAGAGTCGAGTCACCACCCACACCGGGTACCATGAGTGGAACACGGGGTTGGCTACGCTAGCTTGGGATAAATTGCCGCCCGGCTGTGGGAGGTCGGGGAAGACAGAGGAGAGTGGGGAAGAGGGGATAGGAGAGGGAGGAGTAAGAAAGGGCCGGAGAGAGTGAATGGGAGTGGAAGAGAGTGAGTGGGAGTGGAACACGGGGTTGGCTGCGCCGTCCTGAGACAGGAGCCGCCCTAGCTGAGGATAGGACTCAAATGACTGGGGAGAAGAGGAGGGGGTGGAGAGATGGAGAATAGAGACCAGGGAGAAGAGGGGATGTGTCACTAACATCGCTGATTTTTCCGCCGTTTTCAACGACTGCGGGGAGGCGTGTGGCCCAGGGAAGAAAGGCCGGGGAGTGCGAAAAGGAGGGGAGAGGGGAAGGGGGGGAAGATCTCCACTCACGTTGTTGATTCTTCCGCCGTTTTCAATGACAGCGGGGAGGCGAGTAGCCCAGAAGCGCGAGGAACCGAGCGGAGAGTTGGCGCGCTCGAGGCACTCGCGCGGGGAGAAGCACCAGCCGCCCGTGGGGAGATGCACGTGCCACTTGCGCCTCCCCGCACCAGCCCCCGCGCGGAAGTAGTACGCGGGGGGACTGAGAGGCGGGAAGTGGATTAGGGGGGGAAGGGGGAGAGAGGAGAGGTTGGGGGAAGGGAGGGAATGTGGGGTGGAAGGGGGTTGGAGGTGGTTGGAAAATATCGAAGGAAATTATTCAAATGGAAAGGGGAGAAGAGGGGAATTGGGACGACGGAGAGAGCCGTTATACGACCTAGAAGGTCCAATCACCGTCCGGAAGCATGGTAATGTATGCGCAATATGGATTATAATAAATTATACGCACCTCCCGTCGAGGCATTTTGAGTTGTACGCGTTACTAGGCAGGAAGACGAGGCGAGTGGCGGATTTGAACCGATTCGCTGACTGCACTCCGAAAATGGAGAGGGGTAACGCGAGGAGCAGCGCGAGCAACAGCGGGAGGACTCTTAATACGGGCGAGAAAGCGGGGACGGCGACGAGTAACATGACCGCCGCGGATATCGGCGAAGAGATCGCGGAGAAAGTACTTTCTTTGAGTCGACTAAAGAGTAGAAGTGACTGCGGAGGAGTTGTTTCACTGAAACTGTGGAGATCGCCGTTAACTGAAGCGCTTGGACTTCCGAGGTCCAACCCGACACGTATTTGGTCGCAAATAGTGTCTAATAGCTCGTATGGCCATATGTTTTGAGGACTTCAATGCGGTGAACCACGGTAGAAATAGACTCTAGGGAGTCCTAGAGGTGAAATAGTTCTGGCCGATCCCGCGTTTCCGCTGAGCCAAATCAGTCTGGACGAGTGTGGTTGAGTGACATGTTTCGCGTTCTAGCGCGGATCGATGGTTTGCGTTTCGGGAAATCTAGGAATAAAGGGTCAACGATCTCAATAACTACGATCGCCGCAGCTACCGTCCTTGGATGGCGAGTAATTCGGCGAACCGGCGAACAGAATAGGGAGCAGCAGAAGCAGAGTTAGTTGGGTGGGCGGCGAACGAAAGCCGCATTTCTTGGAGGTGGAAGGTGGGGAAAGTTGTAGAGAGGGGAGGGAGGGAGATGGAGGTAGATGAAGCAAGGGAAAGTTTGATAACACCAAAACATCTCCAGGTTTTGTTGGTTTGAGAAGGGCAGGAATGGGTGGGGTTGGGTAGATAGTCACTAAATGCAGGAGCACTGGAATGTGCGCCGCAGATGCGACAGGGTCCCATGAGCATTCTGTAGATTTGCATCCGCGGCTCGCTAATGTCCGACCGACATGTAGGCCCTGTTCGGTAGCAAAAATGCACATTTTAGGGAAGCAAGGTTCGGAACCGAGCTGGAGGTGTGGTTCCGAACCTTCAAACCTGTTAGAGCAAATTCATTTTTTTTGCCCGTGAAGTTCTGACAGCTCGGATACACCTCAGCAAAAACTAGCAGGTCGCCGCACTGTGCGCACAAAAGACAAACCATATCGACCTGAATGTAAATCTCAACGGCCAACATTACCAGTTGTACATTTCCACGAGAACACCCATTGGTTTCCTCGAAATTGCGTTTTGGGGCAAACTGACCAGATTCTGGGGCAACAAATAAAACAGCAACTGAAAATGGTCGTTTTGAAACTAAACCGTCTGTTCTGGCCATCGCCTCCCTTTGTTGGAAGATTTGCCCGTGGTTCACTGTAGCGTGGCCCGAGCGTCAACACCTTCGCCGAAGCATTTGCAGGCGAGGGCGGTGCGACAAAATTTCGCTACTGGCGCATCGTGACTAAAAGCGCTGAAACTGTGCAAAGGGCCTCAATCAGGCTTCACATACAGGCTGAGTAAAAATGAACACAAGAACTGGAACCCAAGTTAATAACGATTACAAATCCTACTCATGCAGGTAAATTCCTTTATCTCTGCCGAGGAACCATCTATTGAATATCTTGTTCAGTTCCGGCGCTCCAATATAAGCCCTGAACCAGCTTGAGTAGAACACTACTGTGTGCCCCATTCCGGGCGCCAGCACCACCCCCAAATTCCTCTTTCCCCGCGCCGCTTCCGCCAAATACCCATACAGCAAAGATGCCATAGAAAACACCGCGTCGACCTCCTGAGGCAGGCAAAACGACGGGTTCCAGTCGAGACCCCCCCACGCATGCTCGCGAGCCACGGCACTGGCGTTTGGCAGGAGGATCTGCATGGTGAGGCAGTTTGTCTCGTACTGGATCTGGGTCCTGTTCCTAGGCAGCTGATTTTCGTGGAAGATGACACGAGGGTCGAAGTGAAACTGGAAGAGGAAGAGGGGTGTGGTGATCTGAGGGAGGGTGTTTTCCGGGAAGAAGCAGACCCAGTTGTCCTTCACTTGTGCTCCTGATGGGGGCGGAAGGAAGGGGGGGAGGGGGGAGTGGGGGAGAAGGGGAGCAACATTAACTTTGGGTTGACTCGAAAGTCACAATAAGTCAAGTTACAGTCAACACAAGAATTTCCTGGTACTAGGGTTTACACCTGATAAACACCTGACCACTCCCGTTTACACCTGGAATATACGTGGTCGCCCTGTTTCCACCTGAGAATCACCTGGTAGTCCCATTTCCACCTGGGGATCGCCCTGGTGCATAGCTCTCACCTGCTGGGCAGTTGGGGACGTTGATGCGGTGCAGAGCGGTGAGCGCCTGAACCCTTCCTCTCCAGAAGTTCTGTCCAAAGCGGTCCTTGGCGTCTGGCAGGCAGCAGCAGGGGGGAGAGGGAGTAAAAGAGGGATTACAAGAGTGGGTAATCAGTTTTTAGGCGCTTCAAATCTTGAAGGCAGCAGCAGGGGGAAGGGGGGGTAAAAGAGGGATTACAGGAGAGGGTGGATCAGGAAGGCTGTGTAAATCATGAGGGTTTGGACGGATCTAGAGCAGGTGTGCAAGACCGAGAAGGAGCAGGAGCAGGAGCGCACTTGCCACACACACGCAAAAGGAGAACCTCTGACACAAGCAGAGGGGTGTGGAGTCACTTTTGAGAATCCTCAAGCAGCGTGAGACTGCGTGCCCTTATGAGCAGTCACTCTTGAGAACTCTCATAAGGGCAGGCAGGCAGTCTCACGCTGGCAGCCCAAAGCATCCCAGAGGCTTCTGAGAATTCTCATAAGGGCAGGCAGGCAGTCTCACGCTGGCATGGCAGCCCAGAGCATCCCAGAGGCTTCTTGCAAGGCACAATCCAGAATACCAAAGGGCCTTACGCGATGCTTGTAGGGCCCAGCCCAGGGCACCATTCAAGGAGCCCGAGCCCAGGGCACCATTCAAGGAGCCCGAGCCCAGGGCACCATTCAAGGAGCCCGAGCCCAGGGCACAATTCAAGGAGCCCGAGCCCAGGGCACCATTCAAGGAGCCCGAGCCCAGGGCACCATTCAAGGAGCCCGAGCCCAGGGCACCATTCAAGGAGCCCGAGCCCAGGGCACCATTCAAGGAGCCCGAGCCCAGGGCACCATTCAAGGAGCCCGAGCCCAGGGCACCATTCAAGGAGCCCGAGCCCAGGGCACCATTCAAGGAGCCCGAGCCCAGGGCACCATTCAAGGAGCCCGAGCCCAGGGCACCATTCAAGGAGCCCGAGCCCAGGGCACCATTCAAGGAGCCCGAGCCCAGGGCACCATTCAAGGAGCCCGAGCCCAGGGCACCATTCAAGGAGCCCGAGCCCAGGGCACCATTCAAGGAGCCCGAGCCCAGGGCACCATTCAAGGAGCCCGAGCCCAAGGCACAATTCAAGGAGCCCGAGCCCAGGGCACCATTCAAGGAGCCCGAGCCCAGGGCACCATTCAAGGAGCCCGAGCCCAGGGCACCATTCAAGGAGCCCGAGCCCAGGGCACCATTCAAGGAGCCCGAGCCCAGAGCACCATTCAAGGAGCCCGAGCCCAGGGCACCATTCAAGGAGCCCGAGCCCAGGGCACCATTCAAGGAGCCCGAGCCCAGGGCACCATTCAAGGAGCCCGAGCCCAGGGCACCATTCAAGGAGCCCGAGCCCAGGGCACCATTCAAGGAGCCCGAGCCCAGGGCACCATTCAAGGAGCCCGAGCCCAGGGCACAATTCCAGTGCACCAACAGAAACGCAGCGCTGACTGACCGACAAAGAAGCCCGAGTCAGCGAGGCAGGTGGCTTGGGCGCGGGGGAAGGCGGCAGCGAGGCGGTCGCAGTGCATGATGATGGCATGGCCGCCCGCTGAGCTGCCCGAGAAGAGCACATGCGACGCCGCCCCCATGCCCCGCCGCCTGCGCAGGTCTGCAAAAACGACGGTGTGATAAGAGGGTGGAGATGAGTGGGAGGCGGTCATAAGGGGGAGAAAGAGGGTGGGAAGTGGTGGCAGTGCATGATGATGGCATGGGCACAAGAATCCAAATTCATGTCGGGAGTAGCATAGCAGCATGGGCGAGCACAGCTGCCCGAGAAGAGCACTTGAGACGCCGCCCCCATGCCCCTCCTCGTGCGCAGGTCTGAGGTGGTGTGGGAGGGAGGGAGAGAAGGAAGGAGGAGCTTATGTGGAATAGGGGGGGTGAGGCAGAACTAGCGAGCAGGAGGGCGACAGCAGAGCGGATGAGTCATCCCCCCCATTCCCTCCTTAGCCATCCCCCCCCCCTCTTCTCCCCTCCAAATACACCATTCCCCCCCCCCTAGCCACCCTCCCCCAGCGAACCATGAAATATTGCGGCCAATATCGCCTGCCCCTGCATGTACACAGATGCGCCCTCCCCCAGGTCCGCCCTCCCCCGCGTGCTGCTGTAGGCGCCACCATCGCAGTACACCACCCACACCAGGTTCCACCCGTGAAACACCGGGTTGGCTCTCTTTCTCCGGGAGAGCAAGCCGCCAAAATGAGGGTATTCCTCGGATGCCTGGTGGAGGAGAGAGGGATTGGGAGGGGGGAGTGGGAGTAAGGAGTGGTTGGCTGCGGTGTGCTGGGAGAGTTGAGGATATTCCTCGGACGCCTGGTGGGGGGATAGAGGGACGGTGGGGATGAGGGGACAGGAGGGGTGAGTGCGAGGAAGCCGTCTGGCCCAGAAGCGCGAGGAGCCGAGGGAGAGAGGGAGAGAGGGAGAGAGGGAGAGAGGGAGAGAGGGAGAGAGGGAGAGAGGGAGAGAGGGAGAGAGGGAGAGAGGGAGAGACTGTGGGTCGGCACTTGGAGTGATATGGCACTCACATTTTTCACCATCCCGCCGTTTTCAACGACGGCGGGAAGCCGGCGGGCCCAGAAGCGCGAGGAGCCGAGGGAGGAATTGGCGCGCTCTAGGCAGTCTTGTGGGGTGAAGCACCATCCGCCCGTGGGGAGATGTTAGGGTTGGTTCGATGAACCACGAAACCTACGGCGAGATGCGGAATGACGGCGGAATGGAGTGCGTGGGAGATTTTAGATCTAAGACGGTGGAAATCGACCTACGGTGGAGAATAGAAGCTACGGCGTGAGAAGCGGGAAGGAAATCGAGAAGGAATGTGCAGGAAGGAGGAATAGAGAAGGAGAAGCATCAAGAATGAGATCGACGGGGGAAATTGTGGTTCAAGCTTGAGGCGCGTTCGAGAAGGTTCGAGATTCGGACTCAAGAAATGTTCGGTGCATTCGGTTCGGTTCCGTGTGCGACTCGTGGTGAAACGAGGCGCACGCGGTTACTTGGGAAACAAGTGAAGTTACGAATCGCATTTTGTGACTTGCTTGACTATAAAACTGCTTGTACTCATTCTGGAAATCACAACATTGAAACCAATCAGATTCTGGAAATTGCTGAAGTGTGTATTGACAACTTCAAGCAGAGCTGCGCATATCGTTGGATTTGGGAGATCGTGGAGAACACGATAAGCAATAGCAAGTAGACTATTGCCGACTAGGGTGTTTACGATCCTAAGAGGAGATGCACGTGCCACTTGCGCCTCCCCGCGCCCCTCCCCGCGCGGAAGTAGTACGCGGGGGGGCTTGGGTGGGGAAGGAAAGGGGAAAGAGGGAGAATGGGAGGAAAGGTAGAGAGATATGTGCAAGGCGCCCTTGGGATTGCCTTGTGAGGGTGGGGGGAAGTGGCGATGAGAGGGTTTGGTTTTCCATGTTCAGCTCTCATCAACCCATTCACACAGAATCATGTCCCTCCCATCATGGAATATTCGCAATCGCCAAGGAATCAGGTTTCCTTTTGCGTTAAATGATCGTAGCCGTGCGGAACGACAGTGGCGGATTCGATACTAAGGCGCTTCAGAATTAGTTTAGAGGCGCCTAGTATACATTCGGAATGAAAATCAATATGGAATTTGACACGATGGAGATACTAAAATCACTCTTGAGAATTCTCCAAAATGAAAATCATTATGGGTTTTTACACGATGGAGGAATCGTCCTTCCTTCCACCGGCGGCCGCACCTGCCGTCGAGGCATTTCGCGCCGTGCGTTTTGTTGCGCAGGACGACGAGGCGCGTCGCATTACCGGATTCTACGCGTTTCGCTCGCTCCGCCGCCGCGCACAGAGGGCGGGGCGGCGCCGTGAGGAGCAGCGCGAGGAGCGGGAGGAGCAGCGTGAGAAAGGGGGGGAAGCGGGGGCAAGCGCGGCGGGCGGAGGTGAGAAGCGCGAGCAACGCAATGACTGACATTGGCGGATCAGGCCCGGGGGGTTGGGGAGGGGCGGGGAATTTTCCGCGAGAAGCGCAATTCAACTCCGAGCTGTTGATCGAAACAGCGTGAGATAGTAGTTCTCTCAACTCGGAAGTAATCCTTGCTTTTGACGGAGCAACCGCGCGGAATACTCACCGCAGAGGTGATTGCCGGCTCGAGACGAGCCGTCTGACCTACACCCATCCGACTGGGGGCGGGCGGCGGTGGGGGGCGGGTTTGGTCAAACGCGTAAGGGGCTGGTGGAATGCTCGCGCAGACGTGATAGCCGATTCGAGATGAGCCGTCTGGCGGATCTGTCCAGTCCAGATGGGAGTTTTAGGACTCGTTGTGTGGTACTGTACCGTACTGTACCGTACTGATGCGTCTTTTTTTCCGGAAACAGTGGCAGCCGTCTTTTCACTCACTGACAGCAACCTACACTCTAGTATAAGCGGATCAGCGACATGTGGAAAATTGAGTTAGGTTTGCGCACGAGGGGGGGATAATGGCAAATGTGACATGCATCCATGGCGTGGGGCCTGAATTGGTTGTGATCGCCCGCCGCAAACTGCAAATCAGGCGAATTTGCAACTTCGCTAATTTCTGTGGAGTGGAGAGGAGAGCATTGCTGGCGCCTTGTCGCGAAATGGACCACACACATGCATCGTAGCGTACCCTTGAAGGCGCTGCGAGATCAGACTGCTGCACCGTGAGATTGGATAAAAAAAAGCAAAGCCTCTTGGTTACAAGGTAACTGTAACGGGAGACAACCCCACTCGTTACCGGTTCACGAACGATTGCAAGTATTGGGCTAGTTTGGGGAGGAGCTCGCTACTCTGTACAAGGCCGCGCTGTATATTTTGCAGGCTGAAAAACATGGTATCGGTTCATGTGTGTGTATAGATCATGTGATAAGGTTATTTCTTCAATAAGATGTAGGTGTTTGCATTACAAGCATTTATATTCGTATCTAGACACTTTACAACCTACGATGCTTCCCTACCCTTTATTTTGGGCAAATCGTGTGTTGGAAACAAAAAAAACATAAAAAACATTACTACTCGTGCAGAAAACTACCCTTTTTACTACTAACAAACCATCTATTGAATATCCTGTTTAATTTCGCCCCTCTTATGGCCGTCGTGAACCATCCCCGATAAAACAACGCCGTGTGCCCCAATCCCGGTGCCAGCATCACCCCCAAATTCCTCTTTCTCCTTACTGCTCCCGCCAATGACCGATACGACAAAGACGCCATAGAAAACACCGCATTCACCTCCTTAGGCAGGCAAAATTTCGGGTTCCAGTGGAGCCCGTCCCACGCTCGCTTGCGAGCCACGGCACTGGCGTTTGGCAGGAGGATCTGCATGGTGAGGCAGTTTGTCTCGTACTGGGTGCTGTTCTCTGGAAGCTGGTTTTCCAGGGAGATGAGGCGGTAGTCAAAGTGAAACTGGAGGAGGAAGAGGGGAGTTTTGATCTGGGGAAGGGCGTGTTCGGGGAAGAAGCAGACCCAGTTGTCTCTCACTTGTACTCCTGAGGGGGTGGGAGGTTGGGAAGAGGGCGATAGTAAGAGGGTGGGGTGGGGTTACGACTGAGTCAACTTAAAAGTCACTACAAGTCAACTTCAAAGTCACATGGTACTCATATTTGCAGCTAAAATTACCTGATATTTCGTGTTCACACACCTGAAAATCACCTGGTAGTCCTATCCTATTTTCACCTGAGGGTCGCCTGTTGCAAAGCTTTCACCTGCCGGGCATTTGGGGACGTTGATGCGGTGCAGAGCGGTGAGCTCCCGAACCCTATCTCGCCAAGAGTACTGGCCGAAGCGGTCCTTGGCATCTGGCAGGCGGGCAGAAGGAAAGGGACGGGCAAGTCCCTGGTTGAAGGAAAGGGAAGGGCAAGTCCCTGGTTGAAGGAAAGGGAAGCGCAAGTCCCTGGTTGAAGGAAAGGGAAGTGCAAGTCCCTGGTTGAAGGAAAGGGAAGGGCAAGTCCCTGGTTGAAGGAAAGGGAAGCGCAAGTCCCTGGTTGAAGGAAAGGGAAGCGCAAGTCCCTGGTTGAAGGAAAGGGAAGCGCAAGTCCCTGGTTGAAGGAAAGGGAAGGGCAAGTCCCTGGTTGAAGGAAAGGGAAGCGCAAGTCCCTGGTTGAAGGAAAGGGAAGGGCAAGTCCCTGGTTGAAGGAAAGGGAAGGGCAAGTCCCTGGTTGAAGGAAAGGGAAGGGCAAGTCCCTGGTTGAAGGAAAGGGAAGGGCAAGTCCCTGGTTGAAGGAAAGGGAAGGGCAAGTCCCTGGTTGAAGGAAAGGGAAGGGCAAGTCCCTGGTTGAAGGAAAGGGAAGGGCAAGTCCCTGGTTGAAGGAAAGGGAAGGGCAAGTCCCTGGTTGAAGGAAAGGGAAGCGCAAGTCCCTGGTTGAAGGAAAGGGAAGGGCAAGTCCCTGGTTGAAGGAAAGGGAAGGGCAAGTCCCTGGTTGAAGGAAAGGGAAGGGCAAGTCCCTGGTTGAAGGAAAGGGAAGGGCAAGTCCCTGGTTGAAGGAAAGGGAAGGGCGAGTCCCTGGTTGAAGGAAAGGGAAGGGCAAGTCCCTGGTTGAAGGAAAGGGAAGCGCAAGTCCCTGGTTGAAGGAAAGGGAAGGGCAAGTCCCTGGTTGAAGGAAAGGGAAGGGCAAGTCCCTGGTTGAAGGAAAGGGAAGGGCAAGTCCCTGGTTGAAGGAAAGGGAAGGGCAAGTCCCTGGTTGAAGGAAAGGGAAGCGCAAGTCCCTGGTTGAAGGAAAGGGAAGGGCAAGTCCCTGGTTGAAGGAAAGGGAAGGGCAAGTCCCTGGTTGAAGGAAAGGGAAGGGCAAGTCCCTGGTTGAAGGAAAGGGAAGGGCAAGTCCCTGGTTGAAGGAAAGGGAAGGGCAAGTCCCTGGTTGAAGGAAAGGGAAGGGCAAGTCCCTGGTTGAAGGAAAGGGAAGCGCAAGTCCCTGGTTGAAGGAAAGGGAAGGGCAAGTCCCTGGTTGAAGGAAAGGGAAGGGCAAGTCCCTGGTTGAAGGAAAGGGAAGGGCAAGTCCCTGGTTGAAGGAAAGGGAAGGGCAAGTCCCTGGTTGAAGGAAAGGGAAGCGCAAGTCCCTGGTTGAAGGAAAGGGAAGGGCAAGTCCCTGGTTGAAGGAAAGGGAAGCGCAAGTCCCTGGTTGAAGGAAAGGGAAGCGCAAGTCCCTGGTTGAAGGAAAGGGAAGCGCAAGTCCCTGGTTGAAGGAAAGGGAAGGGCAAGTCCCTGGTTGAAGGAAAGGGAAGCGCAAGTCCCTGGTTGAAGGAAAGGGAAGGGCAAGTCCCTGGTTGAAGGAAAGGGAAGGGCAAGTCCCTGGTTGAAGGAAAGGGAAGGGCAAGTCCCTGGTTGAAGGAAAGGGAAGCGCAAGTCCCTGGTTGAAGGAAAGGGAAGGGCAAGTCCCTGGTTGAAGGAAAGGGAAGGGCAAGTCCCTGGTTGAAGGAAAGGGAAGGGCAAGTCCCTGGTTGAAGGAAAGGGAAGGGCAAGTCCCTGGTTGAAGGAAAGGGAAGGGCAAGTCCCTGGTTGAAGGAAAGGGAAGGGCAAGTCCCTGGTTGAAGGAAAGGGAAGCGCAAGTCCCTGGTTGAAGGAAAGGGAAGGGCAAGTCCCTGGTTGAAGGAAAGGGAAGGGCAAGTCCCTGGTTGAAGGAAAGGGAAGGGCAAGTCCCTGGTTGAAGGAAAGGGAAGGGCAAGTCCCTGGTTGAAGGAAAGGGAAGCGCAAGTCCCTGGTTGAAGGAAAGGGAAGGGCAAGTCCCTGGTTGAAGGAAAGGGAAGCGCAAGTCCCTGGTTGAAGGAAAGGGAAGCGCAAGTCCCTGGTTGAAGGAAAGGGAAGCGCAAGTCCCTGGTTGAAGGAAAGGGAAGGGCAAGTCCCTGGTTGAAGGAAAGGGAAGGGCAAGTCCCTGGTTGAAGGAAAGGGAAGGGCAAGTCCCTGGTTGAAGGAAAGGGAAGGGCAAGTCCCTGGTTGAAGGAAAGGGAAGGGCAAGTCCCTGGTTGAAGGAAAGGGAAGGGCAAGTCCCTGGTTGAAGGAAAGGGAAGCGCAAGTCCCTGGTTGAAGGAAAGGGAAGGGCAAGTCCCTGGTTGAAGGAAAGGGAAGGGCAAGTCCCTGGTTGAAGGAAAGGGAAGGGCAAGTCCCTGGTTGAAGGAAAGGGAAGGGCAAGTCCCTGGTTGAAGGAAAGGGAAGGGCAAGTCCCTGGTTGAAGGAAAGGGAAGGGCAAGTCCCTGGTTGAAGGAAAGGGAAGCGCAAGTCCCTGGTTGAAGGAAAGGGAAGGGCAAGTCCCTGGTTGAAGGAAAGGGAAGGGCAAGTCCCTGGTTGAAGGAAAGGGAAGGGCAAGTCCCTGGTTGAAGGAAAGGGAAGGGCAAGTCCCTGGTTGAAGGAAAGGGAAGGGCAAGTCCCTGGTTGAAGGAAAGGGAAGGGCAAGTCCCTGGTTGAAGGAAAGGGAAGCGCAAGTCCCTGGTTGAAGGAAAGGGAAGGGCAAGTCCCTGGTTGAAGGAAAGGGAAGGGCAAGTCCCTGGTTGAAGGAAAGGGAAGGGCAAGTCCCTGGTTGAAGGAAAGGGAAGGGCAAGTCCCTGGTTGAAGGAAAGGGAAGGGCAAGTCCCTGGTTGAAGGAAAGGGAAGGGCAAGTCCCTGGTTGAAGGAAAGGGAAGGGCAAGTCCCTGGTTGAAGGAAAGGGAAGCGCAAGTCCCTGGTTGAAGGAAAGGGAAGCGCAAGTCCCTGGTTGAAGGAAAGGGAAGGGCAAGTCCCTGGTTGAAGGAAAGGGAAGGGCAAGTCCCTGGTTGAAGGAAAGGGAAGGGCAAGTCCCTGGTTGAAGGAAAGGGAAGGGCAAGTCCCTGGTTGAAGGAAAGGGAAGCGCAAGTCCCTGGTTGAAGGAAAGGGAATGGCAAGTCCCTGGTTGAAGGAAAGGGAAGGGCAAGTCCCTGGTTGAAGGAAAGGGAAGGGCTGGGCAGAAGGAAAGGGAAGGGCTAGTGCCACAGTGATTATGGGGCTGGGCTGGGTGAATGATGAAGGAGTGCAAAGGAGAGCAAGAGCAAGAGGAAGAGCAGCTTTGACACATGTGAAATGCCGTAGCAGTGATCTGCCACTGTCACCCTGGCAGGCCCAAACCTTCTCAACCCAAGAGGCTTCTTTGAATCCAGAAGTTACACACTGAAGGGCAGCCAAAAAAAAGAATACAGTGCCTTGAGACTTCTCAAAACACTTCTTCATACATGTGGTTTCTTTGAATCCAGAAGTTACACACCGAAGGGAAGCCACCAACAAGAATACAGTGCCACCGAAGGGAAGTTAAACAAACAGATGCGCTCACTGACCAACAAAGAAGCCCGAGTCGGCAAGGCACTTGGAGGAGGCGCGGGGGAAGGCGGCAGCGAGGCGGTCGCAGTGCATGATGATGGCATGGCCGCCCGCTGAGCTGCCCGAGAAGAGGACATGCGACGCCGCCCCCATGCCCCGCCGCCTGCGCAGATCTGCCATGAAGGGGGGTTGGAGGAGCGAATGGTTGGCGGCAGTGTGTGGGTGGATAGGTGGGTGGGTGGCTATGCAATGCCATTCCCCGGTTGTGTTTCTCCCTTCCCTTTCCTCCCCAGTCTTCTCCCTTTCCCCTCTCTGAATTCCAATCAGCAGATGTGCCCACCCCAAGTCCACCTCCCCAGATTCCACCCTTCCCATTCCCTTCCGAGCCACTCTCCACCCCAGCGCACCGTCAATGAGTGCGGCCATGATCCCCCGCCCCTGCATGTACACAGATGCGCCCTCCCCCAGGTCCGCCCTCCCCCGCGTGCTGCTGTAGGCGCCACCATCGCAGTACACCACCCACACCAGGTTCCACCCGTGGAACACCGGGTTGGCTTTCTTACTCCGCGACAGCAAGCCTCCGAATTGAGGGTAGGAGATCGTAGCCTGGTGGTAGGGTAGGTAGGGTACGGTGGGTTGGTGTGGGTTGGGGTGGGGTGGTGTGCAGTGCGGTGGGAGGGATGCCTTTCTCAGGTGCCACAGTCACAGCTGTAGGACAGGTTTTACAGATGCACTAGCCTCGGTTTCTTGCGCTGTATCCACGGTTACATAACAGGCATGATCATTCGTGAGAGAAAGAGAGACGGGGAGTGATGAGAGACTTACATTCATCACCTTCTTGCCGTTCTCAATATCGGCGGGGAGGCGTCGGGCCCAGAAGCGCGAGGAGCCGAGGGAGGAATTGGCGCGCTCGAGGCATCCCTCCGGGGAGAAGCACCACCCGCCCTGGGGGAAATGCACGTGCCACTTGCGCCTCCCCGCGCCCGACCCCGCGCGGAAGTAGTACGCGGGGGGGCTTGTGATGAAAAAAGGGGGGGAAAGAGGGAGAAGAAAGGGGGGAAGAGGAAGGGTGGGGGGAAATGGAAGGGGCGCCCAATGATTGGCCTTGAGTGGTATTTTTCAGGGCTCAGCAATATGATGACCCGACCACAGCACGCCATAAAGTCTCGCGTCTATCGCTCAAGTCTCGAGTCCCCTATCGCCCAAGCACTGAGCGCGCAAGCACCGCCGCCTGCCGCACCTGCCGTCGAGACATTTCGCGCCGTACGCGTTGTTGGGCAGGGGACGGGGAAAGAGGAGGGTGGGGGTGATCCGATCGTTCCAGTATGGGAGTGACATGATTCTATGTTCATGGATTGATGACAAGACATTTTCCGCGAGGGCTGTATCACGAGGCAGCCCTCGCGGCGTGTTGATTGCCAATTACAGTGTGAATCACCGCCGCCGGCCGCACCTGCCGTCGAGGCATTTCGCGCCGTACGCGTTGCTGGGCAGGAGGATGAGGCGCGTCGCACTAGTAGCGGATTTAAACCGGTTCTCTCGTTCCGCGGCGCACAGGGAGTTGGGCGGCGCGGGGAGCAGCGCGAGAAGCGGGAGAAGGAGCGCGAGCACAGGGGGGAGACGGGAGCAAGTGCTGACTGTCATTGGCGGATCGGGCCCCGCGGCGGGAAAATTTCCGAGAAGCGCGTTCTACCTCCGAGACGCATTACTAAGTCCGAACCGCTCGTATAACCCGTAAATAGCAGGTTGAGAAAGCGTTGCTTTTAGAGTGTTGCGACGCGACGCACCACGCTACGGAGGTGACTGTTGAGTCGACTTAACAGTCCCCTACCCGAGCATTGCAAGCTTCCGTACCAGGCACCGCTTTCTAGTGACTGAACCAAGCGCGGGTACGTTCATGTCCGGCCCCGCATCAAACGCTGATCAGAAGAACTCCGTTGGGCTTTGGCGAACTGATAAGGGGCTGGACTGGAATGGAATGCTCGCCGCCACAGTGACCGCCAGGCCACTGTCCGACTTGGTGGAACTGACAACGGTGGGTGGGTGGGACGTGGGACTCCTGTTTCCGCTCCGAGTCGGAAAACAGTGCCAGCCGTCTCTTCACGCCGCCAACTCACTAACAGGCGGCTCAGCGACATGCGGTGGCATGGCAGTGGTGGAGCAATGAGCAAAACATGGCAAGATTCCGAGTGAGGTGAGGTGTGACGAAATGGCAGCACTTGGTGTTTCTGCGAGAAAGTGAGAAGCCTTGGCCGGCGATTCATGTGCTATGGACGGACGGATGCGGCAGGCCGAAGAGATTTGTGTATCATGATGGTTGATTATCATCAGTTCGGTCGGTTTGCGATGGGATGTGATGCGATGCGATGGGTTCACCTAGGGGGGATGCGAATCGCGATGGCAGGTTTGGTTGGGAGGGCTTCACCCTGCCCTGCCCACAGCAAACTGTAAATTTGCTGGAGATCCAATTTCTCTGGAGAGTTTATGTAGCGCCTCGAGGATTCACGAACAGCTATCGCTCGCATCGCATCGCGCATTCTGCGGGTGGGCAAAGAGGGCCGTGCGAACTCAGAAGGGCTACGGCATTGGAGAACGAAACGCCAAGCTCTAGTGTAACATAGTCCATCTAGTGAATCAAATCCACTCGTCACTGGAAATACATGAAAGGAGCGAATTCCCGGAGGTACTCTGTACAAGTTCTTTCTTTGACGCTACATGCAACAAATACACTAAACATTAGGTCTGTGAACATCTTTTAAAAGTGACAAGTTCGGGACAACACTAAACATTGCAAAGTTATTGATTGTTTATGTTACCCTCTTACCAGTTCGTGACAACACGATCTAACCACAACCACCTTGGCTATTGAGCGGAATCCTGACCGTATGCTTTCTAAATCCGGCGGTTCTGCATTACTATTTCCATCGCTTTGCTCACAGGTGCAAACCTCGCTTGCTTGTTTAGTTGAAATATCAATTATCACATTAAGGAGAATCTGAATGGCATTCACACCCCAAACAATTAGCTTAATTTCAGCACATAATCCTTATTCATATGCGTATGTACAAAATCAACCCCTTTCAGTAGCGGGCCTTATGCCCACATCCTGAGAACATCATCTAGGATGAACGGACACGATCTTTTCTTCATCTGAGCCAATTCTGGATTCGCCACATCTCTCACGTGCTTCCCTATTGGTCGCAGCGATGTGGCGATTGGCTCCTTTCCACATCCGCTCTCGGTGACGTTACGGCATTGGGCACCGCGCTCCTCCTGGTGCGGTCCGGCTCACCCCTGATTCTCCAATCTCCAATTCCGCTGGGGAAGCGAGCAGGCAGGCGTGCCTGAGGGGAGTGTGCCCCTAGCCGAGCGAGGAAGGCTTTCTCCCTTGGGGTTCCTTGGATGGAGCAATGGGAAGAAAGAGAGTGGCATAAAGCTCCATCTCTGACACGTTCACCACTTTTGGCAAAATAAAGATAGCTTGCAAAGTGCACTCAAGGCCTGTGCCTTGGTAGTACTGTGCAGAAGCTGTAACATACTCAAGTTTTTTGTCCGTAGTTGCATGGCGTTCCGGGTCTGAAGGCAAGGCTGGGAGAGTGAGCTAGAGTAGCATAGCGGATTGGTCAACACGGCGACCGCCGTGTGGGCCATCCCGGGCCGTAGCGCCGCTGCTAGCTACCTCATGGCTCACCATGGCGCCGGAAATCCTCGCTACGGCGGCCATTCTAGCCAGTTCGGCGATACCACGCTCACCAAGGTCTTCGTGGGAGGCCTTGCGTGGGAGACGCAAACGGAAACCATGCGGAAATATTTCGAGCAGTTCGGCGAGATTCTTGAAGCAGTTGTAATCACGGATCGAATGACCGGCCGCTCCAAAGGCTACGGATTTGTAAGCAGCCATTTAGCAAGTTTATGTACTAATCCAGCTTTGCACAGTACACCAGTTCCTGCTCTAGGAAGCATCAGCCTGACTCGTTTCATGACAGTAGGATAACTCGCCTCCCTCCGTTTCAGGTGACTTTCAGTGACCCAGAGGCTGCAGGAAGAGCGTGTCTTGACCCGTCGCCAGTCATAGACGGTAGAAGGGCCAACTGCAACCTCGCTTCGTTAGGACAGAAGCAGCGTCCACAGCAGCCGCGAGGACAGCAGGGTAAGATCCCCGCAGTCCGATAACGTTTCAGTTGTAGCTATCTTCTCGCGAGCTACCTTTTTTATGATGCTAAAACACCTTTTTCACTCACCGCCTGAGTTTCTGGCAACAGGTGGAGCGCCGTTTGGCGGGTACCCTCCGCAACACGCGTACCCCATGTACCCGCTACAAGGCTACCCTATGTCACCCTTCGGGTACGTTACATCAGGCTCATCGTCCCTTCTCGCTCCCGCTACTTATATCTCTTGACGAGGTACTCATTCGGGGCTTCAAGATCTGCATGCTCTTTTCTTGTCAATAACCCTTCAGGTACCCTCAGCAATTTCAAGAAGGAGCCGGCTACGCGTTTCCTCAGGTATCTAACATATAGCACCGTCGCGTTCTTTCCGAATCCCGTGCTTTTCACTCTTTTTAAACTCATCTCTTGTTTTATTGCTATTACATTCAGGGAGTGTTCCCGCCGTACGGCCCTCAGGGCTTTCCAGCGCAGCCGGGGATGTTTGTACCGCCTGTAGGGACAGCCACTCCAGGAGGCATGTATCCTGGATATCCTCCTGCTGCGTTCGGGCCGACGCAAGCGGCGCAGGCAGCAGGGGGTTTTCCGGGAGGTCCTTCTATGATGCCATCCGCTCCGCAACCAGCTGGAGTTGCCGGCGTTGGTGCTGGTGCGCAACCTTTTGGGTTCCAGCAGATGCAAGGAGGACAATCCCAAGGTTTCCAGGGGACGGGCGAGCAGCAGCAGATGGGAGGTGCCAGCCAGCTTGCAGGAGGCCCTGGGGCGCAACCAAATCCAGGTGAAATATTCTGATACATACAGTAGCCCCTCTTTCTACCCTTTCGGTCATCAATCTGTCTGCAGGATGTAAAATCTGATACAAATTTTGCTTCCCCTTCTGATAAATTTTGTTTCCTGCACAGGTGCACAGGAAGCGACCGGTGGAATGCCATCACAGCAGCAATACGGAGTTCCCATGCAAGGGGGTCAATCGCCATACTCAGGCCAACACCAAGGGCCAACTGGATAGGATGACACTGAACTATAAAAAAGTGAAGATAATTGTGTGCAGTTTTGCTTCGGATGACATCCAGGGTGTCTTAGTCGTGAAACTAATGACTCGTGGAGCAACAGTGCGCACACCCTGGTTGTCATAATGTGCATACTCAGATTATTTCATTGCATTCTTCCAATGACTGACAATCACACAATATTTACATGCTTACGATACGTCATAATTGTTGCTCGGCACTATTTACACAACTCACAAACCATAGACGACGCGGCTATATCGAGTCCCCCCTTGCTCACCTTCACATTTTGAAGTCCAACGCTCACCCCGCCAGCACTTGTCATGTCACCCCGAGCTTCTCAGCCAGAGAGATTTCAGCACGTCAAAACGTAAGTTCTCGCAGCGTAGTGCGTCCAGTGAGCAATCCATGGCGAAACCTGGCGGCACCGAGGGGCCTCGCGCGCGCACAGGTGCAAAACCCCAAGAATATTCAGGTGCTGGGAAACGACAGGAGAAGCCAAGTTCGGGTAGGCAGAAGGGAAAGCCAAGTCCGGGCAGGCGACAGGAGATTTCGAGTTCTGGAACACGGCAGGAAAAGACGGGTGGGGGGCGATCCGCGCACGCGGACTCGAGCAGGGTGCACGCGCAGGCGGCGTCCGCCGTGGAGCGGATAATGCGCGCGAACGAGACGAGGCGCGGCGGGTGCGCGGTGAAGGGGCTGACTCTCGCGGAGGGCAACGTGGCGAAGCGCGCCACGCACGCCGTGACGTGCGAGACGCTGCGTTGTAAGGAGCGCTGCGAGGTTAGGGTTCCTGCGATGTAAGGAGCGCTGAGGTGTAAGGGAAGCTGCGATATTAGGTTGCTGAGGGGTGGATATAGCGCGTAGCGCTCGCCATAGCGGATGTCACGACCGTTTATCTTTCCATTCCGCTAACCGCGCCACGTCATCACAAACTTCTAAGCCTCGAACCCTGAAACCTGCGGGTTCAGGGTTTAGTACCTTCAATCTGTCTCATTTGACCCCTACATTCTCTTTACTGCCTCTGTCTGCCCCTTTCTACCCCTCTCTGCCCCTCTCCGCCCCCCTCTGCCCCTGTCTACCCCTTTCCACCCCTTTCCACCACGCCCATCAGACCTGCCAGTGATCAAGGATCTCATTGCCGCCACTGGCCTCGCCAACAGCAACTGGATGAAGGTAGGGGAAGGAGGGGAGAGAGAGGGGAAGGGGGCGGGGAGAGAATCGAGGGGGAGGATAGACTAGGAAGGGGGGAAGTTTGGGGTGCGGGGAGGGAGTGGAGGCGGGTGCACCTTAATGCACCCCAGTGCACCCCAGTGCACCTCATTCCCCCCCAGTGCACCCCAGTGCACCCCAGTGCACCCCAGTCCGCCCCAGTGTACCCCAGTTTTCTCACACTTGCAAAGCAAAGCCCACATCGCTCCACTCCGAGTGAAGCAGCTGATTACCCATTTGTACCTTTCTCCAACCCTCCTCACCTTTGTCTGTCCTGCAGGCCAAGCCCCACCTGGTGTATGTGCTCGTGTACGATTTGGTCGTGTCAGGCAAGGTGAGTGACCCCTTAAAGCCCTTCCTCCTTCCCCTTGTCTTCGCATAGGTTTCCTCTCCACCTGTGCTCATCATTTCGCGCCTTACAACTTTGCTTCCCCTCCCAGCATCTTGGGAGGGAGCAGCAGTGCTGCATTATCGGAGTCACTTGAGAGGTTTCTCAAAAGTGACTCCAATAGACTCCCATCCCATCCCTCCACTCGCCCTCCCTTCCTCTCCCAGGGTACACTGGGGTCGGGAGCGGTGCAGAAGGTAGTGCTGTCGCACAAGGCGGCTCTCAGAGCGGCGCTTGCTCGGCTGCTGGTGAAACAGCGAGCAGCATCAGTAGAGGAACTGCTTGGTCCCTCCAGTGACCCGCCTGTTGCTGCACGTGAGTCCTACAACAACTGCCTCCCAAACTGCTATTCATTTTCCCAGTCTTGTTGAATATGCATTCGAGCGATCAGGAAGCAACCAGAGACATGCTCTGTTTTGTTATCATGGCCCACACACACTCATCGCGGCACTCCTTGTTTTGTATTTCAGGAAGCACCTGATTTCTCCTTGTTGTTTTGTATTTCAGGAAGCACCTGATTTCTCCTTGTTGTTTTGTATTTCAGGAAGCACCTGATTTCTCCTTGTTGTTTTGTATTTCAGGAAGCACCTGATTTCTCCTTGTTGTTTTGTTCCATACCCCATTTCTCTTGCCTGTTGTCTTCTCCTCCAGACCCCTGCTACGCGCGAGTGAACACCCTGCGCACCAACACACCCACTATGCTCGTTTTCTGCTCACCACCCTCACCTTTCTCTTCCCCCCTAATCTCACCACCGCAGACCCCCGCTATGCGCGAGTCAACACCCTGCGCACCAACACCCAAGCAGTGCTGACACACTTTCAGACCAGCACTGCCCCAGGCAACGGCGGCAGCGGCGCGGGGGATGATGGCACTGGAAGCAGCAAAAGTGGGGGTGATGAAAGTGGAGGTGGTAAAAGTGGGGATGATACAAGTGCGGTTGGTGCGTGCAGCAGTGCAGGGCGTGCGGCAGGGAGGGCGGAGGGAGAGGTGGCACTACAGCGGGACGAGCTGATTCCAGACGTGCTTGTGTTTCCCGCGGGCACAGAGCTGCACCGGCACCCTCTGGTAGAGAAGGGCGAGCTCATTCTTCAGGTACTTCTAATACAACACAATCCCTAGTCAATGTCCGCACCCGCCTCTCGGATTCCAGACGTGCTTGTGTTTCCCCCGGGCACGGAGTTGCTTGCACCGACATGCGTTGGTGGAAAGAGGGACCTGATCCTAGTCTGTGCTGCTTCCATGCTGCCTCCTCCCTTCCCTTCCATCCACCCATCAGGGTCGCGCAAGCTGCTTCCCTGCGTTCATCCTCGCCCCTCGCCCCGGGTGGCATGTGTTGGACGCATGTGCAGCGCCGGGCAACAAGACATCCCACGTGGCCGCACTCATGGAGAACACAGGGCGGCTCGTTGCATGCGAGAGGGACGCAAAGAGAGCAGCTCTTTTGAGGAAGAATCTGGACAAAGCCGGGGTGACGTGTGAGTATGGGAGGGGTGGTGAGTACAATGTGAGCTGCTCTCCTCTTTCTCCGTCATCCTCTCCTCATGCACGCCCCCTCTCATCTCCCCTCGCTTCCCTCCCCTCATCATCACCAGGTGCTCAAGTGCATGAGGGGGACTTTCTCGCCATCGACCCCACCTCATCACGAGGTTCCAACATTGAGCTCCTCTCCTCTCCTCTCCCCTCCTGGTCTCTCCCCCTTTTGCTCCCCTCGCCTCCCTCCCATCATCACCAGGTGCGCAAGTGCATGAGGGGGATTAGTGAGGTTCTGCAAATGTAGTCTCTCTCCCCTTCCTCACCTCGCCGCCCTCCCCTCATCACCAGGTGCGCGAGTGCATGAGGGGGATTTTCTCGCCATCGACCCCACCTCACCTGAATTCGCCGATGTGAGCTCCTCTCCTTGGCCCTCTCTCTCCTGTCGGGAGTTGATTCCTCCTCTGTTGTGTGCAAGCAAACCATTGCTCTCGCTCAGTGTGACTCTTTTCCTGAGAAACCCTCCCTTCATACTCGCCCCCATTTTTCTCCCCCCCCCTTCCTCCTCCCTCACCCTATCAGGTGCGAGCAATCCTGCTCGACCCCTCGTGCTCCGGATCAGGCACCCGGCACTCCCGAGGGGACCTGCTTGTGCTACCTGAGTCGACTCAAAACGCGTGCTGCTACATCCTTTCCTGTCCCCTCCTCCCCCTCTTCACAGGTGCAAGCTATCTTGCTCGACCCTTCCTGCTCTGGATCAGGCACGCGGCACTCCCGAGGGGACCTGCTGCTCTCTCAGGGGTCCCCCTCCCCCCATGACAGGGCTGGGGGGAGAGGGAGCAACGGGGAGAGAGGCGGGGGGAGAGGGGGGGGGAGAGAGGGGGGGAGAGGCGAGGGGAGAGGTTGGAGAGGCGGTGGGGGAAGAGACGGGGGGAGAGGTGGGGGGAGAGGGGGCAAGGGGGAGGGGAATGGGGGGTTTGAGGGAGAGGAGGGTAGCAGCGGACGCCAGGGGGAGGACGAGCGGGTGGAGAGACTGGCTCGTTTCCAGGAAGCTGCGCTGAGGCATGCCCTCTCATGTATGTGTTAACTTCTTACAGTTGGTTTTTGAGTCGACTCAAAAACTGAGGCATGCCCTCTCATGTACGTGTTAACTGCTTACAATTGGGCACCCAGTATCAAAGAAAAATTGTAAGTTGAATTAAGAGCATGCACTGCACTGCACTGCACTGTACTGTACTGTTCATAAGGGCAGGTCTCAGTCTTCTCCTCTGTACCCCTCTGTATCCCTCTGTACCCCGCTATACCCCTCTCTTCCCCCCTGTCCCAGAATCACTGCGAGTCACCTACAGCACCTGTTCAGGCAACGAGGCAATGCTGGCGACAGTGCAGCCTCTGAAGCCCCCTGCACCCGTTTGCACCCCTCTCTACCCCCAGTCCCAGCAGCACAGCGCATCACCTACAGCACATGCTCAGTCAATGAGAGGGAGAACGAGGCAGTGGTGGCTGCGGTGCTTCCTGCTGCTCTCTCCCGTGGCTTTCGCCTCGCTGCTGCCTTGCCTGCCTGGCCCAGGAGAGGGCTGCCCTCCTACCCCTTTGGTGAGAACATTTCCGTTGAGGCACCTAGAGAAGCAACACTACAGCTTTTGAGGCGCCGGAGAAGCAACTCTTTATGGTGAGTATGCCCTTGCACCGACGTCTCAGCGCACCAAGACCGTCAATGCTCCCACGATACTTCCACCCACGCCTCCACGCAGGGCACCAAGTGGTGCGCACGGATCCTGCCATCGACGGCACAGATGGGTTCTTTGTTGCGCTCTTTGAGGTTTGACATATCTCCGCCACCCCCCTCCCCTCTTCCCCGCTTCTTCCCTCCACTTTATTTTTGCAGGGCACCAAGTGGTGCGCACGGATCCTGCCATCGACGGCACAAATGGGTTCTTTGTTGCGCTCTTTGAGGTTTGAATCTCCGCCACCCCCCTCCCCTCTTCCCCGCTTCTTCCCTCCACTTTATTTTTGCAGGGCACCAAGTGGTGCGCACGGATCCTGCCATCGACGGCACAGATGGGTTCTTTGTTGCGCTCTTCGAGCGCCAGGTGGCAGGTGCTGCTGACGTGGCAGGTGATGCTGACGTGGCAGCATATGCCGACAGAGCAGCGGCGGTGACAGAAGCAGAGGCAGCGAGGGCAGAAGCAGCAGCGGAGCTGGCAACAGCACAAGCAAAGTTGTTACCAGTAGCAGCAGCAGCGGCAGAAGCAGCGCCGGCAGCAGCACCAGTAGCATCAGCAGCAGAAGTAGCAACAGCTAGTGTGGATGCAACAATGCAAGTGGCAAGTCAACCGAACCACAGCACGGCGAACGGCTGTGGTGGTGACAGTGATGCCACCGGAGCACATCATGAGGTTCGATCCGAACCTCAGCCAGCGGTTCGGGAGTCCCGTGCTGCTAGAAGGAAGCGGCAGAGGCGAGCAAAAGCAGCGGCAGAAGATGGGAGCGGCAAGGAGAACAAAAAGGGGAAAAGCGATGCTGAAAGCTGATTAATTGTCGGTAGATTACTATAGCTGTACATTGTTTATAGCATCACCTTCGACACAGCATAACTGCATAAACACCAAGTAGATAAAATATTATGTACCTTACCATACAAATCCGCAAGCTGCCATTCAACTTCAGGCTGCGTCCACCACCGCTTGAAGTAGGCTATTAATCAACCTGCAGTGTAGCTAGTGCAGCCTCCATGACTTCACAGTTGCAACGCTGCAAGTCACGCTTGCACTGAACTTAGCAGCTAGCATGAGGCACTTGGCTGGGCACACCATTCTTGAGGCTCTTGTGGTCAATCAACCTGCAGTGTAGCCAATGCAGCCTCCATGACTTCATAATTGGACCGCTGCAACTCACACTTGCACCAAACGTACTCCCTAGCGAGAGGCACCCAGCTGTCTACATTGTTGAGAAAGGAATGTGCAACACTGGTGAGTGTGTTAAGGATGCTTGGGCTGAGGCACTGTAACTCTGAGCCTGCTGTGCCCTGCTGCCCTTGCTGCTGCGTTTCATGCCTGTGCTGCTGGTGGCTTCGCTGCTGCTGGTGCTGCTGCGCGTATGTGTTGATGAGCTTGTGGACGTCGAAACGAGTGTGGGCGTGCGAGGGAGGGGGGTGGGCTAACCACGAGGCAAATGCAAGGAAGGCAGAAGCATGCTGATGCCCATGTGAATCACACTGGTCTTCGTGTGCGTTGTGACAGATGGATTCAAGAAGCTGGGAAAGAGGCCACAGGGGGCACGAAAACACCTGCGGTTGCTTCAGCAGGTGGAGCACATGTGTGAAAGACCCATCGTTGGTTAACGGACACATGTTGGTGGGTGAGGAGGGGTGCAGAACGGCAGCAGTGCAGGAGGCGCGGAGCTCTGGGAAGTAATCTCCTGCTTGGCACAGCTGGGCATGCAGCAGAGACTCACACTGCTCCCATGTCACACCCTCACTCACAACCTCACTTGCACTCGCACCCGCACCCGCATCCGCACCCGCACTCTCACTCGAACTCCCACCCACACCAGCATGCCCCGAGACACTCCCAGTCCCATCTCGCACACTCGTTCCTGCGATTCGCCCCTCCTTATCACGTTCAGCTGTTCTCTCCTCGCGATCCGGCGGGTTTACAAGGTGAAGCTTGCGTTGGGGAGGGAGGGAGTGCGACCAGCATCGTAGCCCTGCATGGAAGAAACCCTCCCAGCTGGATGGAGGAGGGGGTGTGGGAAGAATGGGCATGGGAGGAGTTTTGAGGCGCCTCAAAAGCTTGCGGTGGGGAGGGAGGGAGGGAGTGCGACCAGCATCGTAGCCCTGCATGGAAGAAACCCTCCCAGCTGGATGGAGGAGGAGAGAATGGGCGTGGGAAGAATGGGTGTGGGAAGAATGGACAGGGGAAGGCATGAACAAGACTTTGTGCTTCATGCGAACGGAGAAATAAAGGACCAATATAGCAACAGAGATTAAAAAAACACGTGTCCCAAAAGGGAAGGCCGCAGGAGCAAAGGGAGCCAGAGAGGACTCAAGAAAGTGTCGTACGTGTAAGGAGCGTCCACTTCAAGAGCAAACGTGAGATGCACAGAGGGCTCCTCGTGTGATAGTCGTAGACCAAGGGGTTGCTGGGACCTGACTGGAGTGCACCGCTCACAGGGAGTGCACGGATCATGGGGAGCGCACGGCTCGTGGGGAGTGCAAGCCTCATGGGGGTATCCTCTAGGGATGTAAAGCACGTCTCCTGGCCTCAGCTCAAACTGCCGCCCTATTGGCACCCACCCCTCCTCCTCCTCCCCCTGCTTGTCTAGAGGCGCCTCACAGTGCGCCCCCTCCCCACCAGCATCACCGCCACCTGCTTGGGCAACTGCACTGCTGCAAGTCAACCCGCTTTCTCCCTCACGCATTGCGCATTGCTTTGCGACGTCCTCACAGGCTTCCTGGCCTGGTTTTCCTCCCTCCTGCACTCCACATTGGCCGCTCGCACCACTGCCACGCTCTGCCACACCATTCCTCCCTCTAGATTCATCAGCCGCTGTATTGGAATCCGATTCTCTTCCTGCTGTGCGTGCGCCTGGGCCGGTTGGTTCAAGCGCAGCGTGGGCTGATTCAAGGCCAGGCACGGAGAAGAGGCGGGGTAGCTCGTTCCCCGGCGTGGGGGGAAACACCCGCCACCGCTTGCACCCGCTCACCTGTCACAGGGGGAAAGAGAGGAGGGTGGGTCACATAAGCAGAGCAGGGAGAGCTGGTAGATCCAAGGCCAGGCACGGAGAAGAGGCGCGGCAGCTCGTTCCCAGGTGAGGGGGGAAACACTCTCCATTGCTTGCACCCGCTCACCTGTTGCACGCACACAGAGGTGGGAGGGAGGGAGGGCGCACAGCAACACACTGTGACTGGTTGCTTAAGCTTTATGTCCAATAACCTATTCCTACTCACACACGCACCCTCCACCCACTGACTCACTCACCCGCCATCCACCCACTCTCCCACCCACCTGACACACCAGCACACAGTGGTCATCCCAGTGTCTTTAGAGGCTCCTCAGAAGTTGCACCCACTCATCCACCCACTCGCCCACTCACTAACCCGCCCACTCAACCAAGCCACCCACCCACCCACCTGGCACACCAACACACAGTGATCATCCCAGTGCCGAGACAAGCCTTGCCGCCCGCCCACTAACTTACCAATCCACTTACCCACTGACTCACCCGCCCGCCTGCCCGCCCACCCACCTGGCACACGAGCACACAGTGGTCATCCCAGTGTCGAGACAAGCCCTGCCGCCCGCCGCCCGGCGTGAGGTAGAGGTTGACCCCGACAGCTGGCAGGGAGAGGGCGGCAGCGATGGCGCGTGCGAGGGCGGCTACAGCAGGCGAGCGGCAGTTGATGCCACGGAGGGCAATGGTGCTGCCGTGAGAGAAGGCTGCACGGAAAGGGTTTGATGGTGGTAAGGTTCTCGGGGTGATGGGTGTGGCCGTGGCGTGTGTGACGGCGGCTAGGGCAGAGGGATGGTTGTTGACGCTGCGGAGGGCGATGGTACTGCCGTGGGAGAAGGCTGCACGGAAGGGGCTTGACTGTGGGTGGGCTGGGAGGGTCGGGGGGTTTGGTGGGGCTGAATCGGTTAACAGGTTTGGTAGCGATTGCGAGGTGTGCTGATGATGGGAGGGCTCAAGTGCTGAGGTGTGCTGGGGCGTTGACGCTGGGGAGGTTGATGATGCCAGGGCTGAAGCTGGTAAGGCTGAAGCTGGTAGGGAAGAAGATGGCAAGGTGGTTGCAGTGACACGCCTGCGCTTGCACGCTCGTCCCTCTGCTGCTGCTTCCCCCTCTCCTGCTGCTTCATCCTCTGCAGCAGTCTCTGAAGCATGATGGTGACATGCAGACCCCCCCACAGCAGTCGGCTGAGAACAAACAAAGGACACGTCAGATGAGGACAAGAGAGGCCGCCCAAGCTCGCCTGCCACGGACATATCCCTCAGAGCAGCGAACGGGTCGGCTTCACCGGCATTCATTCCCGGGCAGTGCGCTGCCCCGGGCAGAAAAAAATCCAGGAGCCCATCGGCAGTCCCAAGGTGTGGAATGGCGCGGATCAGAGCAGCCAGGGAAGGGCCTTGACTTGTGAGAGAGAGTCGGCCATTTTCCATGCGCCTCACCAAGTGATGGCTTAAGAGACGGCAAGGGCCTTCCTTTGGTTCGGGAGACTGATCTTCCTCAGGGAGTAACTGATGATGTGCTCCGTGTGGGAGCAAATGGTGTGCTACCTCTCTTCTTCCCCCACGAGCTCTGAAGAGGAAGGGGCGCGTCTCCCATACTGTGGACAGGAATACAGTCCATGAGCCTGCTGCCATGCCCAACAGCTGCTCTGCTCGCCTGCTGCCTGCTTCTGCCCTCGTGTTTGTCTGCCTGATATGTGCTTCTGCAGTCACATCAGTCACACTCGCTTCAGTCACACTCGCTTCAGGCACATACGCTCCCCCCACACATGCTTCTGCACTCACACTCGCTTCAGGCATATCCCCCCCTGTCTCCATCCCCCCTCTCTCTGCTGCATTGCCATTCACCCCGCCTCTTGCCTTCACAGCGAGCGCCATCCCCACCCAGGCCATCACAGCCGCTAGATGACACCGCTTGCCATCCATCTGGGACTGCTGCGGGTGGCGCGAATTGTCCTTTCTGTGAATGCGGGAGTATTCCCGGCGGAGCAAGGCCAGGGCTGACGCGAGTAGGGGGGAGGGCGGCAGAGGCGGGAGGAGGTGGGGAGACGTGGAGGGAAGAGGTGGACTGATGGATGCGAGAGGGAGAGAGTGAGAGTGAGAGTGAGAGTGAGAGTGAGAATGAGAACGTGTGGGTTGGGAATGGGAGAGGAAGAGCAGCGACCACAGGGCGTCCACATGTGTGTGCAGGTGCTCCTGTGTCTGGCCCTCTGCACTCCTCTCATTCTCCCCTTCCTCCCCTTCCTCCTCCTCCTCCTCCGCCTCCTCCTCCTCCTCCTCCTCCTCCTCCTCCTCCTCCTCCTCCTCCTCCTCCTCCTCCTCCTCCTCCTCCTCCTCCTCCTCCCTCTCCGCCTCCCCACATTCTCCACTCCTTTCTCTTCGTCTCCCTTCTGCCTCCGTCCCATCATCTCTCTGCCATGACGATCTGTGAGTGTGCGCCCATGCCACGCAGCACGCATCAGATTGCAGTACAAAGGAAGGGAGAGAGGGAGGACAAAGGGCGAGTGTGAGAGAGGGGGAGCAGAACAAGGCAATTCCAATAAGGCACTATCTACTGGCCGCACACACAACACAACACAGCATCACACGACAAGCTTTGGTGAGGGATCACAGCGAGATGGCTGCAGCAGGGCACAGGCGCATGGCAGCACAGGAACAAATGGAATGAAGACGCATGGGGCCACAGTGGGCACGGGGGCAGCAGATAGGAGGACGCACAGGGAAGAGAGCAGCGCGTGCAGGGCGCTGTGCTGACTGGCCAGGTGGGCGGCGAGAGGGTGACGTTGCACAATGCATCAGCTGGTGTGAACCGCATGTAGATAGACGACTTTTGAGGAGTTTCACAACTTAGCAGGACGCACAGAGAAGAGAGCAGCGCATGCAGGGCGTTGTGTTGACTGGCCAGGTGGGCGCCGAGAGGGGACGTCGCCACGTCAGCAATGCAGCGCGCTGCTGCAGTAGTGGCGGCACGCGAGAGGGAGGAGGAGGAGGGGGAGGGAGGCGAGTGCAGGAGGGAGCAGAGGCATGCTAGCAGACACGGCTGGTAGCATTGCTTCTCGGTACAAGAAGCACCACCCATGCATGTTGGTGGTTGTGGTGGTGGTGCTGTTTCTGCTGTTGCTGGCGGTGGTGCATCTGACGGGCTAGCCTCACCTGGAGAGCAACAATGGCATGCAACAAGGAGGCCACACACACACACACGGAGATTCTGTGAGAACAGCGGCACACAAGGTTCGATTGTGACAGCTTGCTCCACTGTACAGCCACAGACGAGCCGCAGTTGTGCAGGCAATACAGCCACTCGGAACGATCTAACCAAGATTTGAGACCTCTGAAGTCTGGGAAAGCGGTCTCACGTGGTGGGTGCTTACCTGCAGTGGGGCCGGGGACGGGGGCAGGGAAGAAGGCAGTGAGTGCGTGGTGAGGGAGCAGCAGGAAGAGGAGTGACGCCAGTGACGCCATGGCTGCTGCTACCGCTGCATGGCAGCATGCGCACTCGCACCTGCTGGGGGGGGGATGAAGCAAGAGGTTACAGCAGGTAATGGACGCACTTTTGAGGCGCTTCAGAAGACAGAGAGGGCGTGGTGGGGGAGCAGCAGGAAGAGGTGAGACGCCAGCCAGTGACGCCATAGCCGCTGCGACTGCTGCATGGCAGCATGCGCATTCGCACCTGCTAGGGGAATGAAGCAAAATGAAGCAACAGCAGGGAGGAGACGCATATACAACGCAGCAGCACCTTACAGCACCTGAATCCAACTTACAGCATCTCCCAGCGTCTGACCCCTTCTGTGCCTCTCATCTTCTTTCAATGCACCTCCCACCGTACCTCCCATCCCACCATACCTCGCCTCTCACCGTGCCTCACCTCTCACCGTACCTTGCAGCAGCCATGGCTTGGACCATCAGCCGAGGCGCATCGCAGCCGCACAGCACCTGCCATCCCAAGCTGTCTTCTGCTTCTGCATCCACACCATCAACTGCGTTCCCCTTCGCATTAGTCACATTCCCGTTAGCATCACCCGCATTCTCCTCATTGTCGATTCCATTCCCCTTTCCGTCAGCACCTCCCCCTCCCCGTGTGCCCTCCGCCAGCATCCCCTCACTCACGGCCTCCGCAGCCCTCACCACGCGCACGCGCGCGGGCTTCCTCGCGCAGTCCCGCCCTACGGCCTCCGCCTGCCCCGCCGCCGCTGGCGGAGCCACCGGCGCGGCATCCGGCGCAGCGGACGCAGCAAGCCAGGCGCGGAGAGCCGAGAGAAGGCGCTGCAGGGGCGGGGATAACGGAGTGCTGCTAGAACGAGGAACATTCTTAAGCTCTCGGCGCATGACTGAATGCCAGTAGAAACGTAGAGGCGAACCCTAAAAAGTGAAACCTAAGAGCAAAATTGGCGAGTACTTGTGAGCAGAATGCATTTTAGCACAACGAGACCTAGGGCCACCTAGCAAGAACATACCTAGGTCAAACATTCATGAAACTTGAATTGAAATGCAAGGGACTGCAAGCTGGAATCGGAGATTCGGGAATCAAGGACTGAAGAGCTTGTGGTTATGCAGCTAGTTATGGCAAAATGGGATCATTTGGTGAGCGATACCCGTTATAGGTGTAGCCGTGCTAAGAAAATGCCGAAATCGTTTAGGATGAACTTTCGGGTGTACGGGCAGAAACGCGGGAATGCGACCCAGCCCAGCCACCCACTGCCAAGCCACGACACCACGACTTCGCCAGGTTTCTACAAACTGATTCGGCTTACAACTGACTGGAAAAATATATACTAGTACACTTTACCACCTCATACTGTACATATTCTACGCGTTTCTTTGTTTGCGTACCAGCCCCAGCCGAGCAACAAAGCGATCCAGCTGTATTCTGGGGACTCGAAAGGGGAAACAAGGTAAACCCAAGGCCCGAGTCGGTTCTTTTCGCAACGGAATGAACGAACGAACTGCCCGAATCGGGAAGAATCTACAGTGCCGCCGGGCTGATCAATTGTCAGGAGCAACACAGGCAGCCCTCCCCCCTCCCTCACCTCCTTCCGCCCCTCGCATCCATCACGATTCACCAAAACCGTCCGATGCTCGTCACGATGATCCCGACGCTGTCGCGCCAAACTTTGAACAGTCGTAGGGATGTGACTCTGTGACCACCACCACCAGTCCGTCCTTGAGCTCTTGTCCGTGTTCTCCTCTCCACCGTTCGCTTCGCCTCCTTCCCTTCCACTTTCGCCCCCCCCCTCATCCCCTTCATCGGGCAAGAGACAACGGGGACGAGATCTTCCCAACAAGTTTTGCCATTCCTACAACTAGTGGTAGTAATAGTACCGTGCTAGGGTGCTCATCAGTCGGACTGCCTGTGAGTATGATGAGCCCATCAATTGCCAACGGTGCTTTACCTAGTAATACATTGGTGCTTTGTTAGATCGTCTGAGTACTATTTAATCAGTTTCAAGTGCTACGACTACTAGTAGTAGTACTAGTAGCAGCAAAGCTCACAATCCACTCACGGAGGGACCACCGCTCTGGCCGCCATGATGTCAATGGACTCGACGCTTCATGATCTCGCGCCGCCGCAGTCACAGCGGCCGTCCGAATCGGACAAGCCGTTTTCTACTACTCCTGCTATCGCAACGTCTGAAACGACGTTGGCGGTGACCGCCGCATGGCCTCCCATGGCCGCGGCACTCGCCGACGCTGCCGTCTGCCTCTGTGACCTTCAAGGGGAAGTTTTCCTTCCCTCTTCCGCCTTCCCCCAGCACCATCTGCCAGCCACAGAGTTCCGCAGCAACCCCGCAGCGGAAAGGGAGCAGAGCGGCCGGAGCGTGTGGGGTCATGAATGCTCGGAAGATCTAGACGAGGTGGCGGTGATTGAGTCCCCTCATTATGCGGCCTCATGTGAAAGGAAAGTATTGGCCGCAGTGCCAGGGAAAACCATAACTAGTACTGCTACCACCATTACTGCTGGTACTAGTACTAGAAATGATTGTGGTCACGTTATGGTGGGTGCGGAAGCGTTCCTGGCGGAAACACTCGGCGCTGCGGAGGGTGCCTCACCCCCCTGGCTCTCCGCTCTCCGCCAGCGCGCGGGGAGCAGGCAGCCGCGCGCGGATGTCCACGGGCGGCGATGGCGGAAAGGAGTTCCGCAGCGGATGTCTGTATGTATGGGGTGGGAGCGAAATGAGGCTACTATGGGGTGTGATAATGTGATTACCACCAACCATACTAGTACTACTATTAAGAATAATAGTATTTTTTACGAGGAACAAGAATTGCCGCATTCTGGACGCACAGCAGCGCGGCCGCATCTGCGAGACACAGAGGATGCGGCATCGGCTGAGCATTGTGCGTTGGACGGAATAGGGCAGAGAGCAGCAGACGGGGATGCAGCAGCAGGAAAGGAGGCAGCAGCAGAAAGAGATGCAGAAGCAAGAGGGGAAGCAGCAGCAGGAGGGGTACCATTAGGGAAGACATTATGGGTAGGAGAGGCGTTAGGGCACGCAGCAGCAGGATGGGGTGGGAAGGCAGCAGCAAGAGCGGGGAGAAGTGGCAGGAGAGGCGGAATTGACGGGGCGTTGGCTAGGCTGAAAGAGGCGGGTGGGGAGGCGGTGGAGGAGGGCAGGTGCTGTAGTGACGAGGTCCAGAAGGAAGGACAGAACGAACGCAGAGGGGGGAAGGAGAGACAGGCGGACGGCAGCCGTGGTGCTGCTGTGTGCATCGAGAACCTGCGAGGCAGGGTGACGTGTGTGGATCCGCAAGCAGGAAGGGCAGCAGAGGACGCACAATGCGCGGATGGAGCAGGAGGAGGAGCAGAAGGAGAAGCAGGCGCAGCAGCAGCAGAGGCAGAAGTTGCAGAAGCGGGAGTGGCAGAAGTGGAGCACTGTGCTGGCGATGCAGGCAGCAAGAGGGTAGCGGAGTCTGGTGAGGAGAGGAACGGAAAGCGAGGAGAGCGAGTGGCGGCAGCAGAAACAGGAGACTTAGAAGCAGAGGCAGAAGCAGAAGCAGTGGCGAACTTAGCTGGCGATGCAAGCAGCGGAAAGCGAGGAGAGCGCGTGGCAGCAGCTAAGCCAGCAGCCAAGCGAGCAAAGAAGCAGGCAGTTTCAGATGGCAAAGAGGCGGGCAGTGCTGGTGGGGCTGTGGTGTTAGATGGCCCTGATAGGACGACGGAGCAGAGGCAGGTCAGTGGCGTGGAGAGAAATGGAATGGAGAGAAGTGGCGCTGATGGTGCCGGTGGTGGTGGTGGCGATGGTGCGGGCTGTGCGAGTAGTGACGGTCACGGTACCTGGATTGAGATGCAAGAGGAGAGAGCGACATGCGAGGGCAAAGCACAGCAGGCAGAGCGTGGGAACGATGAGGCAGGCTGCAAGGATGGCGGGCAGGAGGCAGAGCATAGGGACAAGGCGCAACAGGGAGACAGTAAGGAGGAAGCAGCTTGCCAACCGGCAATGGAGTGCAAGCAAGAGGCGCAGCAATGCACTGAGCAGGAGGAGGAGCAGTGCAAAAAGGAGAGGCAGGGCAGGCAGGAGGAGCAGGGCAAGCTGGGGGGGCAGTGGGAGTGGGAGGACGAGTGGTTGGTGGGAGCGGACTGCAGCAGGAGGAGGCCGCGGTGCCGCAGCCTCAAGGAACTCATGCACGCCACCACCACCACTACCACCACCGCCGCTGCTACAGCTGCTGCCGCTACAGCTGCTGCTGCTACAGCCGCTGCTGGTGCGGGTGGTGCTGGTGGTGGTGGTGCTGCTGCTGCTACTGCGGCGCAGAAGAGCAAGGGTGGTAAAGGGAAGGTCAAGGGCAGGTGGGGTGGGGAGAAGGGTGCAGGTGTTCCGGGCAACGGGAAGGTTGGTTTGAAAGGGGCTCAGCCGGTCAACAGCAGGGTCCCTTGGAGTAGTAGGGTGTCTCTCTCGCCCTCTGTTTCCGCTTCTCCCTCTGTGGCCAGTGCTCCTATGTCTGGTCCTGCTGTCAATGCTTCTCATTCTGGTGCGGCTGCTGCTAGTGGCTCTTCTTTCCGGCCTGCTGCTACCAGTGCTGCAGCGTTCAAAGCGGCATCTTCTGCTCCTGATACTGCTTCTATCGCTCCTGATTCTGATTCTCCGGATGTTGCTGATGCTGCTGCATCTGCTGCTCCCTCCGCCGCTATCGCAAGCTTCCGATGGGACGATGAGACAAACGGCCAGTGTTTCCCCACTCCGAAGAAGAGAAGGCGAACGGAGGTGCAGCAGGTGGGGAAGACGAGTCCAGTTGAAATGACTTCAAAGAATCCTCAAAAGCAGGTCGGGAAGTCGTATCCAGCTAAAGTGGTTTCTGAAGCGCCTCAAAAGTTTGGGAGGATTGATCCAGTCAAAGAGAGACAGACGGGCTTGCGTCCGCAAGGGAAGGGAACTGGGCTTGTTGGAGAAGACAGGAATGCAGGCTTCAAGAATGCTGGTGTGACTCGGGAGGTGGGGGAGATGGAGGTACGGAAGAGGGAGAGGGATGGGTGCAGGGATGGAGTTGGAAGGGAGGAGAACGGGGGAAGGGAGGAGAAAAGGCGGGCAAATGAGGATTCGAGCAGTGCTGGTTCTGGTGGGAGTGGTAGTGAGAGTGGACGTGGCAGTGCGAGTGGGAGTGATAGTGAGTGTTCCAGCGAGAGTAGGAGCGATAGTAGGAGTGAGAGCAGGAGTGAGAGTGGGAGTGAAAGTGGGAGTGCAAGCAGGAGCGATAGTGGGAGTGAGAGCAGGAGTGAGAGCGGGAGTGAGAGTGCTAGTGACAGTGAGACGGCTGTACAGGTGAGAGAGAGAGGTGGTTCATCCCTCTTCAAGAGTACGACTGGGCTAGATCATTCCACCAAACCACCCATGGTGCCAGTACCACCAGTACCACCAACACCAGCAGCACCACCATTGCCGCCTGTTACCAAACCCCTCCCTACCCCATCCCACCGCTCCCACCGCTCCCCCTCCTGCCCTCTCCCTCGCTTCCCCTCACATGCGCCCCCCCCTCCACCTTCCTCCTCCTCCCCCCATTGGGTGCCTTCCTCCCCCTCTCCCCCGCTCCCCATCCGCGCCCACCCCTCCCCCTCCCTCTCTCCGCGTCCCCACTCCCCTTCTTCTCCGCACCATTCCCCACCATCCGCCTCCCCTGCTCCCCTTGCTTCCCCCATTCCCCGTGCTGCTATGTCTGGGGGGGATAGGGCGAAGATGCGGGGAGGGGAAGGGAAAATCTGGGGGGAGGAAGCGGGGCAAAGGGGGAGGGGTAGGGGGAAGGCGAGGGGGGGAGCTCTGAGGGGAATGCGGAGAAGCGATGGAGCGGGTGTTATGATTAGAGGGGGACCTGGGAGGAAGACAGAGGAAGTAATGGAGGAAGGAGCAAAGGGATTTACGAAGGAAGATGGGGGAAAAAGAGCAGTAGATTTGACAAGGGTGGCGGAGAGGCAAAGGGAGGGGAATGTGAGTACGCATGCCACGGGGAGGGAGGATGGCGTCGGGGGAGGGCGAGCGGGATGGGGAGGGGGAGGGGGGGCGGTAGGGGGAGGGGGAGCACTAGGGATAGGGGGAGAAGGGGACAGAGGGGAGCAGCAGGAGCAGGAGGGGAGAAGCAGGGCGCATCAACCAGCAAGGAGGCAAGCAGCCGTGGTGTTCACAGCAACAAAAACGACCGTGGTTCTAGGGGAGGGGTTGGACGAGGCACAACGGCAAGCAGCCTTCACAGGGGCGATTCAGCTACTGGGCCATCACCAGGCGAATAGGCTGAAGCAGAGGGGGTATGGCGGACGGGGGAGTGGGAGAGGGAAAGGGAGAGGGAGAGGGAGGGGTGGGAGGAGGGGAGCCAGAGGAGGGGGCGGGGAGAGAGTGGGGGGTGGAGAGGAGCGGGAAGCGGGAGGAGGGGGCGGAGAAACGGGGGAAGGAGCGGATCCGTTTGCGTATGAGGTAGTGTGGGAGGAGGCTAGCAGTGGGGGGGGCAGTGAGGGAGGTGGGGGAGGGCATGGTGGGGAGGTATGGGGGAGAGGGCAGGGGGGTGCGGGGGGTGCGGGAGATACCGGAGATGCGCGGTATGAGGTGTCACGGGTGCGTGGTGGGCAGCAGTTTACAGTGACAGACCGGCAGACGGGTGACAGGGTGGCGTTTGCATTCGATGCGCCCGAGGAAACGGCAGCAGCTCTGGCGAGCGTGCATGTTCTGGTTGCTTTCATAGAAGCCGAGGAGGAGAGGCTCAGGTGGCAAGCCTTCAAGGCACAGTGACAGACAGGCAGCAGGCAGATGGGTGACAGGGTGGCGTTTGCTTTCGATGCGCCTGTTGAAACGGTGGCGAGCGTGCGTGTGCTGGTGGGGTTTATAGAAGGGGAGGAGGAGAGGCTCAGGTGGAATGCGTTTGGGGCACAATGAGCAGCCTTGACGTGGTACAGCAGCGGCACTGGCGAGCGTGCGTGTTCTGGTAGCGGTGATGCGTGCATGATGCAGGTACCAGAGCGGCGTTTGAGAGTAGAGGAACGTGGTGGTGTTACCGTATGTGTACCCTTGGACAGATGGCAAGGGATGGATGCTTGAGAACAGACGGCAAGGAGAAGCTTGTCAAATGCGGCTGGTTGGCGGGCAATGGCGGTTATTCAAGTTATGCGGACTATCTGAGACGTTCCAGTAGCCGTTCAGTTTAGAGCATGCATAGCCTAGCACTCTTATCACAGAGCAGGAATGTAGGAGTTCTATTTATTATATTGATTTTGGTATGTTCAAAGAAGGATCCGCACGGCTTAAATCTTACAGCTGCCACCCGGTACAATAAGCAGACGCAGCTTGAACTAGACTCTCGTCTCGTAGTAGTAACTGATGCGGCTGTGCCTAGGCCTCCTCTCCGCCAAGCTACCTCTCATCACGATGCCTTTTATATGCAGGCTCTCGACTCGAGAACCCTTTCTTACGCAAGGCGGCCAATAACTAGTTCTTGTGGGTGAGGCGACCATGCTTAGCCCCTGGCAAGGGCCCTCCCTCCCACGCCCACCACTGCATTCACCACCACTGCAGGCCTCCTTCCTCCCTAAGCACTCTCCAAACCAAACGCCCTTCACAAACACCGCATCCGAGCACCCCTTAAACTAGTTCTTGTGAGTGAGGCGGCCGCTCTCAGCCCCAGCCAGCGGATCAACCACCACATTCACCACCGCAGGCCTCCTTCCTCTCTGCAACAGCATCTGTCCTCTCAGGAGACTTAGTACGGTATCCTAGCACTAGTTCTTATGAGTGAGGCGGCCGCTCTCAGCACCAGCCAGCGGATCAACCACCACATTCACCACCGCAGGCCTCCTCTCCCCAAACGCCTGCTCGAGCGCCGCTCCAAGCTCCTGCACCGTGGTAACGTGGTAACCGCGCCCGCCAAACGCCTCCATCATGCGGTCGTACCGCGCGCCTTCCACGAAGGAGGTGGGAGGCGGGTCGCTGCGGGTGGAGTTGGGGAGAGTGACGGGCCCCCTGCGATCGCCCCCGTAGATGCCCCCGTTGTTCATCACTATCACCACTATGGGCAGATTGTATCGTACCATGGTCTGGAAAAGATTGGGAAGAAAAGGGTCGAGGAGGGAGGGAGGGGGGTCAGGGAAGAGGGAGGCCCCCGTAGATGCCGCCGTTGTTCATCACTATGACTATGATGGGCAGATTGTTTCGTACCATGGTCTGGAGATGGAGAGGGGGGAAAGCGGGAGTAGATTAGGTGTGGGTGAGTGGGGCAGTTGGACGGGCCCCCTGCGATCGCCCCCGTAGATGCCTCCGTTGTTCATCACTATGACTACTATTGGCAGGTTGTAGTAGTCATGGTTGTAGTACCATGGTCTGGAGATGGAGAGGGGGAGGGAAGGGCCAAGAAGGAGGGTAGGGCAGGGAAGAGTGAGGAAGCGAGGTAGGGCGCGGTAAAAACCTCCGTTGCTCATGTCTGTAAAAACTCGCTTCCACTTCCGAGAATTCTCACAAACGCAATGACTGATTATTCATGACCCTTACTCACCTCAATCTCCATGCCACTGAACCCAAACGCGCTGTCCCCCTCCAACGCCACCACTCCCTCGTCTCCCCTCCTTCCACTGTCCTTCTCTCCCTCGCACCCGCCCTTTCACACTACGCCTATGACTCACCTTTCCCCGCTTCCATCCACTCACCTCAATCTCCATCCCGCTGAACCCAAACGCGCTATCCCCCTCCAACGCCACCACCAGCCGCTCGCCCCTCCCCTCCTTCTTCCCCCCCTCACTCCAACTCCCCCTCCCCCCACTCTCCCCCTCCTCCCCTAGCGGAGCCACCGCCGCAGCCACCGCATACCCCAACCCCACGCCCATGGTCCCCCAGGTGGCCGCATCGAGCCGCGAGCGCGGGGTTAACTGGGGCAGCACGGTTCTGCCCATGTCCATGGTGTTTGCGCCTTCAGAGCAGAGCAGGGTGGTGACGGAGGGGGGGAGCGCGGCTAGCTTGTCACGTAGGACCCGCAGCGAGCAGTGGAAGTTGAGGGGGTGGGCGTCTTGAGAGAGAAGGGACTCCATTTTGATGCTGTTGGCTGATGCCTTGGCCTGGGCAGACGGGAGGAGCAGATAGGAAAGAATGGTGGGGCGGGGGGAGTGAGTGGAGAGAGGGGCTAGGAATGGGGCAGCACGATTCTGCCCATATTCAACAAATGAGAACGATTGAGGGCTAGACAGCCTGAGGTTGGTGCGACTTTTGAGAATTCTCAACAGTTGCACCAAATGGGAACGATTGAGGACAAGACAGCCTGAGGTTGAAATGAAACATCTTCAGCTTTGCTTACATTCAACTTTGCCACCCAGGGGTTGTCTACAGGAAGCTTCTGTCCTCCTTCTGCCGCCCACCTCGCAGCAAGCCGCCCGACCACCGCCCTGGCATCGCCCACCAGCCCCACCGCCGGCCGCCTCTGCGCCACCTCGCTTTCGTCCACATCGACCAGGACAAACTTCACTCCTGCCGCCCATTTCGGCGGGTGGCCGAAATGCAGAATCCAGTTCAGTCTCGCGCCGACCAAAAGTGCCACGTCAGCTTGGGAAAGAGCCAATGAGCGAGCAGCAGAGACGCACAGGGGGTGTGAATCGGACAAAACACCCTTCCCCATGGGTGTAGGGAGGAAAGGTATCCCTGTTGCTTCCACCAGTGCTGCTAATTGTTTCTCAGCATGAGCATAAGCTGCCCCCTTCCCCACCACCAGCAGAGGTGCCTTAGCTTCCCTCAGCAAACCAATAGCCTCTGTGATACTCGACTCAAGAGCTGTTGCAAGCGGTGCAGAGGGATCCAGAGCGGTGCGCCAGAGCGGAACCAGCGGCTTCACGTCCTCCAGAAGCTTCCGCGCATCTTCCTCGGAGATACTCCCGTGCAGCACATCGGCCGGCAGGTCCACATACGCCGCACCAGGCCGCCCGGCCACTGTAGCCTCCGCCGCCCGCTTCACCACCCCCGGGATCTCCGCAATCGTCTTCGCCCGCCCGGATTCCTTCACAAACGGCCGAACCACGCCGACCTGATCCAACTCCTGGAAATCCCCCTGACCCACATCCTCCTGCGTGCAAGAACCTGAGAGCAGCAGCAGCGGCCAGGTATTCACCTGAGCATGGCTCACCCCGGCTAGTGCGTGCACACACCCCGGGCCTGACACAGTCAGCAGCACGCCGGGGGTGCCTGTGAGGTACCCGTAGGCTGCTGCAGCGTAGCCTGCTGCTTGCTCGTTGCGGAAGGAGAGGAAGCGGATTCCCTGCTGCTGCGCTGCTGTGGCGACGGCCGTGACGGGAATGCCGATTACGCCGAATAGGTGGGTGACGCCGAGACGAGCAAGAGAGAGGGCGATTAGAGCAGGGGCGTCTAGAGTGGTAGAAGGGGAGGGGGAAGGGGCTGTTGGGGGGGGGTTGAATGGGAGGGAAGGGAGGTGTTGTGGAGTAAGAAGGGGAAAGGGAGCAGGGGGATGAGGGAGGGGGGTGTACTGTGAAGGTGGAGAGGGGAGGGAACAGACATGTGATGAACAAAAGGTTCCAACTTCGACCCGAGCTTGTTGACACAACACCCGAAGTACAGATCAAGAAAGGAAACAAGACTGCACAGTTCAACATCAAAAGTTTCACAAAAAAGCTTGACGTTTTGTTTTCACACATCAGTGTTCATCGTCGCCCTCTCCTGCTCTTCCACATCCCTCCTCCATCCCACTACCAGCAGCCCCGCTAAGCACCAGCTAAGAGTCATTCGGCCTGACGTCTGAAAGCATGACATGCGCATTGAAGTTGGAAGCAGGGTGGGTCTCGCCAGCGGCACTTCAACCTGCCCTAGCCCTGCTAGAGACCGGCTAGACCCATGCAGTACCAGCAGCAGCAGAGGTAGGAGCAGCCGAAGCTGCAGCAGGAGCAGCAGCAGCGGCCTCGCCAGTGAGCATGGCCTGGGCCACGAAGCGGCGCTGGATCTTGCCGGTGGCGGTGCGGGGGAGATGGTCGACAAAGAAGACGCGCTTGGGCAGCTTGAACGCCGCCAGGTGATTCTTCAGGTGCTCCTGCACCTCCTCCTGGGTGAGAGACACACCTGGCTCCAACACCACTGCTGCATTCACCTGACGGAAGGGGGGTGACGGAGTGGCGGTTGAGGGGAAAGGTTATGTGAAGGGAGACGATAGGGAGTGAGGGAGCACGAAGGACAGGGCAGAGAATAGCAGTGAATACTATTTCGTCCCTCTGCCCTGCCCTGTCCTTCGTGCAGAGAAACTATTTCTTTCCACATAACCCCCCAACCTCTTCCCCGTATTCACTCACCTCCCTTGCTTGCTTGACCCACTCACTCACCTTGTCTGAGGCGCATGAGATCTCAGATACCTTATCTCAGATACCTTATCTCAGATACCTTATCTCAGATACCTTATCTCAGATACCTTATCTCAGATACCTTATCTCAGATACCTTATCTCAGATACCTTATCTCAGATACCTTATCTCAGATACCTTATCTCAGATACCTACCCCCCTTCCCCATACAAGCTCACCTCCTCCCCGTAATGGTCATCAGGCGCAGAGAAAGCAACGGCCTCAGCCACCCCTGTCACGGCCAGCAGTGCAGCGTCCACCTCAAGAGGCGAGATCTTCTCCCCGCCCCTGTTGATCAGCTCCTTGAGCCGCCCCGTCAGGTACACATACCCCTCCTCGTCTCTCTTCCCCTCGTCTCCCGTGTGAAACCACCCGAACGCAAACGCCGCCTCATTTGCCGCCGGGTTGCTGCGGTAACCAGCTGTTACATTAGCCCCGCGAATGCACACTTCGCCGCGCTCCCCCACCCCCAGCTCCCTCCCCTGCTCGTCCAAGATCGCGAGTTCGATTCCTGTCGGCACCCCAACCGAGCCAGCCTTATGGGGCCCCTTGGAAGGGAGAGGATTCGCGGTCATCTGATGGCTTGCCTCAGTCATAGCATAGGCTTCGAGGACGGGAGCGCCGAATACTGTTTCCATTTCTTCCAGCACTGCTGCTGCCAGGCTGGCACTGCAGCTGCGGATGAAACGCAGAGGCGGGTAGGCGGCAACAGGGGCGGGAGATTCACCCTGGGATTCCACCTGAGAATTCTCCTGGGGTTTTCCCGAGAGGGTGGGCGGGCCGTGGGAGCGGTGGCGGGAGAGGAGAATCTGGTGCATGGTCGGCACCGCAGTGTACCACGTGGCACCGCTCTGCACCACTTCGTCCCAGAAGGTCGACGCGGAGAAACGGCCAGAAGCGGGGAGAACCACGGAACCCCCAGAGGAGAGAGAGGCGAGAAGAGCCGCCATCAGCCCATGCACGTGGAAAAGAGGCATGACTAGGTAAGACCGGTCGGCAGGGGTGAGGTCGTATGTGTCTATGATGTTCCCAATGGATGCTGCCAGGTTGGCGTGCGTCAGCGGCACGCCTTTCGGGCGGCTCGTCGTGCCTGACGTGTGCAGGAAGAGTGCCACGTCAGCGGGGTCCGGTGTGGGCCCGGGGCCGGGCCCGTCCGGGATATCGGCGGGGGGGAGGGCGGCGACGCCTGGGGAGGGACGCAGGGGGACTCCTTCCTGCGGGGAAGGGGAGAGGGAGAGGCGGGGAAGGGGGGGGGAGAGAGCGGGGAGTATGGGTAGTGACGTTCTCAGACAGCGGTAGGGCTCTGGGAAAGCAGGAACGCTCTTAGACAGCAGTTGATGTTTGTAAATCTTGGGGTAGCTCATCTCATCTCATCTCATCTCATCTCATCTCATCTCATCTCATCTCATCTCATCTCACCTAGCTCCCAGCATGCGCCACCGGTACTCCCAAGGCGGCAGCGGCCGCCTGAGCTTTGACATTGGGGTTCACGCTCTCAGGCAGCAGTTTATGTTTGCTAAGCCTTGGTGAAGCGGTGGCTCATCTCATCTCACCTCGCCGCCGTAGCTCCCAGCATGCGCCACCGGTACTCCCAAGGCAGCAGCGGCCGCCTGGGCCTTGGGAGTGCCGCCCTCGGGGAGAAGGAGCAGGCGCGCCTGCGCGTCCTCCATATAGAACTTGAACTCCTCCTCCGTGTATGCTGCGTTTAACGGAGCTGCTGTAGCGCGTACACGCGTTACTGCGAGGAAAAGGATCACGAACTGGGGGGGGGAAGTAGGTGGGGGGAAAGAATGGCACAAGGGGAAGGGTGTGAAGGAGGGGATGGAAGTAGAGCAAATATCACGAAGGAATTTGCAATTCAGCTAAAACTGACAGAAAGTTAGATGCTGACATCAGAAAAGGAAACATTTATGGATTATCTGGAACGAAATCTAAGGACAGGGTATGCGATGATTATGTCCGCAAATCAAAAGCGACATTGAAATTACACGGCGCGTTTTGAGCCTGCAAAAATAGCACGACAACCACTGACGAGTACCTCGAGTGAGTTAGGAAAAGCGAGAGACACCAGATCGCCGGGTCGCACTCCCAGCGCCCTCAGCTGCGCCGCCACCGCATCCACCGCCGCCTCGAGCGCGCCGTGCGTCACGGTGGGGCCTCCCTGCGTGACGACGATGGCCGCCGCATCGCCGCGCGACTCCACGGCGGAGTGCAGCCACGTGCGGAGGGTCTGCGGCTTCGCGTCAGCCATGGCGATGCCTGATGTGGCGCCTAGTTCACACAGACGACTTTATCAAGATTACTAAAAAAGGCGATGCCCGATGTGCTGTCTGATTCGTCTGATTGAAATAACAACTATAGGATCCACCTCGAGAATCACGCAAACACGGATTTGTCGCGAATCTTAGTAACGCGACAGACAACGCAAGAAGCGTTGGTGCTGCTGGGACATGGAAGCTAGGAAGAGAAGAGGGAATATGGAAAATGGAAAGCTGATGAATGCAGCAGACAACAAAATATGAAAATTGGCATCTTACAACCTACAGGATTCCCAAGAGAAAAGGGCCTGAGGGTGCGATCGCCAGTGACGAGGCAGCAATGTGCGGTTTCAGCGAACATTTCCATGTTTTCGCCAGCTGAATGACGCGATTCGTCTAGGGGGGGTTCACTGGTGACGTGGCTCCGTATGGCACCCCGCATACGACCAGTCAACAGCTGACGTGTTCTGGTTCCCCTCCGAAACGCTTCCACTAAGAGCCAGCTGTCTCTTAGGGACTGTACAATTGTTATTTCCATTTTCAGGAAGTGCAAGTGTGAACGGGCACTTTCATCTACTGCCCCAATCGAAGCGAAGCGTATATCGCAACCCGACGATCGATTGTCTACTTTTACCGCGTATTAGGGTTCCAGTTTAGGGAGATCAGAGCTCGAATTCAAGAGCCGCTACGGGTGTACGCTGATACTCACGATACCGTTCTAGCAAATTAACTTCCGATCGGGGCGGGTGCTCGGAGCGGGACGTTAGTGATCAGTTTAGAAGTGTCAACTTGTCGATCTGGAGTTTTGAGTTACATAAACTGCTGCGGTTTGTTTTAGTTTCCCAGCAGCCGCGGTCCGTACTTGTCCGTTTATCGACCCGAAGTCCTCCTCCCGTTTTGCGCCCATGGCGGCGCACTTCGCGGTAGGCCCGCAGGAAGATGACGCCATTATACGTCAGCGGCTGCTCACTAGAACCTCCGTCACTCGCGGCGAGCCGCCGATGAAAAAGCTCCTAAAGAAGTTCCTCGCTTTCACGTCAGAAGCGGCGCGGCTCGACAGCAGCATAGGTGACTGCGAGAGACTAGCGCGCTCCGTGCTGCACGAATTGGCGGGATTCGAGCAGCCTCTTAACATGTCTCGCGCCGTGATCAACGCTAACCGCAGGGAGCAGGAGCACTTTCACGAGCTGACGAAACAGCTGGAAGCGGATATTATCGAGGTGCGATAACCTAACCGTGTGGCTTCTCCGGGATTCCTTCTCGTCCGATATCCTCGTCAATTCCTCGTCAATTCCGCGTCTCAACCGCGCATTTCCCTCTTCGCGCTCCTTCTCCCCATTCCTCCCCATCCCTTCCCTTTTTCCCCACCTCCCCGCCTCCCTCCCCCCCTCCTCCCCCCCCGCGCATGATCATCAGGCGGTGGCGCGGGTGGATAGTCTGATGGCGGAGGAGGCGGAGGCGCGGCGGCAGCGGCAGCACGAGGAGGAGTGCGAGCTGGTGCGGCGGCAGATCGCGGCGCAGCCCGCGCGCGCGGTGTCGGAGGCGCGGATCGCGGCGCTGGAGGCGGAGGTGGAGGCGCTAGAGGCGGAGAACGTGGGCGCGGGGCGGGTGGTGGAGCTGCGGCGGAAGCAGTTCGCGCTGCTGCTGCACACGGTGAGTGCATGCGGGGAAAGGGGGAGAGGGGGAAGCTTGGGGGGATGCGGGGGCTGATGAAGCCGAGGAGGTAGCTGTTCGTCCCGCTGCTGTGCTCACTACAATTTGGGGTGTGCATATCGTGTAGTTCACATGTACATGAGTTTACTGTATACAATCATTGTGGTGTGTATTTGCCACGTTCCATGCGCAGATGGAGGAGTTACAAGGAGCATTGGAGGAGGACCCTTCAAGAGAGCTCGCAGCAGTGGTGGCGGCAGGAGGGGGAGGAGGAGGAGGGGGAGGGGTGCTGGTGGGTGCTGGTAGGCCGTCTGCGGCAGCAGGGGGTGGAGGGGACAGGGCAGCAACCCCGCCAGCACCCACTCAAGTAGATGCCTCGGGTGCTACCCCCATGACAGTTGACTCGTGACATGTCACCCCCACCACTCACTGTCCCTTCACACACAGTTGGTGGTGCTACTCGGCTGTTTGCTGCACCAGGGGGTGGGGAGGGAGGGAAGAGCAGCACAGCAACCCCGCCACCACCCACTCGAGTAGATGCCTCGGGTGCTTCCCCCATGACAGTTGACTTGTGACACCCGGGCCACACTACTGTCCGTTCACGCTGTGTGGGCAAAATTCTGTTTTTTCACACCCTGGTCAAACAAGTTTTTGTTGTTCCTGGCAGCAGCCGCTCCTGTTCCAATGCTGAAGTCTCTGATACCTTCGTCAAATTGAAGAATGCATACGGTACCGAAGGCTAAAGGCTACGTCCCAACAATGCCGTTTCCTACCACTCTAGCGCCCCAGCGTCCCTGTATAGAGTGTCACAACAACGTACAAAGCAGTTATCAGGGTGGGTGGATAGAGTACACTTGTGTTCTGGTTGCACAGCGCGCGAGGACAGATGGAGCAAGGCCATATGACATGTGGAGCACTGAGTATAGGATAGGATAGGAGGCATGTGGAGGCCTGGATGCTGGATACAGGTGGGGCAGCGTGTGCAAGAAACAGCTTGGGCCGTGGGTGCGGGGTGCGTGGGTGCGGGGTGCGTGGGTGCGGGGTGCGTGGGTGCGGGGTGCGTGGGTGCGGGGTGCGTGGGTGCGGGGTGCGTGGGTGCGGGGTGCGTGGGTGCGGGGTGCGTGGGTGCGGGGTGCGTGGGTGCGGGGTGCGTGGGTGCGTGATACACGTGCCGTGGAGCAGCGAGCACCGGGCCAGCAGGAGGGATTCAGCCAGTGAAAGGGAAGGACCATATCATTAAAGGACCGTATCATCAACAAATGAAAGAATGGAATTCAGCCAGAGCTGCTAGTGATATGTACAGGACTGATCTAGGCATCTCCTCCGTGCCACCATCTCACTCCCCTCAGTTGCCATCCTTGCTACCATCAGCATCGGCATCAGCATAACCATCAGCATCACCGTTGCCATCCTTGCTAGAAAGGATGTACAGGACTGATCTAGGCATCTCCTCCGTGCCACCATCTCACTCCCCTCAGTTGCCATCCTTGCTACCATCAGCATCGGCATCAGCATAACCATTAGCATCACCGTTGCCATCCTTGCTAGAAAGGATGTACAGGACTGATCTAGGCATCTCCTCCGTGCCACCATCTCACTCCCCTCAGTTGCCATCCTTGCTACCATCAGCATCGGCATCAGCATAACCATCAGCATCACCGTTACCATCAGCATCAGCATAACCTCAGTTGCCATCCTTGCTAGAAAGGCATAGTGCCGTCGTAGCGGAAGCCTTGATTGTAGAATAGATAGCAAGAGAAACTTGCAACTGAAAGGATTCAGAACAATGGAATTGATTGATTCAGTGGAATGACAGAGCAGGGTATTTATGTCAGCAGCTAACCCCCTCAGAATGGCCCTATCCACACCAATAATGCCACACCAATAATTCTACCCGCCAATAATTCTTACCCTCCAATAATTCTAGACTCCAATAATTCTGGCCCTCCAATAATTGTATAATTATTGGAGGGCTGGGAGTTTTATAAAGAGACACTACAGTAAAATCTAACAGCATTTGTATTATCTTGTGTTTGTATATTTAACACTCCCCCTTGCTGTAGGTTTTACTGAGTTCTGTTTTGGAGGATACCTGTAAATGGCGCTGATTGCGGTAGTAATTTTGGTCACGGCGTTGATTGCGGAGAGGCTTGGGGCAACTGTTCCGTTCGAGGATCACGTCAGCGATGATCGCGGCGACCTGACTTTGGTGCAGAGTTTCCGTTGGGACAGCGGCAGGTGGGTAGGTCAAGATGTCGTGTAGCGAAATTCTGCACGATCCTCGTCAGGTGTGCACCGTCCGTCCCTGTCACGCCCTTGTTCCAATTTGTCGCCTACCACGGCTGCCGTTTCTCCCACACCCCTCAATCCGCAGGGGTTCTCTCGACGCTCGTCATTCTGTCTCAGTTTCTCGCTCCTCCTGCTTGGTACTCCAATCTCCTTCGAGGAGTTCCTTGCAGATCGACACCTTTCCAGCCATGGCTGCTGCTAGTACGGACGATTTTTCACGGCGAGATGACGGTTTAGGTCAGCGCGATCTGCAGCAGCATCGGCGACTGCTGTAAATGTCGCGCGACTTCTGCAAATGTCGCGCGACTGCTGCTGCAATAGTCGCGCGACTGTTTCTCATGGCGCGCAGCTGCATCAGAGACACGGCTGCGACCTCTAGCAGCGTCTAGCTCTTGTGCGTTTCGCAGTTGTGCGGCGACAACAGTGTGTGACGGCCGCGGCTGATGCGTTTTTGCTGTGACTGGCGCGCTGCCGCTTTAACGTGCGTGCAGCTGCTTCTCCTGGCACGCGGTCGCGGATCCGCAGTTGCACGTGCACCGTGGCAGCAGCAACTGACAACGTCGGCGGCAGCTGACGGCGATGGCAGTCAAGCTGCAGCAGCAGCGTACACCCACCACCAGAGGCTGCGGACGGCAGACGCACGGCAGCTGCAGCGACAGCTGCAGTGAGCGACGCACGACAGCTGCTCCTGGCGGCGCACGGCAGCTGCTCCTGGCGGCGCACGGCAGCTGCTCCTGGCGGCGCGCTGCAGCTGCTCCTGGCGGCGCACGGCTGCTGCATAACCCTAACTACCCGCGGCTGTACCTAGCTGCGGACCCAGCAGCTGCAGGATTGGCGGTTGGCCTCACACACTTCTGTAACTCCTGGCGCCCGGCTTTCTCCTTCCTGCCGAGGTGAGAATGCTTAGTCGATCCTGACTATTTCACCCATGTTGCCCTGTTACCCTGTGAAGTTACCTTGTGCTGCTCCCCTTGACCCTGTGCTGTTCCATGTTGCCCTGTGCTGCTCTCCTTATACCAGGTGGTGTGCGGAAGCAGCTGCAACTGGTACACAAGCATCTGGTGGCTGCTTCTGCACCTGGCGGCCGCTCCTGTACCTGGCGGCTGCTTCTGCACCTGGCGGCTGCTTCTGCACCTGGCGGCTGCTTCTGCACCTGGCGGCCGCTCCTGTACCTGGCGGCTGCTTCTGCACCTGGCGGCTGCTTCTGCACCTGGCGGCTGCTTCTGCACCTGGCGGCTGCTTCTGTACCTGGCGGCTGCTGCAGTAAACGTCTGCCAGCGGCACCACCTGAATGGTGGCAACAGCATCACCTAGTCGCTTGCAGCAGCTCCCCCTGACGCCCTGCAGCATCTGGAGCCCTGCAGCACCGGGCCTGCAGCAGCTCTCCCTGATGCGCTCGCCGCTTGCACTGGTGCAGCTCCAGCACTGGGTGGCAGCAGTATCAGCAGCACCTGCGTCACCTTGGTGAGCAGCACCAGCAGTGCCTGTCTCCAGTTGTCTCCCCCTCCCTCTCATTGGAATCATGCTTTTGTTTTTAGTAGGAGTCAGCTTCCTCTTGTGATTCCCTCTGTCTGCTTGCCTCATGCTGACTCATGCTGATATGTTTCGACTCCCCCTGAAACCAGCAGGCATATGAAGTCTTCAGGAACGGCCGCTGCAGATGGCGAGTGGTTGTGACCAACCAGCAGCAGCGACTGTCCAGCAGAATATCTGATTGCTGCTGTTGTTACTGATTGCAGTAGGTCTTCTCATGATTATATGCTGACTCTTGTGATGAAAATGAAAAGATGGTTGTGAGATGAAATCCTGATTTGTTGCACCCCAAGATACTCCACACCCCACTCCCCCTCTCACTTGTGTGTTTGTAGGCATGCACATGCGTGAGCACGCACACATCACCAAACACATGAGTGAGATGTGTGGAGTTACGTGATGCCGTGTTGTTCAGCTCCCGTTGAGAAGCCCGGACTTGAGTGTGCAGCTCCAGCAGCTTCAATGTGAGTACTGGGTGCAGACGGTGCTACATGTGGAATAGGTTGGAGACCGCACAAGAGGCTGCAGGTGAGATGTTGTTTTGCTGTGAGGGGCTTGGTGAGATAATCCGCAGCTTGTTGAGCTGTTGGGCAGTACTCCGGCCGCAACTCCATCACGAACAGCCTTCCTCGTCCAATGGTAACGTACGTCCATGGGCTTGATGCGTTGACTCATCTGCTCCCCGGTTGCAAGCGCAATGGCGCTTTGGTTATCCACAAAGATGACGGTAGGGTCTTGCTGTCGAAAACCGAGGTCTTAACACAAGCGGCGAAGGTATGTGGCTTCCCTTGCCCCTTCAAACAGTGCAATGTATTCTGCTTCAGCTGTTGATGTCGCAATGACCGTTTGTCGTTTGGTCCTCCAACTGACAGCAGCTCCTCGCAAGGTAAACACGTAGCCTCCAACTGAGTGACGCCCTTCTTCGTTCGCATAATCCGAGTCCGTGTATCCACGGAGCACCTAGTCTCCTCCTCCATAGACCAGGCCCATGTCTGCACTGTTCTGTAAGTAGTTGAACACCCGGCGGATTCCAAGCACTGTCGCTGCTGTTGGTTTGCTTGCTTGCCTGGCCAGTACATGCGCTGCATAGGTTATGTCCGGCCGCCCTGCTGTTGAGATGTACAGCAATGTCCCAACTTGTTTCAGCACCAATTGACCATCAATCTCGTCCGATGGTTCTCCTTGTGGTCCAGGTTCCTTGGTGATTGGCGTCTTGACTCCGGAGCGACTGTCTTCCATCCCGAAGGTCGCCAAAGCCTGTGAGATGTACTTTGTGAGTCCGAGCAAGATCGAGTCGTTGTCAGCAGCGACGTTGAGCCGCAAAAATTGCGTCATTGTATTGCTAATGGTCAAGGTAAAGTTCTGCTTCAAGTGTTGAATCACAGCATCAATGCCTTCGTCGTCATGAGACTGGATGAGGATGTCGTCAACGTAGGTGAGAAGCCACACCGTGTCCTTTCCTTCTCTTTTCCAGATAAATAAGGACGGGTCAGATTCGGATTGCACCATGTCCAGCTCCAACAAGACACCCCGTAAGTGCTGATGCCACAAGCGTGGTGCTTGTTTCAGTCCATACACACTTCTTTTGAGTTTCCAGACTTTGTCTCCGTCCCGTCTTGGTTCTGGTGGTCTCACGTATATGTCCCGATCGATTGGGGGCGTACAAGAATGCGTTGGAGATGTCCAGTTGCACCACCTTCCGCTTTGTAGCAGATGCACCAGCAACGAACATGCGAGAGGTAGGTCCTTGGCTGACCGGTGCATACGTCCCATCGTATGTTCCCCATGTCTGTCCGCATCCCTTGACCACCCATCGCGCTTTAAACCGGTTTGGTTGTCCCTGCTCATCTCGTTTCACCCTTAGTACGACTCCTTCCGTCAGCACCCTCGTTCCTTTTGGTACGTCCGCTCTGTCCACCACTTCGTATGCGTCCAGCTCATCGAATTTAGCCAATTCTGCATCCACCGCGGCTTGCCAAAGAGGTGCGTACGGGGCTTTTGTCATGTCCTTGAGCGTTTTGGGCTCCTTGTACGTCAAGTCCACCATGGGGATGTCGGTTGCTGCACATCCTAGCACGTGTTGCTGCAAGTTGGGAAGGTTGTTGTACGCTTGTGCTGCCCGTTGTTTCCCAAACAGCACGTCTAGTCCTGTCATGCTGTCCGTCCCTTGTCCTTCTTCTCCAAGCACAGTCACAGTTGGGTTGAAGTGAACCCGCCGTGGAGTCGCGTCATGAGCTGCTAGCTCGATCCCATCAGGTGGGTAGGCAAAGTCATAGAGATGACTTGCCTCATTCTCCATTTTGTTGCTTTCAGCACTTTTAGGAACAGAGACGCCAGCTGGAGGTAAGTCACGTGCTGCATCCCATTCTCCTTTATTGGCGGCGTCGTTAATGGGTGAATCTTCTTGATTTGCGTCAGCTTCTTGTCCTCGTGTGGTTGATGTGTCCGTGGACGACGTAGGCGATGGTGAGGATGCGGGAAATGAGTCAAACTCGGACCCAAATCTTTCTCCCCGTGAAGTCCAGCCGTCGATGTGAGGTGAGACTTCTTCCATGTAGCGGTGGCGTTCGAGTACTGATTTAGCGTCCAGAATCATGAGGTCATTAAAGAAACGAGCTGAGCGTGTGTCCGTGTCATCATCGCTTGCCAAGTCCCGCACGATCCATGCCTTCCGAGCGTTGGAGAATCCAAGGAACATCCCAACCCTTCCTCTTTGCTCGAACTTCCCAAAGCTGCCAAGAGGCAGCCAAAGGTCCTTGCCATTGAAACATCTGCCGCCTTTCCCGTCATCATGAAGTACGGTGAGTGTGCTAATGGGTTGCTGCTGCAGCTGATGCGGTTGTGTAACCATGCTGCATACTCCAGCGCATAAGGCCAGAACTTCGATGAAAGGCTGGCTCCGGTGGTCATTGCATGCACTCGGTCCATGAGTGTGTGGTTAACCCGTTCGGCAACCCCATTCTGCTGCGGCGTGTGTGGTAAAGACGTTTGGTGACTGATATCGTGAGAACTCAGGTAATCCGTGAAGGCGTTTGCTGTATACTCTTCCCCGTTGTCCGTGCGCAAGGCAGCCAACGGCGTCTTGGGCAGCTTGGTCTTCATCTCACGGTGCCAAGCCGAGAAAATTGCAGCCATGTCGGACCGGCGAGCCAACGGTGCCACCCACAGGTAGTTGGTGTAGTCGTCCTTGAGCGTCAGCACATAGCGAAGTGAAGGGTGAGCATCACCCAGGTCCATGATGTCGCTATGCACAAGCTCCAAAAGTCGAGTTGTGCCCTTGGTACTTTTTGTGGGAAAGGGGGCCTTGCTCATCTTCCCTCGAAGACATGAGTCACATGGGGGTTTGAGAGGGTTAATCTTGTCAGATATGGTGAGTCCTTCAACATCACCATTCCGAAATGTTGCATCCATGGATGTGTATGATGGGTGACCCAAGCGCTTGTGGGCCAAGCGGTATGTGATGGATGCATGCGCAGAAAGTGGATTCAGCCCTTTATGACCATGATCATATGACGCGTCATCCTCATTATAAGGGTCAGATTCATGGGCAGATGCAAGTGAAGGCTCATACTGCACCATGAGCACACCATGCATGATCATTCCAACCCCAATGACCACATGCTCATCTGCAACCGCCATAGTAATCTCCGTGCGTCCGTCATCTTGAGTGCGAATCCGAGTCCCTTTCGTGTGCAGCTGGCAATAGGAGAGCAGGTTGGACTTCAAGCCGGGTACGTAGAGCACATCCGTGTAGCGCACTATTGTTCCATCGGGTGCCGTTGCTCGGATTGTTCCCGCCATCGAGCTCAACAGGTAACTCTCGTCAGCAAGCTCCACGAAAACAGGTTCGTCCAGCTCCTTTAAACCCTCAAACCAACCCTTTTCTGAAGTCATGTGTTGGCTGCATCCGCTGTCCAGCAACCACAACGACCCTCCGGCTGATGGTACCATTGCTTGTGACGACCGAACCGTTGCAACGCATGTAATGGTGCGTTTGTTGTCTCCCCCGGCTGTCCCTTGCTGTTTTAATGCTTGGTTGTCACGTTTGGGGCTTTCACTCCTTCGAGGCGAGGACGAACGGCTATTCCAGGTGCGCTGGTTTGTCCTCCCTCTGTTTTGTGGTTCCCACCCTGGTGGTGACCAACCAGGGGGCGCCTTAGGACACTTGTAAAACGGGTGGCCAGATTCCTTGCAGTACCAACACACAAGGTTGGAGCGCCCTCCCTTTCCTTCGTTGGCCTTGAGTTTCTCTCCAACCGTTGCGTGCTGCCCTGTCGTTGACTTCACCGCATTCTGGTTGCCCTTTGTCTCGGTCCTCTCCTTTGTTGGTGAATTGTCTCCACGTGCTTGGCCAGCCATGCGAGGAGGACGCTTGTCACGGTTGGTCTTGCTAATGAGGTTTTGGTAGCGTTGTTCCTGAATCATCATTTGCTGCAGTGCGTAGCTGTCTGAGATGTCGTGGAGCATTGCTGAGTGCCTTAGCTCCTCCCAATGCGGCGGCAGCCCGGTAATCAGATTTAAGGTGAATGAATCTTCATCCACCATTTTGAGCCATTGCCAACTTGTCACGAATTGCAATTGCTCGGTTGATGTATTTCTCCACTCTTTCTTGACTCCCCATCTTCAGGTTGTCCAATTGCCTTTGGAGAGATGCCTTTGACACCGAATCCTTTGCCTGGTAAGTCTCCATCAGGTACTCCCATGCTTCGAATGCCGGACTGTATGACTCTTGGGACACGTCAAGTTGCAGCTGAATCGTTGCGCTCACGCTATGCAGAAGTACCCAAAAAGCCAGCGTAGCACGTTGTGAGTAATCTGCTTGTAGAACTTCCAGCCGTTCCATTGCATCTCGCATTTCTCCATTCACCATTGTTACCGGGTATTGTAGCGTCACGAAGAACTCCCACAGGTTTGTCACGCGCGCGTTCATGCGAAACCGAAGAGCCCACTCTCGAAAGTTAGTGCCGTCGAATGGAGTTGTTGTGAACGCTGTCCACCGCTGCTGCCACCATTTTGCGTGACAACCTGTCCTTGTCTTCTTCCGTGTACTCGCGTGGAGACGGGTCGAAGAGCGTAGGCACGTTAGATGGTCGAGGTAGTTGTACCGTGCGTTGTGTGCCTTCACGTTCCACCACTTCCACTTGATCACGTCGCATAACACCACTTGACTGCATCCCGTGCCCCATGCGCCCCATGCTTCCTGCAGGTACAGCTTCCATTTGAGACCGTGGCGCACGAGGAAGTACGACGTTGTTGCCAAAGAGGTGAGATCTGCCCATCACGGGAACTCTAATGGGATGGGAGTTAGTAGCGAGACGTCGTAGTGGGGGAGCACCAGTGTAGGATTCGAATCCCACACCTTCCATGCCCACATGACTGCTTCGACCACTCCCTTCACCAATCTGCCCTCTCATGTTCCTTCCCACGCCGATCCCATCACCATGCTCCATCACATGCGTTCCATTCCCGTACGCATCATCCCTCCCCGTTGCTTCCCTATGCATGGTTGATTGAGGTTCGGGGTGGGAGTTCCTCTCCTTGGAAGGATGCATTCCTCCCTTGGGATGACTCTCCTCCTTGGGGTAAGCTTCCCTCTCCTTCACCTTCAATCCCTGCATCCATATTTGAAGTATGGGTTTGGTTAGTACGCGGAGTGCTTGCATGTGACTGTTCACGGATGGATGGGTTGCTGAAATCTCGAACTTGGGCTGGCATGTTGAACTTTGCTCTTAATGACGCTTGGAGTGTCGGTGGTGCCCTTGCAATCATGTTCTCCAGGTGCTCATGTTGAGTCATGATGGCTTCTTCAAACGCCTCGTATCCAGCATCGACTTCATCGTCGAACCGCGCCATGCCTCCAATCCAAATGTTGTCACTTGCTGTGCGAGTTTGCTAATATGCCTGTCCAATGTGAATGCTGATAAGGTTCTGACCAAATTACGGCAGCATGCCCCCTAGAGTAGCTCTGATACCATGCTGGAAAGGCATAGTGCCGTCGTAGCGGAAGCCTTGATTGTTGAATAGATAGCAAGAGAAACTTGCAACTGAAAGGATTCAGAACAATGGAATTGATTGATTCAGTGGAATGACAGAGCAGGGTATTTATGTTAGCAGCTAACCCCCTCAGAATGGCCCTATCCACACCAATAATGCCACACCAATAATTCTACCCGCCAATAATTCTTACCCTCCAATAATTCTAGACTCCAATAATTCTGGCCCTCCAATAATTGTATAATTATTGGAGGGCTGGGAGTCTTATAAAGAGACACTACAGTAAAATCTAACAGCATTTGTATTATCTTGTGTTTGTATATTTAACAGGATTCAGCCAGTGAAAGGGAAGGACCATATCATTAAAGGACCGTATCATCAACAAATGAAAGAATGGAATTCAGCCAGAGCTGCTAGTGATATGTACAGGACTGATCTAGGCATCTCCTCCGTGCCACCATCTCACTCCCCTCAGTTGCCATCCTTGCTACCATCAGCATCGGCATCAGCATAACCATCAGCATCACTGTCACCGCGGGCCATGGGTCCCTCCAACGGGGGCGAAGAGGTGGAGACAGTGGGAAGCAGCTGGCTGGGAGGGCCCCTGCTCCATGCCATCACCTCATGTCCCCTTAGTCACCATCCTTGCTGCCATCAACATCAGCGTCAGCATCAGCATCGCCATAACCATCAGCATCACCGTCACCACAGGCCATGGATCCCTCTAACGGGGGCGAAGAGGTGGAGGCAGTGGGAAGCAGCGACTGGGAGGGCCCCTGGGAGGACGTGTGTGTGCTGCCTTGAGGGGCGCTGGGGCTAGCTACTGCCGCACTTGCTGCTACAGCCTTGCCTGATTCTTTAGGCCGGGCTGCTGCTACAGCCGCCCCTGCTGCTACAGCCGCTCCTGCTGCTACAGCCGCCCCTGCTGCTACAGTCGCCCCTGCTGCTACAGCCGGGTCTGCCGCTGTCATGCCTTGAGAAGAAGCCCTCTGATTGGCTGCAGGGCGCCGGCTTGCTATCACGCCGTCTCTGATCAGCTTTTGCACCTCTGCTGCTGCTGCGTCTGCTGCCTCTGTGGTGGAATACCCCTCCGGCTCTGCTCCGAGCGACTGCCGCAGGGAGAAAGAGAAACGGCAGCGGCAAGAGCGGGGGGTGTGTCGTTGTTTGAAAGACAGAAGCAGCAGTGCACGAGCGTGAGATCATGAGCGTCGGATCATGAGCGTCGAATCATGAGCGTCGGATCATGAGCTTCAGATTATGGTAGGAGCTACAGGGAGAAATGCTGCGATGGGTGTGTATGTGCCCTGCACGCACCTGAATCTGGTGAATGAGGCTGCAGAGGAAGCGGATGGTATCGGAGAGGACAGACACTGTGTCCACTCGACTGCTGCCCGGCACCAGCCGCTGCAGCGTGCGCATCTGACTCGCTATGCGCTCCCTCCGCTTCTGCAAGGGGAAGACGGGAGTGGAGAAGAGAGAGGGAAGGGAGAGTGGGATGAATGTGATGAAAGTAGTGGAGGGGAGAGAGTGGGGAGAGACAGTGAGAGGAGATGCAGGAGACAGAAACCACAACAGCCGTTTCTCTGATTGAGTTCTGTTCTAGAGGCGCTTCAGGTCTGTGCCAGCCAACTCACCCTGGCTGCAAGACATGCGCCAGACACCCTTCCCAGGACTCGTGTTCCCTCCGCCGCACCTTCCCCCTCCTCAAAACCATCCAAAGCAGCACTAGCCCCACCACCCCCCCCGCCTCTCGCCTGCACCTCCCACGCCCCGTCACTCGCTCCCTGCTGCTTCCTTCTCCCTGCACCTCCGTCCTCCCACGCCCCGTCATTCGCTCCCTGCTGCCTCCCCCCTGCCGCTCTTCCCCCTCGCTCGCTTCCCCGGCCACGTTTCCGAGTCTCCCCTCTCGCTTGCCGCTTCCTGCCCACATCACCCGCTGCTTGGCCCACTGCAATTGGTTTCTCATCTATTGGGGAGTCGCTGGGGGGGAAAGTGGAACGCGGAGGGTGAAGGGGAGTGGCGGCAGGCGGGGGGGAGGTGGGGAGGGGCGAGAGGGCGTTAGGGGCCGCCTGAGTGTGCTGCGGGAAAGCCCCGGAAACCGCAGCGGCCATTCCTTCAAGTGAGGTGGTGGTGTTGTTGTTGTTGCCAGCCCAGGGACGCCCCTCCCCGCCGCTTGCAGCACCGCCACTCGCACCCCCACCACCGCTCGCACCACCGCCACCACTGACACTGCCACTTAAATTGCTGGTCTGCCGCTGCAGCTGCTGCAGCTGCAGCTGCTGTTGTAACTGCTGCTGTAGCTGCTCCCGCAGGCTCTGAGGCAGCTGGGCCGCGAGAGGCAAGGCTGCGCTAGCAGCAGCAGGCTGGCGCAGCTTCTGTGGAGAGGACAAGGGCTCAAGATTTCGATGTGCTTCATCGAAATCACTTTTGAGAATTCTCAAAAGTGACTTCTGTGGAGAGGACAAGGGCTCAAGATTTCGATGTGCTTCCAAGAGGGGTGCGATGGCGCTGCTGCCACCAGCATTGCTGCTGCTCCTGCGGAATCGTTTCGCGGCGACACCGGCAGTGGCAGTAGCAGTGGCGCTGGCACTGGCTGGGTTAGCGGCGGAGGCGTTGTCGCAGCGATTGCCTGTATCTGGACTGGCACTGACAATCATATCACCAATGTTCCCCATGTTCCTCATGTTCCCCCCCATGTTCCCGGTGCCGCTGGTTGCCGTGTTTCTCCTCTGCAGTTTAGCGTCCACATTCCCATCCCCATATCCATACGCGTCTCTCTCCCCAAAGTCCCCATACCCAGTTCCATTCCTATCCACACCCCCTGCCACATCAGCACTGCGCCACTCGTCACCCTCTCCTCCCACTCCCCCAACCGTCCCCCCACCCATTCCCCCATCCATCCCCCCCCCAACTCCTCCCCACATTCCCCCGGTTCTCCCCCCACCATCCATTCCGCCACTGCCCGCGCCAGCTGCGCCGCCAATCCCAGCCCGCGGGGGGCCTGCGGGGGTGAATCCTCCACCCTGCCCGCCCGCCGCCGCCGCAGCAACTAAAATCATGGACGCCAGAGCGTCAACGGCGCTCGGATTCTGCGCCCCCGTCGCCGACGGTTCCGCCGTCGCTTCTGCACCTGCTTTCCACACCATCCCGCCGCCTGCCAAGCCGTGTCCTGCCGAGCCGTCCCGTGCCTCAAGTTGCGGTAGTTGCGAGTCTTGAGACGTCTCGAAACTCACTCCGCCTCCTACCGAGACGAGTCGCTCGCCGGCGAGAGAAGCGGCGACGGACGCGGCAAGGTGCGCGGACGAGGCGGAAGAGGAGGAGGCGGGGAATGCAGCGGCGAGTGCAGCGGCGGAGGCGGGGGCTCGTTGGAACGAAGCTGCTGGAGCCGGCCGCGTGAGGGGAAGCGGCGGAAAGACGCCTTCCGCCGGCAGGAAACCCGGCGCAGGCGCCGCCGCCGCCGCATTGGCGGGCAGGCTGGCGGAACTGCGCCATCCGGCGGCGGCACTGACGGCGCCTTCCCCCGTTCGCCTTTCCCACTCACCAGCCTGCCGCCGCGGCTCAGTAGCGAGCGGCGCGAGGGCCTCAACGGCCTGCTGGTGCGCCGCGAGGGAGCGGAGGATGGCCGGTAGGTGGCTGGGACTGAAACCGCCGTCGTGTCTCGCGGCGTGACCGGCGGCGGCGGCGGCGGCTGCGGTTCCGGGGCCGGCATCCTGTGACCAAAACTGCGACATTCCTTCGCCGCCGTTTGCGAAATCATCGTCCGTGCGCTCATGGATTGCTGTGTCGGCTATTGTACTCGCAGTACTGGCTCCAGTACTGAAACGAGCCGGAAAATCAGCGGGAGCCCATCCGTTTCCCAACTGATACTCGCCGCGTCCGGCGCTCGTCCATGCGCCGCCGCCATTCGACCACTCCTGGTGAAACTGCTGCGCCGCCGTGTTCTGCGGCGCCGTGTCTTGCAGCGCGTTCTGCGGCAGCGATCCTGCGCTGGCTTGGGCTGTGTAGTATGAGTATCCGTTCCCCCCAGCTGAGGTAGCGGCGGTCGCGGCGGGAACCACGGCATCGAGCGACCATGGCAAAGTTATGCCATTCGGAACGGCGGACGACGAAGCGGCGCGGAGAATGATGTCCTCCAGCTCACCCGCCGCCATGTCACTGCTGAGTTCGTTCGAGGCGCGCATGTAATCCCAAAGTTCTCCCTCGCCGCGCAACGCGGCGTTGGATGATGCTACCTTTGGGTCGATATCTAAAGTTGCTGCTGGTTGTACGGTGCGGGAGTTGGCGCTGTCCGAAACGAAAAATGGAACGGAAAAAGGATCAGCGTAAAACGTGTCGTTCGCGTTGTCGGCGATCATTCCGAATGGGAAACCAAAAGAACAGAACTGTTAGGTACAAGGTTGGAAGTGACAACTATCAGGAACGTTAGACTTCGTCATTGCGAGTTATATGTACGGAAACCACGGCTGTTTTCCGCACAGAATCTCGGCTCACCATGACCCTTGAAGTTGAATCTGGGCCTCATTCGACATGTGACCAGCGAAGTGAGCAGCAAGAACGGAATTCAATTCTTGTTTAGGTTCGAGGCCCAAGGGCCAAATGGAGGGCTGCCAGCTGGAAAAGGAGGACGGAGGGAGGGGGGGGAGGGGTGTGCTTGTGGGCCAAATCGAAGCGAGTTGCCAGGCGGTGTCAAATCTGCGAATCGATGCCCAAAAGCGCGTTGAAATTTGGTCCCAACTTTTACGCGGGGAGAGGAGCATTCTCATCATTCCCGTGGGGGAAACTCTCCCCGAAGTCTGGAATGTCCGTCGTAATCGACGATTCGGGCCGGAAAAAATACAAAAGGTACACGTAATGTACTCATTTTGCGCGTGTACGGTGGTTGTTTGATCAAATCGATTGACGACGACACTATTCATGGATCCCCTCCGGTGGGCCAATAAAAATATACCCGGTGCACCCCCCACTTCGAAACCACTGCAGCTGTCAGGTCCTAGACGTGAACCACCCAAAACTCCAAACTGGGACGTAGTCAAGGGGTCTGGGGCAGCTTGACTCTTGTTCCGCCAACTCAGACATTCCAAACCTCTCCCTCCCAGCACCCACGTCCACCAAACCATTGCGGTAATTTTTACCTAAAATATTCCTTCTGCTCTGTACATAAATTCCCAAGGTCTGGCTTTCCACCACCCTGCTGAATCTGAGTTCTGTATAATTCATTCACTCCTAGAAGAAAATTTATTGAGCTAGATTGCAGCATGACCCTCTTGAAATGAGCGTTTAGGGCGCAACAACATTGTTTTGCGGGGCCTCCCTTCCACCAGACGATTGTGCCGTTGTAGAGTTTGATGGGATTTCGGAGCACAAATCGGCCGTCCCTCGCACAAGCTGATGTACTGGGTGGTGTGGAAGTGCCGGAAAAGGAAAATTAGGGAAGTGTATGCAGGGAGACTGGGTCCGAAATGCAATCTTTGGAAAACGACTCGGAAGGGAATGCGAACTCGCCTGCGCCCACCATCCGAGGGTGATGTATTGTTTTTGGCCTGGCGGGGTTGCGCTCGGCCGACACCCTGAAATGGCAGGGTGGCCGAAAACGAAAGGGCAGATCTCACCCCCTGTGAGTGAGCCCCAGCATGTTGAACTTTGTTGGGTTCAGGGCGTGTCTGAAGTGAATTTCGACGTTTGCCGACGAAACTTTCGTCGACGTTCCTTGACGAAACTCGACATCCGTTTTCAGCTGTGTTCACTTCAGACACCCACACGACAAAATAACCCACACGTGCCATAGGAACACTGTTATAAGTTGCCCATGAAAATTCGACGTGGAATTAACAGAATCATTCATGTAACTCAATTGTTTGCAATCTCGCGAATTTCGCTTAGCATAGATTGTTGCTGGTAACACCGGATATTCTACTGTCACATTGCCAGCGAAATTTCTCTAGCACGTGTCGCTCTCGTCTTAGTTCTTATTCACGTGTGTTTGCCACAGCTGTGCAGACATGGCGTGTCGAAGAATTGTTTTTGAAACACTCACTGACTACAGTGACTCAAACAGCTGCCCGGTATCACTGTTCGACATCCCTCGACATGTGCACGAACGTCGAGTTTCGTCGAGGGATGTCAGGCTGCACTTCAGACACCAACACGCGTGGGTCCCACGGATGAGTTTCGTCGACAATTTTTGACGAAACTCGACGTTTGCACTTCAGACACGCCCTCAGGTTCCAATCCAACAACCAACCGAAAGTGCAATCCGATCAGGCAGGGCCTTCCATTCGACGTCGGCAATGGGCATCATTTCTTGGACATTTTCTAGGCCACCGATTAGTTGCTCTAACTGTTGTGGTAAAAGAAGGCCTCTGATTCGGCGAATGTAAATACGGTAAAGCACACAATCTGGGCGGATTCCGTGCGAATCCCACACAGTCCCAATGTCAAGGCCTACTGGACAGCGGAATGCCAAAATGAGACAAATCTGATGTGCACGATTTCATTCTTCACGTGTTACAGAATGCACAGACTGAACTTTCACTCTGCTTCAGTTCGGCGAGCAGTTCTGTGCAATTTTCACAAGCGCGTGCAAGTCTGCCCTAGATTGGACCACCTTTGTTCTTGGCAGGGAATTCAGTGTAACTTTCTGCAGATCAATTGTAAACACGCATATGAGTTGTGTGGGATTTACCGTTGAAAAATGCACAAATAGAGCAATGATGTCGCCTGAAATAACTCGAGTAGAGCTTCATGCACATGCTGGAGATTTCGTTCAGCATATATCCAATTGTTTTGATTCCATTTTTATATGAGGAACTACGTAAATATAGTAGCCTCATTTACACACGATGAAATTGAGAAATGGTGCATGTACGCTAGCTACATCACATACGGTACAACCTCAATATGATACTGATTCAGTTAACGTATGTCTTCTATTACAAACATGAATACTTCACATGTCCTTGTCACCCACTAAATACTCTCCCAATCCCCCCCTTGACACCCTCAGCAGCTTCCCACCACTGCTAGTTCTTTCCGACGCATTTCTGCAACCGAAAATGGCGTGTCGCGCTTGGCTTGTTTGCTGGATTGACCTACACGGCCGTCGCCAATCCTAGAAGTTATCCTCCTCTATCGATCCTCTCCAATTCGCTATTCCTCTTTAGAATCACGTCGTGAAGTTGTGAGACGCTGATCTGGTCGTCCCGTCGTGCAACTACTAGTAGAACTAAACTTGGTTACACTCGAGCCTACAATGGCCGGGAACGCAGCGGCGTTGTTCGCGTTGCGCGAGGAGTTCAAGCTACCAGCGCTCGTCGCGTTCGCGGCTCACCTCGTCTACATGCGGGTACTAGTACTAGGTCACGCCGTGAGTCGTCCACCAGCACATTCTTTCGTGAAACGAGCCGTGTTTTGAGTCGACTCAATTTACTACTAGGTCTCGCCATGCCTCGTCCACCAGCAAATTTCTCGATCTCCCTTTGTTCCAGTAGAGTCCACCTCTTTGACCCAGTGGGTAGTGAGGCGTTCTAAGTCTTTCCCACATGACAACCTTGCACGCGCGTGTCCAGGTGGGTGCCTCATGCACCGCATGCTTTTTTTCCTCCTCTCCCCCTCTTCCCCCCCCTTCCATCTTCCCCCCACCCCCCACCCCTCTTTCCCCCTTTCCCTCCGTCTCTCCCCACCATCTCCCCTTCCTACCCCCACGCAGACGCTTCTCGGCATCCGTGCGGCGCGCATCAAGCATCGCATTTTCGCGCCCCGCATGTCCGGCAATCCCGACTTCGACCGCGTGATCCGCGTGCAGGCGAACTTCGTCGAGCAATTCGTACGTGATTGACCCTTAGAAGCGTGGTTGATACTTATTCTGAGGCGCCTTTGTCGAGCAATTCGTACGTGATTGCCCCTTAAAAGTGTGGTTGTTACTTATTCTGAGGCGCCTTTGTCGAGCAGTTCGTACGTCGTTCACGTATTTGATTCCATGCAAGCCGCTCGTAATCAGGTCACGGCTACGAGGGAGAAGAAGATGAAAATAACAATGAGTCACCTGCAGAGTCCTTGTCTCCTCCCTTCTGCCATTCCCATCCCCCCCACCACCATGCGCTTTTCAAACTCTCCCCCTCTCTCCCATCTTCTCTTCCCCACTCCAAACCCCTCTCCCACTTCTCCAAACCCCCCGCCCCTTTCCCCTCGTCCTCTCTCTCTCTCCCACCCCCTCGTTACAATCACAGCCTGCGTTTATCACGTCCATGTTCCTCTGCACGCTGTTTAAAGGCGGCACGGTAGCAGCGGCACTTGGCACAGTGTGGGTGGTCTTTCGCGCCGCGTATGGGGAGAGGTACAGTGCCCGCAAGCTAAGTCTCGACATTTTCTTGTACACTGTGCCTCAGTATGCGGTGATTGCTGTCATGTACCTTTTGCCCCTGTTTAGAATCATTCCCACATTGATTTAGGTTTAAAAGAGCTGTAGTTCGATTTGAGGCATATGGGGAGAGGTACAGTGCCTCAACTGGGTATGCCATAATGCCAGCTCACAACACAAGCAAGGGTATGCCAATGCCATGTGGGTTTAGGGTGATCACCAGATATCACGAGTAGGGGTATCCTTGGCCTTGATACCGTACCTGGTGATTAATTACTCTCGTGTACCTGCTGCCGCCCGTCAGAGTAATTCCCTAACTTCTGTCGGCATGCACAAGCGGTAGTTGGACACATACCGGTACATGCTATGCTATGCGCTCGCTCCCTTCGCAATTAAACAAGCTACTCAATAGGCTCGTCAAGGCTGTACAGATGTTTAGGAATGAAGATGTGAAGGCTTGTAAAGTAAAGGTTAAAGTATACGATTCACTGGTACACTGGGCTTCAATATGCGGTGCTCAGTGCCTAGTGCCTTCAGAATCATTCCCATGCTTACCGTATGTGAATGTGCTGTAACAGGATTAGTGGCTATCCAAACCACAAGCTTGCTAGCACCAGGGGGGCACTAAACGCCGACATGTAACATGAATTAAAAAGCCTTGTGAATAATGGTGATCCCTCTCTTCTTATCAGAACCCACGAGCGTCCATCGCCCCTCCCCCAAACTCCTTCTGAGAATTCTCAAGAACCAGCTTGTGAGATGATAAGAATCCCTCTCCTCTTATCAGAACCCACGAGCGTCCATCGCCCCTCCCCCAAACTCCTCCTGAAACTGCTCCCCACCAGCAGCACCCTCCTCCTCCCCCCCCTGCCCGTCAAGTGGCATGTCTGCCAGGGCTGCAGCAAAAGCAGCATCGTATTTCTGCAAGGAATCGTGCACCCAGGGAGGGGTACCGCGGCTCTCCACCCACAGCGGCTCCCCTGTAGCTATCTTCTTGAAATCGGGGTACTTGGGGGGTACTTCATTGTGTTGCTGCGAGGGGAGAGAGATGGGAGGACAGAGGAAGGGAAGAGGGTTCATAAGCCACTCGCCTTGCGTTGTGCACTCAGGGGAGGGTGCCGCGGCTCCCCTGTAGCTATCTTCCTGAAATCCGGGTACTTGGGTGGCACTTCATTGTGTTGCTGCGAGGGGAGAGAGAAGGGAGGATAGGGGAAGGGAAGAGGGTTCATGAAGCCACTCGCTGAATTTCAGCAACGAGTCGTGCACCCAGGGGAGGGTGCCGCGGCTCTCCACCCACAGTGGTTCCCCCGTGGCTATCTTCTGGAAATCCGGGTACTTGGGGGGCACTTCGCCGTGTTGCTGTGACGGGAGAGGGAAGGAAAGAGGGCGAGAACAAAGAAGGCAAGAGAGCTTTCATGTACCCATGCATCACACATGCCATACCTTGCACCCATGCATCACACATGCCATACCTTGCACCCATCCATCACACATGCCATACCTTGCACCCATGCATCACACATGCCATACCTTGCACCCATGCATCACACATGCCATACCTTGCACCCATGCATCACACATGCCATACCTTGCACCCATGCATCACACATGCCATACCTTGCACCCATGCATCATGCATCCTATAACTTGGGACCGTGCATCAAGCATGCCAGTGGTCGTTAAACAAGTCTCGCGACAAGGCATGATGCATCCACCCGCTCCCCTTCACAATGAGAGTTCTCAGCGAGAAGCCTACAAAAACAAGGCCCGTGCATGCCATGCCGTACCTTCATCTCCCGGTAGTCAACTTTTGAGACGTCTCAAAAGTGCATCCACCCGCTCCCCTTCACAATGAGAGTTCTCAGCGAGAAGCCCACAACAACAAGGCCCGTGCATGCCATGCCGTACCTTCATCTCCCGGTAGTCAAAGAACTGGCAGGGGTCGTCGAAAAAGTCTCGCCACAATGCCTCAACCTGCCCGGCTGTCAGGGCCGCATAAGGGTGAATACGGGGGACAGAGTCGGGAGGGGTTGGCGTGAATATGGCCGGAAAAGAGTGTAAATTCCTCGGTTTCCCTTCCCCCCCTCCCCAGAATCTCCATTTCAAATAAATCAAACTCTCTTCTTCCCTGCTCATCACTCAACCACCAATCATTCACTCCCCTCCTCAGCTCACCATTCAGTTTGCCATCAAATCATGGACCGAGGCATGCTCCCACCATCTGCAACCACCACCGGCACATCCATCTCTCCCCCTTGCCCACCACTCCATTCCAACTCCCCCTCACCTATCTTCTTCCCCAGCTAACCACTCAGCCCCACACCCAACGCACCAACCAACCCCGCACCCAACGCACCATTCAGTTTGCCATCGAAGCGCGGAAGCCGAGGCAGCCCCTTGTCATCTGTAACCACCACCGGTGCATCCCTCGCTGCCCCCTGCCCGCCGCTCCCCGCCTGGTTACCAAAGTTTTCGTTACCATAGCTCTGGTTACCAGAGCCCTGGGTATCATAGCTCTGGTTTCTGTAATTCCCCTGACTGTTGCTGTAGCTGTTCTGTTCTGGATAGGTAGTTTCCTGAGGGGCGTACGCTCCCTGGTTGTAACCCCCCTGGTTGAAACCCCCTTGGTTGTAACCCTCCTGATTGTAGCTGCCCTTATTGTAACCCCCAAGACCGGTTTCACGCCCCCTGCTGCTTCCCTGGTTGTTGTTGCTGCTGCCGAATTTACTGGCCACAAGGGCTATCTGTTTCACATCCACCTGTGGGGGAGAGTAGACAGAAGGAAGGAAAAGGCTCAGTTGCTGCTGCCCTGGTGGTTGTTGTTGCTGTCGAATTTGCTGGCCACAAGGGCTATCTGTTTCACATCCACCTGTGGGGGAGAGAAGACAAAAGGAGGGGTAAGGTTGGGGAGGAAGAAAATTAGTCTTCAACCGCCTCAGAAGGAGGCTGCCGCTGCATGCTCTAGAAGCCACACCTTGGGATCCAGCCTCGTCGCCCCCCTGTTGTCTGTGTGTTCCTCCATGTGCAATCGCCCCTTCACATACACCTGCACACCCACGCACCCACCCACCCACCCGCTCACCACACACCTTGGGATCCAGCCTCGTCGCCCCGTTGCTGTCGGTATATTCCTCCAGGTGCAGTCGCCCCTTCACATGCACGCGCGCGCCCTTCTTGAGGTTCTGTGCAAGCGTCGCCACGTCGTTCCACATCTGTAGCGAGTACCTGTATGCGCACACACATGCGCGCACATACATGCAGGAGCGGATACACACGCACGCAGTCTAGTTGTGAGGCGCCTCACAACTATACTATTTGAGGTTCTGTGCTAGCGTCGCCACGTCGCTCCACATCTGTAGCGAGTACCTGCATACGCAAATACATGCACGCACATACATGCACGCACATACATGCACGCACATACATGCACGCACACATGCACGCACACATGCACGCACGCACACATGCATGCACACATGCACGCACACATGCACGAACACACGTGTGGAGACTGCTTACATGCCAGGAAAAAACCCAATCTCATTCTCAAAACCCATGCCTGCGATCCAACAGTCCACATCTGTAGAGAACCTGCATGATGGTTATTGAGATGTTGTAAAGGTAAGTCCAGGTCTGCTACAGACCTAATTGTCTGTCCTGCTCTAAAGCCAGTCAATGAAATAAGCCTCGTGGGCCTCCTCACCAATCGGTGTGCTTCTCCCGTTCGCCTTCTTCCACCCACCCCACCCCACCCAACCGCACCGCACCACCAGTCATGCATTCAACACCAACCTGCTGTTGCGTTATAAGCCGACTCAAAAGTCCTCACCAGTCGGTGTGCTTGTCCCCATTCGCCTTCTTCCGCCCCACCGCCAGCTTCACAGTCGCAACGGACTTGCCACTGTCGAGAAACCGATAGCCTGGCTCCGCCGCTATGTTGCCTGCATGGGATATGCATGGTATGTATGGGTCATGGATGGGATATGCATGGTCTGTATGGGTCATGAACTGCCCTTCTTCCGCCCCACGGGCAGCTTCACGGTCGCAACGGACTTGCCACTGACGAGAAACCGATAGCCTGGCTCCGCCGCTATATTGCCTGCATGGGCCGTGCATAAATCATGGAATTTAGAACAATCGTATTCAGAACGACATCCGACACGTTATTAGGCTTCTCAGAATGATAATAGAAGATAGGATACACCACAGGACACATGTACGGACCAATCAGATGCACGGTATTCGTCAACTCGGGTTTCCATTCGATGGTCTCGATCGCATCGCTCGCCTCCTCCTGCCGGTACTGCTGCTGCTGCGCCGGCGGCGGAGGCGGCGGCTGTTGCGGCGAGTGCTGCTGCTCACCCCGTCCCGGATACGAACCCGACCATCTAGACTGATACGGCTGCTGGTCGAACTGGGAAAACTGACTCGGCGATTGCTGATCGGACCGCTTATACTGACTCGATTGCGGGTACTCTTGCCCGCCATATGACCGCTGCTGGTTCCCCGGCCTGTAGTTCTGAGATTGCGGCCGGTACTGTCCCTTCCTCTGGCCGAACTGATCCGACGAGTACGACGCGGCCGGGATTATACGCTGTATTGTGCTTCTCGTTAAAAACAACGCGTTGCCGAAGTTGGCTCCGCTGCCCCGCAGAACGCGCTGCGCGGAACGGGAGAGAGAAAGCATGGCTGGGTGTTGACCCGAAGGAATCGAGTGAACAGCGGTATCGAGTTTAGGGTTGTTAGCGGGACGGCTCAGGATCGAAGCGCAAGCGGCTGGCATCGTAGCTAGAGCCGTGCAACAGAAGCGAGCGTCATACGGGCTGGGAAAAAAGGGGAAAAAAGGGTGATGGCGTCGTGAGGAAGAAATGGACGAGGGGGTGAGATCACACGAGCAATCCACACGAGGTATTCCCGAGGAGACTGGTGCCAGAACAGTTCCGATAGTAAATATTGAAGTACGTGTACTGATTTTGCTATACAAGGTAAACTCAGACGTATATAGCTTTCAAAGCCTTTGTACATCGGAAACGTCATTTATCCAAATTATATCAACACCCTACCTGAACAAGCCACACTATGACGTCACCTCGTAATCTCATAGCTGCTGAAACACGTAAGAGAGCTTTAGTCTACAACTCTGCCTCGAGCCAACTGCTTCAATTTCCTCCGAACAGAATGGCGCGCCTTGCAGAGCGGTTAGGAGAGGCCGCGCGGCTACCTTCTCTTGATGAAGCAGAAATACCCATTCCTCCCATCCCTCCAGCTCCACCCATCATCCCTCCAGCTCCACCCATCATCCCTCCAGCTCCACCCATCATCCCTCCAGCTCCACCCATCATCCCTCCAGCTCCACCCATCATCCCTCCAGCTCCACCCATACCACCCATTCCACCCATTGCTACCATGCCAATCGTTCCAACCATCCCAGCAGGTGCGGCAGGTGTACTTCCATTGGTTCTCCGGCCGAGCCTCCGAGCCGAGGCTGACACCAATTGTGCTTGAAGTGGAGCAACGGAACCAGTGGGACACGTGGCAGCTGAGCTGGCATGACTGGGCTGCAGGGAACTATGACTCAAACCAGAGCTACGAATATCTTCTTTGCACTGTGACTCACTCAGGTGCCGCTGCTGGTGCTGCTGTAGCTGCTTTACTTGCTGCACCAACTGTTGATGCTGCTGCTGCCCGTTCTGCTGCTGCCGACTCCACAGGGAGGAAGAGTCTCCTCTAGGGCTGCTACCACAGCTAACCGGCGCTACCAGCCCCAGCCTCCCCATACCAACCCCACCATTCCCCCCGCGAGTCAGACCAGTTAGCGCAGCAGGGATGTGCAGGCGGGAGGGAAGGTGCACGGGGGGAGTCAGCGCGGCGGAGTGGGACAGGGGGGAGCGCGCGGGGGAAGCCAACGGGCAGCGCTTGCACTCGTACATCGGGTCGCCCTTGCGCGGGCCATGTGGCAGCTTCTTATTGGCTGCCAGCTCCATGAGCGTGCTTCGAACTGACGCGTTCTGTGCGTCACGGCTGCACGCGCTCGGATTATCCCCCCGCTTCCCCCCCGCGTTCCCCCGGCTGTCAATGCGCCCCACGTTCTCGCGATCTGCGCACACGGCGCCCGCGCGCGTTGCGAAAGGCTCCGCCATGGCCGCCTTCCCAGCCCGCATTACGCCCATCTGCGCGCCATTCTCGCCCCCCATCCGAACCCGCCCGACCCCATTCCCTTCCTGCCCTCCCAAATTCTCCCCACTTCGTTCATCCCTCGCCATTGTCACATTCTTCTCCGCAATTTCCGCCCCCATAGCAGCTGCCGTGGCATGGTCATCAGCATACTGGAGAGGCTCCGCCATCTCACACCTGTCTCCCCCGTCCGCGGGAGTTACGTCCGTGTCTTCCGCCGACGGCGCTTGCGCTGGTTGCGCCACCAGCAGGGGCGGCGGGGAGGAGGGCTGGTCGCGGAGGGGAAAGGCGGGCGCGGGGAGTAGAAACGGGTCGAACATGTCCGCTGCGCCCTCTCGCGCGGACATGGGGCCGCTCGGCGCGCTGCACGGCGCCTGGACCGACTCAAACGACGCGCGCGCCTGCGCGGAAGAAGATAGCGCGCTTCCCGCCTGGCACACCAGAGAGCTGGGGGACTCGGCGGAGAAGATGGGGGACGGCTGCGCGGAAGACGGGGGGCGCGGGTGGTGCGCGGAGTTGAGTTGCGCTTGCGCTGTGCGGAGAATGCAGAGCTGCGCCAACCGCTTGCTGTTCCCCCCGCTGCTGCCGTGCTCCCCGCGGTCCGCCTGGCGCACGTCCCGCACCGGAGAGGCCAAGGCGCGGCGGGAGCGCGACCCGAGCGGAGATCCCGCGGGGATTCCTGGGTTGGTGGAGCCCATCAATGGCGAGCGGAATGGGGAGAGCGGAGGCTCTCGGTGCCGCGGGGTGGTGAGCGGTCCAGTGTCTTTACGAGATGGTGAAGGCGCGGCGAATATTGGGTCGCGCCATTCCTTGGCGGGCGAGAGGAGAACCGGCTTACGGTGCATAGCGGGTGGCCTCAAGACGAATGGAGACAATTAGAAGGGAAACAGAAAAAAAGCTAGAGTATCTAGTATTATGCTTGAGATGGACCCAGTCAGAGGGCCTTAGAGCCAGTACGGCATGTTAGGTACACTAAGCGACAGACTCTTTGAGATGCAGTTCGGAGATGGCGGTGGTGCAATCCGATGATGGAACTGGGACTACGCGCAGTTGGCGGAGCGCGAAGCAGTCAAGTCAAGCGCGGGATATTGGACGGAGAAAGCTAAAGAAGCATGCCAGAAGGACGGTGAAGAACATTTCGAAGTGCGAAAGAAAGGTCAAGAACTCTCGAAGCCCACAAGACCCGCTCACTCACAGCAGCAGGAGGGAGGGAAGGGAATGGAGTGGGAGCGAGAATGCGAAGGAAATCCATTGCAGAATGAGGTATGGCATGGAGGGATAATTGAGGTACAGTTTGGAGGGAGGGACCATTCTTGTTTCTGAGCTGTGGGGGAGAGGAATTTGGTGCAGGTTTGGCTGCTGCAGAGCAGACTCTGCCCGAACCGATGGTTTCCTGCTTCGCTTGTTCTAGGTTCGGGATCCTGTCGTTTAGCGCGCTAACCTCGTGGCCTTGCCTCCCTCCCTTCTCTCCCCTGAGTCTGGTCCACCATCCACCTTCTCCACGCCCATCTGTCAGCCTCGGCGAGTGGTACGGACGAAGGCGAAGCGAAGCTTTCCAGAACGGAACGCGAAGCAGTCGCACGAGGTTTGTTTGCCTCCACATATTCCCTCCCACCGGCTGACTGGCAGCGAACGAGGCGTCATTTGATGTGATTGGCCAAACGCCGCTCGTTTGCCCCTCCTGACACAACGCAGATTCTAGCGGCGCGTGTTTCCGTCAGAGGCCGACCGACACCCCGCCTGGTGAGAGAACGCATGGCGAGACAGTCGCATACACTGTCGGCCCCATGAGAGTTGTTGCTAAAGGAAAACCTCGGTATTGGAATTTCAATAATACTTGCCTTTCACAATAGCCGATCTATACTTATTTATGCCAACTCATAGTGCCATGTACGGTAATCCATGGCCTGGCCAGTGTTGAGGAACGGTGTTTGCTGATTAATATCAGGAGTCTGTACAGCCTATAGTATTTACACTGATGAAAATAACGCGTCGAATGCGTTATTCCAAGCTTTGTTTGTCCTTGATTCCACGTGCTTTTAGAATAAGAAATGTAGACCTGGAATGTGGGATAAGATGCCGCAATTGAAATACCTCAGCAACTCAGAAAGATGCAGATTTTGCAAACGAATGTGACTTAGAAGACTCACCAGAAGATGGCAATAACATTGGAGAAGAGCACACGGAGGTTGAATGGAATGAACTTGTAGTTAATCAGTGCTACAAGCGGCCACACCTGAAGCAAACGCATAATGACAAAAAAAATGGGTCAGGTGAGACCACAACTGTGAGACTCAATGAAACGGAAAATTGTGAGTGATACATTTCAAGTAGCTTCACTTTACCTTCCATCCATTGATCTGGATCCCTGGGTATGCAGCAAATAGCCGTCTCTTGGATGCCATCCATGAGCGTCGCTCCACCACGTAGGCGATCCACATAATGGCCACCACGTTGCAGCACGGGCCATATGTCAACTGCTCTACCACCACCTGAAAACACAAAACCACAGGCGGCCTGCTGAATCTGGACATTTAGAACCTTTCGTTGTGCAATATATCGGAGGATTGCATGGTAAGGGTAATGCATACACACTCTAAGACTCTGAGAGAAGTCTTTCTCATTCCGCCCCTCCCCTCCTCGTCTCGTTCGCCAATCCTTGCCGCTAATAATCTAATTCGTTCTGCTTACCTTTTTTAACGCGGTTTTGGTGTCTCTCTTGGCAGCAAAGATGGCGTCGAGCGCACGATGCACCATGTGCGCCGACGGACCCATGTAGAGCAGCCCGAACAGCTGAGAGGTGCAGTGAATGTCGGATGAGGGGTGGAGTGCGGGATGAATTGAAGGATAGATTGAGGGGTGGACTGATCATAGAAGCCAGCCATAATTCGGAAGGATTGTGGAGGGATTAAGAGGGAGAAAGGTATGATCGCAGGCATGAGAATGTACTCCATGTCTACATCGTGAGTGGATTAAAAAGAGGAAGAAAAGTAGGACTGGACATTATGTTTTTTTTGGCATGGTATGTCCGCTTTCACCCTCCCTGCCAACGAGTGATCTCCTCTGCATGCACCCTCCTACACGCACCCTCCTGCATGCACCCACCTACACGCACCCACATGAGAATCGTTCGCCTGAGCTCCACGGGTTTGCGGGATGCCAGTCGCTGCGCCATCAGGTCGCTCACGGCCGCTAGCGATGCCGACGTCAGTGCCTGAACAACGGGAGCGGTGAATTATGGCGAAAGTAACGGCTATAGACTCGAAACGAATTCCGGGCAGGGAGAATGGCTTACAGGTGAAACAGAAGTGGACGGGAGAAACGAGTGAGAGAGAAGCGTGAATCCGAATGGTGCGAGTGATGATCGAAATGGTGGGATCGCGCAGGGATTGCACCTTGGTGAGGACCGGGCGATGCTTGAGCGAGTCGAGATACCTCACCCAGATCGCGTGCAGCAACGCCGCCATGACTGACTAATCAACAGCGACAATGGTTAGCAGAAACACAGAACGAGTAGTCGCTTGTTTTCTAACCATACACGACGCTGATCAGCAACTCCTGGTTCTTGAAGCCTACGCATTCACACTCTGTCAATGCGTGCTGTACTCGGCCTAGATCACAAGGCTCGCCTTGCTGTTTATCTGTCAGTAGGCAATATCGAGGGCGATCTGTTCTGCTAATTGGAGATGGCGGCAATAGCAGCAGCCACTGATACTACAGTAAAATGAATGTTATGGAGCGTGTAGGAATGAAAGCACTAAAAAATAATTATAAGGTGCAACATTTGAAGCTCCACTTGATGAAGCAACATTGGGTGCCTGCTATAACCCGATAAACAAGGCATGGATGGTCGGAGGTTCACAAAATGCCTTGCGGTGACAATCGTTTTTCTTTCTGCATGTTTGCAAGTCTTTGAAGGTGGAACCAGAATGCCTGCACATGCAACTAGAAGCAAAACAATTAGAAATGAGAGCAACGGGAAAGAAGAAACAAGCATGTGCGCATTCGCATGAACGTACCAGTCTGCAAAGGCATGATCTTCTATGCGAAACTTCCATCCTCTTTGTACAGTATCATAAAACGACGCTGTCCTTGGGCATTCATGTATCACCATTCATGCCTCGGGCTCCATGTGCCGTTGGTGAGCGTCTGTCCGGGCGGCAGCAGCACCCCCGCCACCCACTGGCACCGCTCAGGCGCCTCGGCATGCCTCGCACGGAGTTCCCGAGGGTACTCCCCCCGCGCGTTCACTTCAGGATTTTGTGGGGCTTCGGAGAATTTGAGCCAGCAGTCACCGAACGTGTGCGTGTGTGCATCGGGTTCAAAGCAGGAGGGAGCGGAGCAGAACACCCAGACGTTGCAGGGGAGGCGCGCAAAGGGATCCCCAGCTTGTGGGTCCGGTTCGTGGTCCCTGGGGGGGAAGGGGTGGGAAGAGAACAGGCGACGGGTGGTAGAATAAGAGGGGCGCCAAGCACCCGTTGTTGTAGGGAGGGAGGGAAGGGGCCGCTTGGGTGTGGGTCCTGTCCGGGGTCTCAAGGGAGAAAGGGTGTTAAGAGAGGGTATCAGTAGTGGAATAATGGGAGGACAGAAGACCCAGACATTGCAGGGCAAGAGGAATAAGGGGCCACTGTAATATATTTAATTACAAATGTGGAGAAGCATCATAGGTTGGGGAAGAGGAAGGAAGAAAGGAACATGGCGCACGCATACCGGCAGACCTGGCAACATTGTTCCGGAGTGGTGGTCTTGTGGCCGATGCCCCACCGCACAACCAAACCGACTTAAATGCCTTAAACGACATGTGAGACGATCAGATTTACCGGCAGGCCTGGCAGCATTGTTCAGGAGTGGTGGTCTTGTGCCCGATGCCCCACCGCACAGCCAGCCCATCTAGACTAACTTCGCGCTCCACGTGACACTCCAGCCTCTCCCCGCTCCTCCCTCCCTGCCCACACACACAACCATGTGGGAAAACACAAGCACAGGCACATGCCATGCCGTCAGTCAGACTCACATTCACACTCCAATAGGACAATAAGGCGCCAATTCAACCACTGCACACAGTCACAGTCACACAGAAAGAAGACATCAGGAAATTCGCCTGACAGAAGTTTTCAAAACTCTCCTGGAGACTCACCTGAGGCAGAGAGGGGACTCACCTGGGGATGCATGGACCACCACAGGCGATTCGTAGGCGATGCCTCGAGGCACGTGGCGTTCACGTGCGCGTAGCCGTCGACAGCTGGCGAGCCGCACACGCGCTCGAGCGGAGCGCTGTCGGCGGGAGCTTCAAACGCGGGCTGCTGCTGCAGCTGTGGTAGCGCCGGCCTGGGAACCACGGCGGAGATTGCGGCGTCATTCACGCTTGGATGCGGGTTACCGCCGGGTGCGGTGAATGCAAAGGGCCTTATTAACGGGAACTTGGAGGAGAGAGAACGAGAGTCGCGTGGGCGTGTGGGTGCGAGGGCGCGAGGGGAGTTTTGAGTTGATTCCAAAGCCAACGAGCTCTGGGAGGAGAGAGGACGGGAATTACGTGGGCGCGTGGGAGCGAGGAGCGCTACGCTGTGAACAGCGGTGTACGCGGCGACGAGTGCGACGACGAAAGCCAATGCGACGGCGACAGTGCGCTTCACGGACGCCATGGCTAGGCCCCGGGAGTGTGAGTGAATCCTGTCCTGAGAACTTCCAGCTTAGCTCAGATTTGCTCATCCCTGAGAATTGCGAGGGCAGTTACACGGCTGAGGGAAGTTCCAGGGGAATTGATCGAAATAAAAGCTGAACATACGGTACAGTTCTAGCGAATATGCGTTAACAATTTTCACCATAACAGCAAATAGAAACAAACTAACAATAGCTTATAACGAAATTGCGGAACCCAGATTTCACGTCTTCCAGGCCTTCTTTCCCTGGAAGTTCTTCCCCTTGTTGCGCCGCTTGCCCTGCGTGCGCCTCTTGAGCTTCATTCGCTGTGCTGCCATCGGCGCTGCCTTGCGCTTCTCCTTCTCCCTGTTGGATGTTCCACCCACCTGTGGGGAGAGGGTGAGGGGTGAAAGGAGAGGGTGAGAGGAAGGGATAGGAGGGGAAGGAGGGTGAGAGAGGAAGCTGGGAATCATGGCCCGAATCCTCGCTGTTGACAACCCTCCCACCCACGAGCCAACACATACACGAAGAAAGCAGAAAACATGCATTCACAAGACATTATTTTTTTGTCGCTTTTGGAAACTACTATCGAGCTAGAGAAGACCGATAGAAGCATTTGCAACACAATGCGTCGCAGGATGCAGCGGATCTCTTCACAGCAACGTGCATCGCGAGTTGTTGCTTTTAGGAATTCTGAGCAGGTGTTGTTTTTTTTAGATTTCTCAAAAGCAGGACGCAGTGAATGTCTTGATCAAGGGGCAGCCGTACCTTCTGCTGCTTAAGCTTCGACTTGGCAAAGAAGCTGCGGTCCTCTCTGCCCGCCAGCACTGCTGCCATGCGCTCCTCCTTGTCCCTCCGAGCCTTTATGTGCACCTGGGGGGGAGGGGGAGGTTGGGGGGGAAATGGGGAGAGGGGAGGGGAGAGAAAGAAAGATGCAGCAATGAACTCTGAGACATATAAATGCAGGTGCATATAATACACATAAGACCGAGACATATACACGCAGGTGCACGTGAAGCGAGTGGGCGAGCGCACTGCACTGGCACCTTTCTTCAGCATCTGAGCCCTTGCACCTCAGCATCGCCTCTACTGCCCTCACTCAAGTCAGCAGCAGCACGACTCACCTCCAGATCTGAAGGGTCAACTCGGCGGTCACTGAGCGACTGCGAGCGCGCTTGATGCGAGTGAGCGAGCGCATTAGCCGCCTTCTTCATGCCCTTGCGTCTCAGCATCGACTCTGCAGCCTGCCTCGCCTGCATCCTCCTGATCTTCCTGAAATCCTCTGTTGACAGAAACCCATCCTTTTCCTCCTCTTCCCCATCCCCTTCCGCCTTTTCCCCTGCTTTCTCTCCCCCGCCTTCCTCTCCGGCCTTCCCCTCCCCTTGTGCTGCCAGTCGTTTCAGCTGCCTCAGACTCGCACCTTCCACTTTCACCGGTCCCTCTCCCTCTGCCTTTCTTTTTCTGGAAATCAGTGCCCTATTTTGCTGCCCCATCTCCCCCTCCTCTTCCTCTTCCTCCTCCTCTTCCTCCTCCTCTTCATCCTCTCCCTCACTCTCCACCTCCTCACTACCTGAACTTCCCTCCTCATCACTATCCCCTTCCACCTCCTCGCCCTCCTCTCCCTCCTCCACCTCCTCCTCACTCCCCTCCCCTTCCTCCTCACTCTCCCCCTCACTCCCCTCCTCACTCCCCTCCTCCTCCCCATCGCCCTCCTCCTCCGGAATTCCCAGCAGTTCAATCCCAGGCACGTGGTCAGACACTGCCACGTGGCCAAACGCAACTGGCTGCACAGCTTCTCCTGCCTTTTCCGGCTTGCCCCGGTCTTTCCGCTGCAGCAGCGTTGGGTTAACCTGGATGGGCGCAGGGTTGGGGGGTGGGGGGCGGGCAGGGGGGGGGTTGGGGGATGCAAGGGCGGAGGTGCAGGGGGAAGGCGCGGACACACTAACAGCTACTGCCTTCCCCGGCTTGCCCCGGTCTTTCCGCTGCAGCAGCGACGGATTCACCTGTGGGGGGAGGAAGGGGGGAAAGAGATGGGAGGACAGGGAGAGATGGTGGGGGATGAGAGCAGAGGGAGAAAATGGATCTGTACCTCTCTGTACCTCTCTGTACCTCTCTGTACCTCCCTGTACCTCCCCGTACGGCGCGTACCTCTCGAAAAAGGGAAATGATCGACCGGGCAGCAGCAGCAACAGCCTTCTTGCCAGCCTTCTTGCACATGGCAATGTCCTGCAGCAACTCCCCGCCCATCACCACGGAGGGGCATGCGCGCACACAGTTCCCAGCCTGCTCTCTTGAACCTCTCTTTCCCTGGTACCGCTCTTCACCCCTAGCATACCTCTCGGAACAGTGAGATAATCGATCTTGCAGCAGCAGCAACGGCCTTCTCCCGTGCTTTCTTGTACATGGCCAGGTCTTGCAACAACTCCTCGCCCATCACCAGGGGCATGCGCGCACACACCTCCCTCACGGCGTTGAGCCCCACTGCTATGACCTCTGGCCTTGCTCGATCGTGAACAAAGAGGTTCACAATCTGCTTCACCATGCTCTCCACTGCGTCTGGGGGCACCTGGGGGAGGGGCGAGGAAGGGGTAAAACAGGAGAGGTGGAGAAGGGAGAGAGAGGGGGAGGCATGGGATTAAAGAGTCTGAAGCGCGCACACACCTCCCTCACGGCGTTTAGTCCCACGGCTATGACCTCTGGCCGGGCCCGGTCGTGAACGAAGAGGTTCACAATCTGCTTCACCATGCTCTCCACTGCGTCTGGGGGCACCTCTGGCCGGGCCCGGTCATGGCATGCACCGGATTGTGACACCCACCAGATGCGTTGCGTATCAATCCTCCAAAACACCTACCCGCCAGGCAGGTTGAATCGTGATGGACTTCCCACATCGCGACTCACTCACCAGGTCGTGACAGGCTTGCACGGCGATGGCAAGGAGGTGCGTCACGTCCCTCTGGTGCGGCTGCAATCAATGGATGGGATGGGATGGGATGGGATGCACGGGCAGCAATGGACGAATGGGAGGAGCGATACGAACCTTGCACACATTGCTCCTTGGCAAGGAGGAGAGCGCACAGCTACGAGCCACCTGATGCTAAAGGACTGAACAAGGAGAAGAAAAATGACATGGAAAAGGGATGGTAGAAGGAAGGCGCAACGAGGAAGGAGAAGCAGGAGACACAGGAGAGGCAGGAGGAATGGACGTACCATGAGGTATCGCTGCAGGAAGGGGTAGAAGTTAAGGAGGAGCAATCGGTGTGTGCCTATGACCCGTGACACCACGTTCAGCATTAGCAGCTTCACCTGGAGGGAGGCAGTGGTACGAAGAGACAAGGGAAGATGAGCATGAAAATCTAACCCCCCGTTGAACCCCCTTAACTCGACTCTTAAACCCCCGTCACTCTTCTATCTCTCGCACCCACCTCACATGTTGAGACGTTTCAGAGCTGGTCTATCTCAACAGACGTCACAGACGTGGTCACACGCACCTCAAACTTCTCGTTGCACTTGGACACACGGCTGAAGACCTTCTCTGCAAATCCCTGCAGAGAGGACATGGAAAGCAGGGTGAACAAGAATACGGCACTATCAGCTTCTTGTTGCACTTGGACACGCGGCTGAAGAGCTTCTCAGCAAATCCCTGCAGACAAGTGAAGAGGACGGGGGAGGGAGAAAAGGGAGAGGGTGGGGGGAGCACAGGGAAACCAGGATTAGCCTGACATGAGCCACTTGTTGTTGCACTTGGACATGCGGCTGCACTTCATGAGCTTTCCTCTTCACTTCATGAGCTTTCCTCTTCACTTCATGAACTTTCCTCTTCACTTCATGAGCTTTCCTCTTCACTTCATGAGCTTTCCTCTTCACTTCATGAGCTTTCCTCTTCACTTCATGAGCTTTCCTCTTCACTTCATGAGCTTTCCTCTTCACTTCATGAGCTTTCCTCTTCACTTCATGAGCTTTCCTCTTCACTTCATGAGCTTTCCTCTTCACTTCATGAGCTTTCCTCTTCACTTCATGAGCTTTCCTCTTCACTTCATGAGCTTTCCTCTTCACTTCATGAGCTTCTCTGCAAATTTTTGAGGCCTCAAAAATCGCCTCAAAAAAGGCGCCTCAAAAATCGCCTCAAAAATCGCCTCAAAAATCGCCTCAAAAAAAGACATGCGGCTGCACTTCATGAGCTTCTCTGCAAATCCCTGGAGTGAAGAGGAAAGGGATGGCAGGAGGGGAAGGGAAAGGGGTGGATGGAGCTGGGGATACAGGAACTTGGCAGTATCAGCAGCACGATGCACGACTTTCAGTTCAGGTGGGTGGCTGCTGGGTGGCTGCTGGGTGGCTGCTGGGTGGCTGCTGGGTGGCTGCCCTGCACTCACTGCATGACCCTCAAGTTACGGTTTGATTTGATTCAAAGCAGAAAAATGCACGTTACCATCGTCCTTCCCAACGCCTTGCCCTTTGCGCCTCTCTTCCCCCCACCTCTTCCCCTCACCCCTTCCCTGTAATCTAATACAGTCACCCACCCATCTGAGGGTCGTGCAGCAAGTGCAGCGCAGCGAAGTGCATGTTCCCTTCGCCCTCCCCTGTGCCCTCCCCCCCTCCGCCCATCACGGCACGCTGCTGCTTCCGCAGCCCCTTCATGACTCGCTTCAGCTTCGCCTGCTTCTTGCGCTTGCTGGCTGGCGTTCCCTTGTGGTATGCCTGGGAGAAGGGGGGACGGAGAAGGGGATAAGGAGGGGGAGGGGGAAGGAGGGGTTAGAGGACAGGCAGAGACATGACGAATTGGGGCCGCCTTACCCTGTCACCCACCTTCCTACGGACATACCCCACCCATCCACCAACGTACCGTGTAAACAGTCTTCCTGTCGAGAGCGAGAGCAGAGTTCTCTTTACTCCGGTTCTTCTTCTCATCCTCGTCCTCCTCCTCATCACTGCTCCCATCCTCCCCCTCGCCCTGCCGGTCCGCCCCCAGGAAGAACTTGAGAGCGCCCACCATGATGCGCGTGCACGGGTGCAGGCAGGCTGTCGCAATCACATTCACAGTGCGGGCATCGGTCCACACCTTGCGCCTGTATAGCTCGATGAGCACTGCCAGGGACTTCTTGGCTGCCATCTCGTTCTCCTCCTGGTGGGGGTGTGTGGAGTGGAGGTTGGGGGGGGGTCAACACTGGGATTTGAATGTGAGCACAGTGCGCGCATCGGTCCACACTTTCCGTCGGTACAGCTCGATGAGCACTGCCAGGGACTTCTTGGCTGCCATCTCGTTCTCCTCCTGGTGGGGGGAGGGCGTGGTTGGAGGAACGGGAAGAGGATAGCACGGGTGGAGTGTAGGCACGCAGTGGCGATCACGTTCACAGTGCGGGCATCGGTCCACACCTTTCGGCGGCACAGCTCTGTCAGCACTGCGAGAGACTTCTTTGCTGCCATCTCGTTTTCTTCCTATCCAGGGGAGAGATGGAGGAAGGCGGGTTTGAGAGAAGGGTGCGATATAGATGACAGTGCGCGCGGCGGAACAGCTCTGTCAGCACTGCGAGAGACTACTTTGCTGCCATCTCGTTCTCTTCCTGGTGTGGGTGGGTGGAGGTTTGGAGAGGTCGAAACCAGGGATTCAGATACAGCAAGGTTTCAGATACAGCAAGGTTTCACAGTCCACTCAAACATCCGTTGGTGGGAAGGAGGGAGGTCGGGAGGTCCGGTGCACGTTGAGAGAGCACACGGCAGGAGATAGTACCTGCCACAACAGACGGACAGTCACAGGGCGCCAGTGGTGCAGTGCAGAGCACAGTGGGACCGTACCGCACCTGCACGAGCGAGAAGAGCATGTTCTGTATGGGGCGACTTTTGAGTCGACTCAAAAGTCAACTCGTACCTGCACGAGGGAGAAGAGCATGTTCTGTATGGGGCGGTTAACCCCCTCATGCCACTCACCCAGTATGTCCCACCCACCCACTCGCCTCACTAGTCATTCACACAATGACCTAAAACAAGTGGCCGACCGCACGTACCTGCACGAGGGAGAAGAGCATGTTCTGGATGGGGCGGTTGACCCCCTCGTGGCGGTGCTTCTGGTTCGGCCGTCTTATGTCATTCACGATGTGTGAAAAGACCAGCTTGCGAAGGGCCTTCTCCAAACCACCCCTGTCCCGCCCACTTGCCTCACCCACTTGCCTAACTGTCTTCCCTGCCCTTCACACCATGGCCTACAAGCAACCGCACGTACCTGCACGAGCGAGAAGAGCATGTTCTGGATGGGCCGGTTGACCCCCTCGTGGCGGTGCTTCTGGTTCGGCCGTCTTATGTCATTCACGATGTGTGAAAAGACCAGCTTGCGAAGGGCCTTCTCCAAACCACCCCTGTCCCGCCCACTTGCCTCACCCACTTGCCTAACTGTCTTCCCTGCCCTTCACACCATGGCCTACAAGCAACCGCACATACCTGGACGAGGGAGAAGAGCATGTTCTGGATGGGCCGGTTCACCCCCTCGTGGCGGTGCTTCTGGTTGAGGCGCCTGATATCGTTCACGATGTGGGAGAACACCAGCTTGCGAAGGGCCTTGTCGGGGCAGCGGAAGAGGCGGAAGAAGTGCGGAATGAGGTCCGTGGGACCCAGCAGCTGGGGTGGGATGGAAGGGGGGGGGAGAAGGTAGTGCACGGGCAGGAAGAAGGGGGTTTTCAGAGAGAGGCAGAGGAAGAACAGAAGAAGTGAGGGATGAGGTCCGTGGGACCCAATAGCTGGGACATGGGTGAAGGGGGAAGTGCGAGGAATGGGAAATGGGGTTGCAAACAGGTGGAACGGGATAGGGAAAGGGAGAAGGGAAGATGTTAGAGGCGGAATAAGTGCGGAATGAGGTCCGTCAGACCTAATAGCCAAGAGGAAAACGCTTGTCCCAAACAACCGAAAGGAGGAGAGGAGTCGCGAACGGCACGAGCAGGCACGCACCTGGCGGTTGCGCAGGAGGATGAGCGCGTGCGCCAGCTGGCGGCGCAGCATTGGGTGAAGCACGTCCACGTGGGACTGCAGCAGCCCCATCACCTCGCCTGGGAACCCCCCCATGGCGCTGCGGTAAAACGGGGCGAGCTGGAGAGGAGTGGGGAGTGGTAACAGGAGATTGAAGGGAGGGAATGGAGAATTGGTTGGGATGGAGAAATCCTACCCACGCCCACGTGGGACTGCAGCAGCCCCATCACCTCCCCCGGGAACCCCCCGTGGCGCTGCGGTAGAAGGGCGCGAGCTGTGGAGGGAGAGAGGGAGGGGAGGGGTAACAGGAGATTGAAGGGAGGAGAAGGGGAGGGGGGTATCCTACCCACATGCGCGTGTGCACTGCAGCAGCCCCATCACCTCCCCCGGGAATCCCCCCATGGCGCTGCGGTAGAAGGGGGCGAGCTGGGGAGGAGGGGAAGGGGGGATCGGACATGTTTAAGGGCCGGAGATGGGAGGTTTCGGGTTTACACGCGCTGTAGGGGAATGGACCCGTCTCAGGCAGGCATATATCATACCACCTCGCTTAGAATAATCCCACCGCCAGATTCAATCAATCCGCTGCTGTAAAAAACCCAAACCCGAAACCCTGAACCTGATTTCAGCTTCCCCGTGCACTGAACTCTCACTCCCTCTGGCCCCGTACGCTCATCGCGAGTCTCACGCACGCTTGCTAACCCTAAATCATAAACTCTTAGCCCCCCATGGTCGAGAGTCCCCCAAAGCCTGATACCGTTCGAGCTCCAAACCCTAACACACGTCAGCATCACTATGCGGCTCCAACAGCAACACGGCCAGCGGCGCGGGGCAGCGGCGTTGACGCCGCGCGAAGCAGAAGCTTAAAGCCCACCTGCGCGAGGAACATGACGAGGTCGCCGAACTCCTTGCTCTCCGCGTGGGGCTTTAACGAGAACACGGCCAGCAACGCGCGGTAGTGGCGGTGCTGCCGCTCGAACTCCTCGCGGTACCCCTCCGGGTCGCGCTTCGCCTGCCCCTGCAGCAGCAGCAGGTCGCCCAGCGCCGCGGACGCCGCCGCCGCCGCCATTGGCGCGCACGAGGGGACGCGAGGGGGCGCGGGAACCGGGGGGGAGAGGAGTGAGGCGAGACGGAGGGGGTGCTTCGCAGCAGCTCCGTGCTACGAACAGCGAACGGTGAGGAATTCTGCAGTCTCGCGAAGGACTTGGGGAAAAGGAGCTCGTTCGGTGACGTCCAGACCTGAAATGGGTGAAGGAAGTTCCAACTGTGGGTTGCTTCGATATTGGCTGATCCGTAAACGAGGACGAAGGTTGACTTTTCTGTAACATTATAAGTGCGAAACAGTGTGCTCCTAATTCGAAATACATTTTTCCTATGCACACCGTGCATTCAGATTCTGCGTAAAACACTACTATTATAGAATTCCACAATGACAGTACAGCATCCAACTTCTGGAAGGCTGCATTGCTACCGCAGACATGATTTGCGGCCACAAAATGCTGTGGCCATAGTAGGGAGCCCTCTGTGTCTGTAGCCTGATGCTCACGTAAGAGCAGCAGTGGGGGGACCTTCAGCAGAGGCGAGCTCTACAGTGCACACAGATGCAGGCAGGGAGAGCAGGGAACAGAGAGAACAGTGTCAAATGGCTTCAAGAGAAGATTGAGGAACAGCAGAGAAAGAAAAACCACCACCACTTTCACCAGGTCAGTGATCACGAGTCAGGGAGGTTCTACCGTATGCACACGGTACCAACTTACAAAAAGAAGCAGCAGCACTTACATGTTTCCTCTAGCTGCCCGTTTAACTTAATCAGGGTAAACCCCTCACGCGGAGGGTGGGGGCACTCCTGCCGAAATCCACTGCTGGTAACGCCGTAACCGCCTGGCTGCTCGGTGAGAGCGCTCGGCCAATCCCTGTGTGCCAGCTGTCCCCTGGGCCTTGTGCGGCAGCGCAGGTGCCTGGGACGCACTCCTGGGTCGGTGGTGCTTCTTGTGGCGAAACAGATAGTCTTCTGTGTCTAGCACATAGGACACCTGGGTGGTGGGGGGACGGATGTAAGACGGGGGAGAGGGAGGGGAGCGGGGGGTTTGAAGCACTAGTATTTGAGATGCATTCCTGGGTCAGTGGTGCTTCTTGTGGCGAAACAGATAGTCTTCTGTGTCTAGCACATACGACACCTGGGTGGTGGGGGGACGGATGTAAGACGGGGGAGAGGGAGGGGAGCAGGGGGTTTGAAGCACTAGTATTTGAGATGCATTCCTGGGTCGGCGGTGCTTCTTGTGGCGAAACAGGTAGTCTTCTGTGTCTAGCACATAGGACACCTGGTGGGGTGGGCAGAGGATGCAACGGAGGGGAGAGGAGGTCAGCGACACTGGTCAGCCCACCCCCCTGGTCATGGTGCCTGGGATGCACTCCTGGGTCGGCGGTGCTTCTTCTGGCGAAACAGGTAGTCTTCTGCGTGTCTAACACGTAGGATACCTGGGTGGTGAGGGCAAGGATGCAAAAGAAGAAAAAAGCACGGTAGTGGAAAACAGGATGGTTGGGTTGGGATGAAGACAGGATGAGCCTAGGGTGGTGAAAAAGCGACTTACGCTACAGGGGAAGGGAGAAGCAGGGGTTAGGAGGTACCTTGGAGGTGACACAAGAGAGCTTGCACTCGAGGCCATTCACTATAAGCACACTCTCCAGGGCAGCCCTTTCCTCGTCGTCCTTGCTGCGCCCCCTCTTCCCCGCTGCTGCTGCTGCTGCTGCTGCTGCTGATGAGGATGATGATGCCTTTCTCACGTTCCTGGTAATGCACATGCATTGGCAACACACCGCACGCAGGCAAGTGGGAAGGAGGCGAGTGCAGGAAGTGCCAGAGGTAGTGCAGGAAGGCAGACTCCATGCACAGCGCACTCACAAGACCCGACCCACGGACATACGAGGATACGAGAAGAGGCCAGCACTTGCCTGGCAAGGAACACATGACCACGTGCGGGCGAGTGGGAAGGAGGCGAGTGCAGGAAGTGCCAGAGGTAGTGCAGGAAGGCAGACTCCATGGCTGCTGCCGGCACCTCCACCTTCTCCGGTCCCCCTTCCATCAGCTGCACCGTCATCTCGCCCTCGCCCGGTTGTTGGGCTAGCTGCAGAGGGAGAAGCGGGAAGGGAGGGTGCAGGGTGAGAGAGGCGTAAGGAAAAGAGTGTCGTCGTGCATGAGCGCACATGCGTTGGCCTGATAAACAAGGTCCACGAAGCCGCTCACTCCCCTCCATAGCCCTATAACACCCCTCCCGCTGCCCTTCCTGCACTCACCAGCTCGATCCTGTAGAGCGAGTCGTCGTGCATGAGCGCACACGCGTTGGCCTGATAGACCAGGTCCACGTAGCCGCGCGCCCCCTTGGCCACCTCGTAGCCGTGCAGCTGCTGCAGCTTCGCCCCCACCTCGTCCCCTGCACACGCCTGCAGCTGTTTTTGAAAGACCAAGTGTGGGGGAGGGGGCGGGGGAGGGAAGAGGGAAGGGGGGAAAAGAGCAGGGGAAAAACATGAGAGATGCGGATTCAAAGGAAAGTAGAAGAGAGCAGCCTGGGGAGATGCGAGAGTGACATTAGACAGAGACAGGCAGCAGTCGTACCTGCTTGACGAGGCGGTAGATGAGCTTGTCAATGGTGAATAGCACGTAGGACTGGGTGCCGATGGCAGCACGGCACTCGTCCTCAAACCGTGTGTTGTCGATCTGCCCGTCCAGCAGGTTGTATAGCACCTCCAGGAACCTGCAGGGTCAAGAAAGTCAAGGCAGTCAAAGAATTACAGCATTGCCATGTGCCCTTCTCTGCCCGTCCAGCAGGTTGTATAGCACCTCCAGAACCTGCGTGGACAAGGGGGAGCAGTCAAGAAAGTCAACAAGTTGAAAACATGAAACCTCAGAGAGTGCGGCATTGCAGTGTGCCCGGCTCTGCCCGTCCAGCAGGTTGTATAGCACCTCCAGGAACCTGCTCAGGTAATGGAGCAGTCAAGCAAGTCAAGTTAGTGCAGTCCAGAAAGTTAGGTAAGCCAGATTTAGAATGTGCCCTCCTCTGCTGAGTCGTGCCTCAGATGCAACCAAGAAATGGAGCCAAGGGCTGGATTCACAGAGGCAGCTGCAGACAACAAGCAGGCACAAGCCAGCAGCCTCAGGCAAGCTTCAAAAAGCCCACGTTCTTTGTACGTCGAACACTCACTTGGCGTAGAGGTCCGGCGGGTCGGAGTGGTTGAGTGCTCGGTACTTCTCCTCTGATGCACGCGCGTTCACCTTGGCACTCAGAATGCGCTGGTACAGCGTCTGGTGGCGGAGAGGGGCGCAGAAAGGAGGTGAGGGAGAGAGGAAGGGGAACATGTGGTGAGATGATGAAAGACGAAATGTGACAGGTCGATTGCAGCCACACTGCCATCAATGCTTCCACAATTCGACTACGAGATTGTGGCTGGAAAGATTCCAGCGTCTCTTCTACCAGCTTTTGATCGAGCGGAGTGGGTTAAGGCTGTGACTGCAGAATATAAGACATGGGTAAGTCACAGTGCTACCGTGCTACCTCCCAGCAGGGTTACCCATGTCTTATATTCTGCAGTCACAGCCTTAACCCACTCCATTCGACCAAAAGCTGGTCGAAGAGACGCTGGAACCTTTCCAGCCACAGTCTCCCAGTCAGAATGTGACGGAATGTGACAGGTCGAATACCGACACGGAATTTACTAACACCTTTCCTTCAAGCCATACAGTCATCTCGTGCAAGAAGCACAACTATACATACTACTCAACATGGCATGACTCATTGTTACTCACATGGTGCAACCGGAAGAGCATGTACATGCTGTCGTTGCCATACAACACTCTGCTCGCCCCCTTTACAAACCGCCTCAAAAGCGCACGATCACTCCCTTCCTTTCATAAACGCCTCGAGAACAGACAAACACTCACATGGTGCAACCTGAAGAGCATGTACATGCTGTCGTTGCCATACATCACTCTGCTCGCCCCCGCCTCCGCCTGCGCTCTCCCCCACAGCTCCTCAGACAACTCCCTCTCTCGCTCCCTCTCCCTCTCCTTCTCCCTCTCCTCCTTCTCCTCCCTCTCCCGCCCCTCCCTGCCCTCCTCATCCCCCCCCGCCTCTGCTCGCCCCTTCCCTTTCCTCACCCTCCCTCCCTCTCCCACCCCACCAGCACCATTCTCTCCCCTCCTCCCATTCCCACTATCCCCACCTCTGCGCCCCACACCCTCTCCTGCAGCAGCAGGGAGCAGCAGAGGCACACCAGCTGCTATACCACTGTTTGGTGGTATACCACCAGATCCCAACCGAGCTGCTTCAAACGAATCTCTATGGGCCACCACAGGGCGACACGCCTTGTACCAGTGCTTCCCCCACTTCTTCCCCCCTCTGTGCCGCCTCTCCTTGGGTCCCAGCCCTGATATCCACCCCCTCGCCCCCTCCTCCTCCTCTTCATCCTCCTCCTCCTCGTCACCTGCCCCACCCTCCTCCCCCACCTCGCCCCCGCTTTCCCTGTCCTCTGCATCCTCCTCCTCTTCCTCCTCCTCTCCTCTCCCCTCCTCGTCCTCACGCCCCTCACTCTCCCTCCTCCTCCTCCTCTGCCTCCTCCTCTCATCGCCCCCACTATCAGACTCCCCTGCACTAGATCCCTCAGACCTCACACTCTCGTCCTCCCCCTCCTCCCTATCTCTCCTCCCCCTCTTCCTCCTCTTCGCCGCAGCCGCCGCCGCAGCCGACGCAGCCGCTGCAGCAGCAGCAGCAGCGCGTGAGCTTGCATCCTTGCCCTTCCCCACTGCCCCTCCCCCACCTGCTCCCCCCGGCGCCGCCCCATTCACCATTCCCTGCCCTGCTCCCCCCCCATTCCCGCCCCCGCCCCCTCCCCCCACATGCACCAAGCTGCTCCTGCTCTTCCTCACCACATGCGGCTCCTCTTCCTCACCCCCTCCCCCTCCTGCTGCCTCTGACGCCTTTCCCCCAGGATTAAATTCGCCTTCTTCCAGCCCATCCCACCCTGCCTCCCTACCCCCTGATCTCTGCCCCTCACTAGCACCACCGGCCCCATCACCCTCACTCTCATGTCTCCCTCTCTTCCTCTGCCCCTCTGCCTCCCCCCCTTGCCTCTCCCGCTTCCTCTCCTCTCCTCCTCTCCCCTTCTCTCTACCCCTCTCCCTTCCCTCCCCCTCTCCCTCTCCCCCACCAGCCTCTCCATTCCCCTCCCCCTCACGCCCTCCCCGGGCAGCCCTCGCAGCTTCTCGGGCAGCAATCTCCGCGTCCCGGGCAGCTTTTTCCTCCGCGACAACTTTCCCCCAGACCGCGGGCACATTCAAAAACATTTCAATAAATCCCGTCCAGAGCTTCATAACCCTCGCAGACTGCTCAGGCGAGTTGCACACTTCCTCTGTAGAGAATTTTATGATCTCGTGGAGATCTTCGTGGATGGCAGAGTCGTTGTATGCCATCAGCACGTCCGGGATGAGCGGGCGGCGTGTGGGAACAGCTAGTGCTGCCACCACCTCGTCCTGCTTGTGCTTTTGCTCGTTCAGCTCCCGGATTTCAGACAGCAGACCTGGGGGGGTTCAATGAAAGGAACGTGGAGGCAAGTCAACGAAATATGAGAGTGATAGGGGACCAAGAGAGGGACACTGGTTGGTCTTTGCCACGAGAGGTTTTGACCAGATGGATGAAGTAAGGGAAACCGTGTCTTCTTATCAAGTGCTTCGGACACGGGCAGCTCTTCTCTCCAAATCAGGTGCGTTTCCTCTCGCCTTTCACACTGACGCTCCCCCTGAAAGTGAACAGCTAAACGCCCATCCTCCCATCAACCACGGCCACCCCAACCCCCCCCCACCCGCGCGCACCTTTCATGCTGAGGCTCTTCTTGTCCTGCTGCTTGAAGTAGAAGCTGCGGTGGTCCAGCGACTTGGCGTAGTTCTTGGCATACACGTCCGCCCACACGCGGTTCATCTCCACGCGGCACCGCACCCACTCCTCCTGCTTCTGCTTCAGCCGCTGCAGCACCACCGGCAGCGCCACTGCTGGCGTCCTTTTCACCAACTCTTGAATGTCCAGCCCGTGATCGCCGTATATGCGCTCTATACATCGCATGTTGATGGCTGGAAGCGGGGGAACAGGGGGAAAGGGCGGCAAGAGTGGGGAAGACGGGGCGGCATGGGTGAGCGGCACCGCACCCACTCCTCCTGCTTCTGCTTTAGCCGCTGCAGCACCACCGGCAGCGCCACAGCCGGCGTGCGCTTGACTAGTTCCTGAATGTCTAGACCGTGGTCGCCGTATATGCGCTCGATGCACCGCATGTTGATGGCTGGGGGGAGGGAGGGGTGTGGGCAAATGTGCAGGGGGAGTGGGATGGAGGAGCGGTTGCCGTATATGCGCTCTATGCACCGCATGTTGATGGCTGGGGGGAGGAAGAGAGGGAATGAGCCGGGGTAGCAGGGGGGGGCAGTGGGGAGGGGGTGGCAGGGCAAGAACAGAGGGACTGGTTGAAGCAGGGTGTGCTTGACCAGCCCTTGACCATGCCCCACGGTAACAAGTCCTTCCCTTCTCACCTATGCCACATGTCATAAATGCCCCTCGCTCTTCACCTGCCACCATAGCCCCTCTTGAACGTCACAGTCACTACCCCTCCCACCTGCCCCCACAGCCCCTCTCACCTGTGAGGTTCTCCTCCACCCTGAAGCCGCTCCGCTCGGTGTCGCTCATGCCGTGCATGTGCACTCGAGTCTCGACCTTGAACAATATCCATAAACCCGTATGTATCACCCGTCACCGTCACTAGCCTCCCTCTCACCTGTGAGGTTCTCCTCCACGCGGAAGCCACTCCTCTCTGCGTCGGTCATGCCGTGCATGCGGTCAATCACCTCCTGCACTCGCCGTGCCGTCACTGCCGTGGACTCCAGCAGCATGTCCAGCTCGAAACTGCAAGCGCATGGAGGGAGGGAGAAGGAATAAGTGAGGGGGGTGTGGAGAGGGGGGAAATGGTGTGTGTCTTTGGTGTGTCTTCGCCGTTACTGCCGCGGCTTCCAGCAGCATATCCAGCTCGAAACTGCCAATGCATGAGGGTGGGGGGCGGTGGGGGGCCGTGGGGGGAGGTTGGAGGAGGTGTTTGGTGGCCAAACAAGTCAAGTAGCGCCATCACTGCCGTGGACTCCAGCAGCATATCCAGCTCAAAGGGGACAGAGGGCGATGGAGAGCGAGAGGGGGAGGGGAGGGAAGAAAAGGTAGAAAATGTTCCAAGTCGAAGCACATCTAGGTTGGAAGCACACACAGGTCGGCACGATGGCACTCACCGGTCGTCCTCGCAGCGGAAGAGTGACTCCTCGTACTGGTTCTTGCGCATGTGCGTGAACGAGTAGTCCTCACTGCCTGACGTCACCGACACCCACACATCGTTCAGCACCTTCATTCCCAGCTCCGTGCGGTGGCACGACACGGGACGCATTTGCTGCGACAAAAAAGGGGAAAGAGAGGGGGAAGGGAAATAAATGGGGTACGGGGAGAGAAAAAAGGGAGACACCCACATGTTGTTGAGCCCCTTTATTCAATGCTCCATGCCATTTGTGTGAAAAGGAAAGGACTGATTTTGAGAGGAGGCAATAGCTTGCAGCCGCAGACAGATTTGAGGCAACTCAAAGATCAACAACTCACCGGTTTTGGGAGGAGGCGGTAGCTGGGGGAGCAGCGCTCAGCAGCAGACAAATCCATTTCACAGATGGACTTGTACTGCACTTGCTCCTTCCTCGCTACAACTGACTTGGCCGCTGCCGCCGCCACCGCCGCCGCCGCCGCCACCGCCGCCGCTGCTGCCGCTGCTCGCTCTTTCTCCTTCTCCTTCTCTCTCATCTCTCGCTCCCGCTCCCTCGCCTCCCTCTCCCTCTCCTTCTCCCGTTCCCGCTCCCTCTCCCGTTCCCTCTCCCGCTCCTCCCTCTCCATCTCCTTAATCCGCTCTTTCTCCTCCCGTTCTCTCTCTTCCCTCTCCCTCTCCTCCCTCTCCCTCTCCTCAACCTCCTTCTCCACATGCCCATGGTCCTTCCCTCGCTCCCTTTCCCTCTCCTTCTTCCTCACTCCCTCCTTTTCCTTCTCACGCTCCCCCACCTCCTTCCTCTCCCTCTCCTTAGTCTCCGCTCTCTCATGCTCCCTCTCCCCACCCTCCTTCCGCTCCTCCTCCTCCACCTTCACCCCTGGCCCTCCTCCTGCTGACTCCAACGTCTCAAAGTCTGAAACCGACACCAACAAGAAAACCGAGGGTATAGGCCAACAAGCAAGCGCACATGCATAGCAGAGGTTATTCATACTGTCAGAACAAGCGTGTGGATGACGGATTCTGGGTAAGACGTATATGAGTGCATGGCAAGAACGTTTTGAGACGTCTCAAAATGTTACCTTTATCACATGCATAGCAGAGGTTATTCATACTGTCAGAACAAGCACGTGGAGTGGATGACGGATTGTGTGTAAGACGTATATGACTGCAAGGCAAAAACGAGCACATGGCTTGACTCATGCATTCATTCGTAAAGAAACTCAACAGTCTCTGGAAACCAAAAAAAAACCTGCTCTCTGGTCTGACCAGCCCAAAGAACATACAAATACACCTCAAAACATCCGGATACACCCCAAAACATCCGCATACACCTCAAAACATCCTGATACCATGAGCAACGCACCTAGGTTCTCGCATCGAGCCAGAAACTCGTTAAAGCCCTCGATCAGGTCGGGGTGCTTGGCGAGAATATCCCCCACGAGGCTCTGCAGCTCGGCGCGGGCGATGATCTCCTGGGAGAAGATGTTGAGGCACTTGAGGAACTCCTGATACACCTCCCTGCTGCGCACCCTCGCCTTCACCCTCTCAAAGAATGCCAGCTCCCTGTGCATGCCCAGGGCTGGGGGAGTGGGGGAAGGGAGGGAGAGGAGGGGGGGATGGGACTCAACAACAGTTGCCTTCACTTGCACCACCAGCAGCATCACATGGAAACCCCAGCAATCCCCTTGCGTTCAATCAACCTCTGCCAGCGCCACTCACCCCTGCTCCCTTTCCTCTCGTCCGCTCCTGCACCCTCCACCGCCGCTCCCCCCGCTTCCTTCTTCTTCCCCCCCTCCTCCCCTTTCCGCCCCTTCCGCTTCGGCCCCTGCTGCGCCTGCTGAGGCAGCTGCACCACTGCATGCGCCCCTCCCTCCCGCTCCTCCTGCTGCTGCTGCCCCCACTCCCCATGCCCCTCCTTCCCAGCCCCATCCACCTGCATCGGCTGTGGGTGCAGCTGCTGCGGCGGCACCAGCCCAACCCGTTTCTCCTCCACCTGCATCTCTGCCTCCCTCGGGGGTTTCTGAAGGTCCAGCAGCAGAGGCTGCTTCCTGTGAGAGCCCTCCTCCCCACCCTGCTGCAATCCCCCACCTGAACCCGCTGCTGGGTGCCCGTGGTGCAGATGGGGATGAGAAGCATCCACATGCTGCTGAGGCTGCCGCTTCTGATGGTGCGCTGATGCGTCTTCCTCTACCTCCTCCTTCACCTTCCCCCGGCCCTCTACGTCTTTCTCCTTGCCCCGCCCCTCCGCCCCCTTCCTCCTCCTCTCTGGGTGGTCCCCATCCTTCTCCCTCTGCACATTGGCCACAAAGGGAGTCACGGAACACAGGAGGCAGTGTGTAAGGACAGGAGGACAAGGTGACATGTTGGCTTTTGAGCATTTTCGAATACCAGCTTTTCACTCTCCACACGAGGAGTCAAGGAACACAGGAGGCAGTCTTGTAAGGACAGGAGGGCTAGATGGCATTTAGCTGGTAGTACGGGAGGCGGGGAGTCATTACCACAACACAACAGCAGTAGCAGCCGCAGATGCCACCGCATGCAAGAGAAATAGCACGCAAGCGAGGAAGTACAGGCTCTAGGTAGGACTCTTGAAGGCGAAAGGTGAGAGAAATGGCACTGAGACCTTCTCAAGGCAAAACAGGGCATCCAGAGACGATCTTAAGTCCTGAACACGAGTAAACAAGAACCAAAGAGACACCACGGCACGCAGAACACACCTTGCCCTTCTCTGCCCGACCACCAGCCG